>CM056999.1:55223967-55558967 GCA_029891345.1 Dryococelus australis
AAGAGGATTCCACTAGCCCGCACACGAGTCCCTCCTTTTTATTGCAGGAAAAAAAAACACCTGGCCAATATCGCTTGATATACGACTACAGAAAGGTTACTCAAAAATTGTACGTGTATTTATATCCGGTTCCTTTCATGGAAACCGTGTTTCAACATCTGCAGAAAGCTAAATATTTCACAATATTGGATTTGAATTTCGCTTTCTTACAATGCGAATTACATCCTTATTCTAGGGAGCCTTTAGCATTTTGTACGCAATGGGGAACTGGTATGTAAAGTTTGCAGGGCGATCTTACAAATGTTATAACTTAAGGACAAATAACACAGTTGAAATAAATATGGTTTCGTTCGATGGGTAGGGACACCCAAATTTCGCGAAAAGATTTCCACACATGCTATATTTCAGTTATCTACTGGCGTACCCGCAGGTGTCCTTTATTTATTGGCCGGGTGTCTCTGTGAGAAGACATTTTCTCACTTGACTGGCCAATTAGCATTAGGTTACTCTGATGCTGTACGTCTGTGATTTGCGAGCAGACACCTAATACACGTAACACCTAGATCATCCACTCACGAAGATGGATCTGAGCTAACGTGTTATGAAGAGCAACTGGTCGTGAGATCTTTCCGTGAAATTCCGACGTCCCTATCGATGGGGTTTACAACTGCGATACGAACATGGCATCGAGTGGTCGCAGCTCTTGCGAGACGAGCGGGTGGGGGACAGCGGCGACTGGCGGAAATTTCGGACGTAGGCGGAAATTTCCGGTCAGTGGCTCCGATGTGCTGGCGCGCTGATTTTGGTACCAAACGAAAGATCTCGTCTACATCTGTCGATTTACTCCGTAAAACCAAAGTGCCAAATTCGTTTCTTTCATTTAATTCCCAATATCCCAAACAAAATATTACCCGCCTACGACTGTTCAGTATGACACACAGCCGTTTCCTCGACACAGCCACACGCCGTTTTTTTTCCCACGGCAGGAACCGAGCGAGGTGGTGCAGTGTTAACTCACTGGACTCGCATTAGGGAGGACCCGGGTTTGAATCCCGGTCCGGCCATCCATATTTCGGTTTTCCATGGGTTCCCGAAATCGCTCTAGGCGAATGCTGGTTTGGGTCCCTGACAAAGAACATGGCTGATTGCTTCCCATTCCTTCCCCAATCCCTCTTCCATGTGCAACTTGCACCGTCTCTAATGACCTCGCTGTCGACGAGATGTTAGGCCTAACTACCTACCTACCTTCACGACAGGATGAATTCTTTCTTTCTCAGACTTTCAGTGACTTTTTTTAATGACAGTAACTCAAGACAGCAGGGACCACGGTGGTCAAGCGCCTCCCACCAAGGCGAACCGGGTTCAATCCCCAGCCGGGTCACTCCGGATCTTCGCAAGTTTGAATCGTGCCGGACGATGCCGTTGGTCGGGAATCTCCCGTTTCGCCCCCCTTTTCATTCCGGCGTTGCTTCATTCCTACCTCATTTCACCCTCATCGGATCTCAAGACCTCATTGTTCAGAGCCGCCCAAATTTCTCAAATCAACTCAAGACAGAACTTCAAGGACTAATAAAAATTGATACACACGCCTTATCCGGGACTCAAAACCGGGGTACAAGCCGGCCGCAATCACCTTTCGGAAGGAGGTCGACCCCTAAAGTCAGTTAAGAGAACGCAATCAGTTAGTAAATAGAACCATATTTTGGCTAACACGCGAAATTCGATGGAACTGTTTAGACAAGCATATTTGTGAAGATAAAACTGAAAAACAATCCCATTAAAGATGATATAAATTGAATACTGCAGACTAATGACCACCATATGAACACCACCAGAATAAAATTTTATTTTACGTTTTGCTGACCGGAACCGGGAACAGATTGTACTTTCTTTTGTTTTGGTTCAACCGGAAGCTCATAACAGTCTTACAATAATTTCCTGAACGGTGGGTGTTCTCAGACCAAGTGCTTCAACTGGCGGTCGTTTTTACCGCAGTTTCGCGAGCACCACGTAGCGGCCTTTGATTACACTCGGAATATGTCCGGGCCAGTGGTGCCCCAGAAACTGTCTTCTGGGAAGTCCCGTCGTTATGTTCGGCGACCGTCCTCGAGAAAACGGGTCTTGGATCTCTGTCGCCGCCTCGCAGGAGAATAATAAAGCTGTTTTAAGACACGTTCAGTCCCCCGAACCCCCCCTTCTCCTTCCCGGCTCCTTCTCCTGCGTCACTACACCCCCTCGTCGTCCCACCCCTGCGGCCAGCAGCAGTAAACGAGTCCCATTTTTATCCCCGATTCCCGGTAGCAGCTCCCGCAGGACCTCCAGGACAATTTGTCGCGAGGTCATTAAGTTAGCGGACCAGAGGGTGGTTGAAAAAAAAGGGGAGGGGGCAGGGCGGGGCCCACGATGATCCCGTCCCCCGGGAGTCGTCGAAGGACTCCGCTCTAAATGTAATCCAATCACGGGGCGACACTGGAACCC
Organism: Dryococelus australis; assembly: GCA_029891345.1. Taxonomy (NCBI): domain Eukaryota; kingdom Metazoa; phylum Arthropoda; class Insecta; order Phasmatodea; family Phasmatidae; genus Dryococelus; species Dryococelus australis. Next base: position 55,226,446 of record CM056999.1, read on the forward strand.
GACACAACAGCCGAGGAAAGGAGCTGCCCCTCGTCTTGTAGCAAGTTCCCCATTTCATTAGCACTTCTGCCGCCCGGAGCGCTGAAGACGTCGGGGCCATGTGCCACGACTGTCCTTGCGGGGCGGGGAGGAAGATCCTACCTTAGAAATAGGAACAGACTTCTCGTGACGTCATATCTATGTTACCACTACTTTTACATGAGTTGAATCGTTGAGGTAAAATGGGGTATTGTGCTTATACGAGCTGCGGAGTTGCCACGAACCGTGTTGCACAGCTTTTGTGCCAACAGCAGTGTCAAAACCACACAGTTTAAGTAGGCAAGTGTTTTTGAATGTTTTTAACACTTTCTCTTACCTTCACTGTAGAACAATTGTAATATCATTGAAAAATTGTTTATAGTTTCGGAAATATTTTTAACAGTGCAAAAATTTATATTGTTAGATTATTCGTTTGCCAAATTACAAGAGCCATGTTTTTAATGGACCTCAAGAAAGGTTTGTACTCTACTCACCCGAATTCACGAGCTCAAGTGAAATGGCGGACACTCAACAACATAAAACCGTATTTAGCAATTTGTTCAAAACTAGGAGTGATATAAAATCTATTTGCATGCAAAAACGCAAGTTGGTCTTGTGGTTAAAGGTTTAGGGAAAATAACACAAAGGACGTGAGTTATAGTCCCAGTGAACGCAAAGGGTAACTTTTTATTTCGTAAATTAAATTTTGAGATAATTTTTTTCCCCTTATTCTATATTATTAATTCAATACCATTCTTTCTAGAAGAAAAAAACAACAATTTTGTTCACACTTCCAAGCAATGTATGCTGTAATGGACGCCTATAATTTGTTATGTAACATACATGTGTTTTGCAGATTTTACAGGAAAACAAATTGTTTGTAGTTCTACAAAAGATTTCTCTGGCAAATGGCTTTCCAAGGATGTTTCTTCTAAAAGTCTAAAACCTTTGTACAGTGTAGTTTTAATGCAATTATTATATACTGAAGTTAAGCTAAGTACTTTATTCATTTGAAAGGATTGGTCTGTCGATAACTATAATGTAAAGAAACTCGTGCATTACTGTTGACCACGTGACTTCGACAGTTGTATTAGCCACGGGCGAGTCAAGAGTTAGAGGCATGTGCGAATAAGACGGAAATATTTCTATAGGCTGTTCGCAGTAAAGTGAGCAGCCATTTTTTTTTATTATTTAAGAACATTTTTTAATAAATATTCCTACGTAAGCCAGAAACACAGTGAGTATATTCTACTTCACTTAAGTTATCATCTGAGGATAAAAAGCATATATATATTTATTTATTGACTATTATTATAAATGAGAAGACTTTCAAAAATGCTCACACTGCCGTGAATAGCCTATACCTCATATTTTGGTCTATGAGTTGAATACTAGATATTAAAAGTGCATGAATACGCGAGAATCGTTTTTACAAACGTAAAAGGATCAAAAGCAAAGGGGCGATACGGGTGAAATTAACACGCAAGCCTAGCAACCCATCGCTCCTACGCTCATGGCGTGCAGTATTTTCGTCTGGCCACTGTACTGTGCAAATTAGATCCGTAACAGCGAGCACATCATTACACACGATGAAAGCCGACAGATTAAACTACATCCGAATGGCTGTACTTTACTCCTTCCTCTTACCGGCCCTGCCTACCAAGTCGGCAGCCGTGAACGGCAAGTTGGGAAACAATGTTAAACGAAATTCCTTCTAATTTGGTCAAATTTAAAGATGACTATTTCAAAACAAATAATTTTGACGCGATTTTCTTAATGAATATTGATATATAAAATTATTTTAAAAATATGTTTATTAATTTTTTTGCTATATGTAAATTACTATATTACATTTTAGAAAAAGAATGTATTAAACAAATTCGCAAGATGTTTTAACATAGAAATACTCGTAAAGAAATCTAACATTTTGTTTGAAATCGTTGTCCTTGTAATTGACACAATGAGAAGGACTTTCGTTTAACATTGATTCCCTATTTGAAGTTAGCGTCTGCCGGCATGGTAGGCAGGACCTTTGGGGAAACTGCGAAGTGAAGCTTTAAAAATTTCCTGTAAAAAACTTTTAAAACCAAGCTTTTATCTATAAATTAACTAAACAATTAAAAATAATGATAGGAGTTGTTACAGAATTTGTAGAACTCGCAAGACGTGATCGAACGTCCGTAATTAACTTAACTACAAATTAATATTCTTGTAAAAATTTCTATTTAGTTTATAAAAGCTTGGCGTGAATAGTAAAGAACCTTACACAAGATATGTGCTTACTACGTTTACGCAAATGCGGTATACGATCTATATTACGCCAAGCTTTTATATATTACACATAAATTGATACGAAAATATTAACTTATATGGGCTGTTTACGGTAAAGTGAGCATTTTTAAGGCCCTTCTAAATTTTTCCTTTCATCCTATTTCCAAATTCCTGCTGCTTTTTAATATAAACATTGCTTTATGACAAATAAACACAGTGTATACATTTCACCAACTTCAAAATTTAATGCCTGATGCGGCAAAGATATATTTATTAGTGGTTAAAGCCTGTTGGAAGGGCCTTAAAAAGTGCTCACTTTGCCGTGAACGGCATATAGTAAAGTTTATTAACTACTGTTCGATTGCGTCTTACAAGTTCTATATATTCTGTAACTGCTCCTATAATAATTTTCATCTTTTAAGTTCATTTATAAATAAAACCTTGGTTTTAAAAAGTTTTTGACAGTTAATTTAATTTTCACGTCTTAGTCTCTCCTACTTTTTATTTATTATATAGACAGACTATTTATACATTCACAGACTCATCCGTCGTCGGTATCGCTTGCGATCAGGCGAGTTTCTAGTGCACTCTTTTCGTGGGAAGTTCAACCGGCATGCTGAAAATTCATTATTGATCTTACCCGTGCGTGTATGTCGATATATTTGACATTTCTGTATGAGCTCAAGGAGATCGCAATCTTTAAACTGTATTTCACATACACACACGAAGTTGATAGTTTGAATTCTTGTGTTTCAAAGTTTTGATGGTCTTTTACCCACGCAACCGATCTTCTCAATACAAAGTCTCTCAGAGCTTCCTAATTAAGTCCCGCATTCACTAGTTCTGAGTCCAAGTTCTACTCTGGCTGTCCAGAAACTAAGTCCCACTCTGGACGTCCAAAAAACTAAGTCCCACATCCACTCGTTCAGAAACTAAGTTCAACTCTGTGTGTCCAGAAACTAAGTCCCACGTTCACTCGTTAAGAGACTAAGTTCAGTTCTGGGCGTCCAGAAACTAAGTCCCGCTTCTTACGCCAACTTCCGTAGCCGTAGTGAAGGCCCTTACGCATCCACCTCTGCACCTGCCCAACCGGGCCTCAAAGGCACGCTGAGACGATCTCCCCGAGCCCCAAAACCAAGGCCCCTTATATAAAGGTCAACGACCCCTTCCGCGCACCTCTTTGTCATATGATACCAGGCTCGACTTCAGCACTCTCATCAATAACCAGCAATAGAAAATAATGATACACATACGCCATTCTCATCCCATTACACATTAATTTGCACTGGTGTCCCCTTCCACACTTCGGGCTGCAACCTGATAAACAATGATGCGCTGCATGCAGTAGCAACGATTGCTATTGATTCGGTGGGCGCCAGACAAACACCTTACAGACATCCACCGTACATACAAACAAGTGAAGTTAAATAGAAGCTTGTAAAATGTGACTTTTGAAATCAATTTTTACGAATTTATTTTTTTGTTTTGAATACACCCAGTATGACAAAAAAATATACGGACTCAGAAAATGTATTTCTACTTTCTGCTGGCAGAAAGTCGTAACTTACTCCTAGAATAAGTTCCAGTGCCATAGTGATGTATCTCACACTATTTTATTATTTTTTAATACAGTTATGTTTACATATTTATTGATTTTGTGGTTTACAACCATTATTTTTTTTTTCCACAAAAACTGGAACTTTTCAAATAGCAATCCAGTAAACTACTGACTATATCAACTATTTGTGCATATTATAGTTACCAGCATTCAAATGTCTTGTCAAGAAATCTATTCCATGAAAATATTTTTATTTGTTCAAATTCTGGCCTTGAGTTTATGTTTAGAATATACGCGTAGGCTACTGCGAGAACTTTCCACAGAAATTAAGGTTTGTGTGTCTGTTGGTCTAAGCCTACCGAATTTGTCATACAAACGACGCTCAGGTTCCAAACAAAGTTTTTCTACAGCGTTCAATTCGGGATTTTGAGCGGGCAAATTTAAGCGGTATCGCCTGGTTGTCTTCGAACAACAACAAAATTTACTTTGTCTTATAGACAATTTCATTCTAACTTATTATAATTTAAGTTTGAAGTGTACTTTCAAGGTATTGACGGGACTAACATGTTTCAGGGTTAAACCTCATATGCTTTCAAGGAAGGGAATTCATCCAAGGAGTGGCATACGTCTCGGTAATTTTTGGGGCCATGACTAACTCACTAAATGTTGAGTAAAGTGGGGCAAGACCACGCAGTTTTTGTTCGCCATACTTTTATTATGTTGTAATAGTGTAGAAAACCATGATAGAATTTACACACGCACGTCTGACCCTTGCAAACATATATGAAATTTCAGAGACATCTATACATAATACACAGGGAGGAAATTCAGATTAACACTGCGATGAAACTTCGCAGTCTTACACGCGGTGCGGGGCAAGAATGCGCCAACATGTGGGTAAGACTATGCATATGCTACAATATAACACAAATCACGATTGAAGGTCTCTGCTCCATAATATGATGGACACTTTTCGTGCCACCATTCTATGCATTGTCCACACTGAATAAAGTCTTCGTTGGGAGGATCAGCGTACTTCTCAAAACAACCAGGGCAACTGTTGTCTTGTTTTAGACGTTACTTTCTTTATCCTTTTGTCTCTGGTGGGGCACATTCGTTTTTTTCCCCTTGCGGATTAGATTCCTTACTATACACACTAAACTGGGCTTCCAATGTAGTTTTGAAAGGTGATGAAGTTAGCACCTACGAATTCTTCCCCTTTCGATGGCGACGCTGTACATGTTTAGCTCGTGGAATAGCTGATATCTATCTCTTTAACGGAAATGTACCCTAATGGTCCAGGGTCACCAACTGCGATGCTAATGGAAGGCGTATCAGGTGTTTTTGCTGGAATTCTGGCCACACTTGATTGATGGTTCTTATAAGACTCTGCTCAGATGATTATCTAGAGTCCGCACAATGAGAGGGATGTTTACTCGTCTCAGCGGAAAAACATCTTGGTCTAACTGTCACATTTGATGGAAGAAAATCGTCATCACTAAAAATGTTCCTATTGAATGGGTACACTCCAGTTACCTCGAAACCTTTCAAAGCATTTCCCACAGTAGCTGTCCTTCCACAGGCCTTCATGAAAACGAAAATCGCCTGATAAAATGCAATTAGACGGCCAGGATGATTGCTCGTCCAGATATCACACTCTGAAGAAGAAAACTTCTTGAGTAGTACAAAGGAAGCTCAATTAAGGGGCTGGCCTTGTGACTGCTTAGGGGTGGCAGAGAAAGCATGTGAATGTGATGTTTCTTGCAAAACTAAATTTCCAAGAGAGGAATGTGTGGTGCATGACTGTCCAACAACAACAAACAAGTGTTTTCCGCACAACTATGGACATTGTCTTGGAAATGCTGAAGCTGCTGAAGGAAAAGCTCCTCTGTAATAATGAAAATTAAATCCGACACGATTCCTACTGAAGATGGAGGATACCCGTCAAGCAATTCAGCCTTCATTCTCTTTCGCGGAAAAATTAACGCCAGGGAACAAAAATATCTGAAGCACTCATGCAACATACGACAGGTATTGTTTGTCCGTGTTCCCCAATAACGACTTAGTTTACTGATCTCTTCTCTTTCAAGTTTGTAACCATCGGAGGTTTCGAAGGAACTGTGCTAATGACATTCGTAAACATTCTTCACAATCGTGAGCATATTTCGCCATATTAGGTCGTCATGAAACCCCTGAAAATGTTCAACAATTAACATGAAAACTAATATATGACAAGACAACAGGCCTAGTAGGATCATTATTAAACCAAATGAGCGTTTACAAAGAAACTTCACTCAGTAAACCCATCAAAAAAATATAAATAACGGAAATTGTGGATTTCTTGTCACTTAGGTCTCTCTCAGCAAACAGGTTATACTCTACTTATAGTTAACTTAAATATCAAGAAGCGAGTGGAAAAATCCAGCGTAGGCACAGTAAAAACCGTCCCGATAAATATATGTTGAACATGGCATGCATTGATAGAAATGCTACGGGAAAATAAGGTTCGGAATCATGCTCTTTATTAGTGGGAAGTGAAAAGCTAGTAGAGAATACGGGGGACCTTGTTTTCCCAGTTCCGTGTGTGGCGCTGTCTTAACCAGAGTGATGGGAGAGCAAATCACCCTGGTGGTTGCCTTACAGACTGAAGAATTATCGTGGTGATTCAGAAAAGGGTCTATTATCGACTGTTCCCACAATGTAGAAAGCATTTTTTATTGTTCAAAATGTATTTACACATGCGAGTGTTCCTCGACCTATCGATCAACGATTAAAACTTGTATTCCTAGGTCAAGCAAAGAAAACCAGTCCAAGGTCCTTACACTACCGCCCAACAAATTCCACTGTCGAAACAACAAACGCGGGTAAACACCATTCGCCAGGCATCTGCTGGGTTCACACTCGGATGGACGTGTGAACAATCCAGCGAAGGTGTTATTTGCCATTAACTTTCTGCCAGTGGCACGACCTTATAAAACAAGTGGTATCATCTACTTGTTTAGAGCCCTATCACTGGTCTCTGTTCCTGAGCTTCAAACTACGTTCTCTTCAATCGTTGACATAGCTGTCTGATGACAGGTTCACACAACAGGGTTCAGGAGTTCACCGGTTCTGGCTGGTTAGTGTCTTGGACCTACCAGAACGATACTTCGAGGGCCATTGCGTCCTTAACTTTTCCGCTCAGCAATGACATCCTTAATAGTGGACCGAGTCACGTTTGACTGACGAAATTTCTTTTGTAGATTGCTTGAATTTATGAAGCTTCGCAGTCATGCCGTGTTCGAACGCACACGACTCTGCATGTTGACTCATTATGGCACTCGACGCGTACATTTTGTTCGGAAATTTGTGCCTTTACTTACACGGCATCGTAACTTGACATGTTCTCTGGAAGCAAAGTAGTGCCCTGTGACTTGTTTTCAAACGACAGCGAAGTTAACGCAATGGTCCTGGTAATGTCAGTCTTCCTTTCTTCACTATAAGCACTTCAGGTTAGCTCGCGTCATTTGCTTTTAAAATCAACGAACCAAATATATTGTATATAAGCTCCTGGTAGATTTATGAAGGTTATTTAGTGACGACTGATATTCACTTATCAATTATATTGTTACTGATTTTTTTTCTTTTGATAAACGACCGTTTACAGTTAAAATGCTGGTACTTTCATATTCTTCTTCAAACTATATAATAAAAACACATATTTCAGGGGAAATGTTCTTTTTACATATACCTACCGCCACGTGGATATCGTTTCCCTCTATTTCCATTGATTCTGGGAATTTTTTCGCCCACCGTGAGGTGAGTCGCCCATACTTTATGACACGGGATGCGATTTTATTTGCACCAGCTCCTGCGTTATCACGTCCCTGACAGTTGAGGAGACTGTTTACGGGAGGCGAAAGTAGGGGTTGGAAAATAGGTTGGGGAGGGAGAGGGGAAGGAGGCCCGCCCGACGCGTGTTTAAGTTGAGGTTTACGAGCCTCGCTGCCGGAGCATAACAATGAGACGTTGGAGCACCTCCCGCAACAATACCAAGAGCTCGCGGCACACGATGCTCTTTTGTTTGCCGCGATTGCGTCACAGTAGTGCCCCCCCCCTTTTTTTTCTCATCACGCCCTCAACCCTCGTAGTCTCTCCTGCCCTCAACCCGCCGAGCTCGCAGCCGGCACATTCTATTGCCGCAAAGAGGAGGGGAAAGAAAGAAAAATCAACTGTGACAATATTCCTAGACGTTTCACGGTCAGTGTTTATTTATGTTTTATTTGAACTGATCGCGGGAGTTAAGAATACGTCGTATGCAGCCCTCAGCGTAGGTGCGATCGTATCCTGGAGATGTCAAGGAAATACGGAGAGTTGCTGTTGCAGTTATCTTTTGCACACTCACAGTATTAGTAATGCAGAAGCTCGTTTCGAAAATCACGCCTGCGTTTTTTATTTGTTCTCTTTCTTTTGAAAATACCATGACTCAAAACGCACATTAAAAATTTTCATTTTGAATAATTAAAGGTAAATTTATAATAGGAATGGATCTGGATACAGCAAGCTCTACAAATGTAACACAAATCATAATATATTTTACAAGTGTTATACCATACTACATCCGGCATTAAAATTTATTCATTTGATACGCAAGCCTACTCAGTTTTATATGGACGTGTGTAACTTTATATAATTAAAAATAAAGCTTTACCCTCTGGGAGGTGATATGTCACCAGTGTCCCTTCTCTTAACGGGCTTGCCTACCAAGCTGGCGGTCACGAACTATAAATGGGGAATCAATATTAAACGAAATTCCTTCTCATTGCGTCAATTTGAAAGCTAACTATTTCAAACAAAAAGTATTCTACGTGAAATTTCTTAAGGAATGGTGATACTTAAAAATAGCATATTTCGCCAATTATTTGGTTTAATGTGTTCTTTGTATAATATGAATATTGAAATTTACATTAAACAAAAAAAAAAAAAAAAAAAAAAAAAAGAAGTGTGTGTGTATGTGTGTGTGTATATATATATATATATATATATATATATATATATATATATATATATATATATTATGTAGCAATATTTTCTGAGAAAATCGCGTCAACGTGTTTTTTGTTTGGAATAGTTATCATTAAAATGGACGCAATGAGAAGGAATTTCGTTTAACATCGATTCCCCATTTGAAGTTCGTGACTGACGGCTTGGTAGGCAGGCCTGTTAATTACTTTCCTTAATTGCGGTGCACCGTTTCTACTTTATTTTTGTATTTCGTGTAACAATTTGTCTTATAAAACAATCTAATATTGTAAGGAGTGGAGTAAAATTGAATATGGTCATCCTACTGACTCCTGCCAATTACACTATCTACCAAAAAGTAATTGGGCACCTGTCCACAATGTTTACTCGGTGGTTGTCACCCCGTTCCCGTTAGAATCTCGTAGGGCCTCCTCTTGCGGCTATAACAGCAGCCACCCTGTCTGGCATGCTCTCTACGAGTGTGTGCAGGACATCCACGAGGATTCGTCGTCATTCCTCTTGCAACCATTCCATGAGCTGAGCAACGGATATTGGCCGCGCCTGACGAGCCCTCACCCGGCGATCCAATTCGTCCCAAAGATGTTCTATAGGGTTGAGGTCGGGACTCTGGGCGGGCCAGTCCAACCGGCGAACATTGTTGTCGGCGTACCACTGCATAGTAGCCCTTGAAACACGGCACCTGGCATTGTCATCCTGGACGTAACACGGGTCCATTCCGTAAAAATGTCACAATGTTGGGAGCACTTCATTATCCAGAATGTTACAATAGGCATCTGTGTTCATGCTACCACGGACAAACACCAGCGGTCCTACGCCGAAGGCCGTAATACACAAGTCAGTTGACGTACTGAATTACCTATCTTAACTGGTGCTCAAATGCTTTTTGGTAGATAGTGTATAAAACTATTGTATATATCATGGTGTGCCTTAATTTAAATCACACATATGTATGCAGGCAGCAAGGAAATCTACACTTTTAAAGTTATGTATGCTATTGAATTAGTTTCTTTATTCTATGCTGCTGCTTAGACTAAATATTATACCATGTTAATTTAAACAAATTTAAAACTCTTTGCAGAGTGTTGCTATGTACAAAAAATAGTTTAAGGAGAAGGATTATTAAGTCTCCATCCTGTATATTTATCAGAGAACTATTTTGAAAATTATCTGTAATTAGTATATATAAAGCGTTATGAGTTCTATAATACATTCCTGGAAAAAAATTTGGATTATATCAGCGATGTGCAAGACCGTAAGTTATAATATTTAGAATATATGAAGCTGTCTTAACGTTCAGCTGATGGGAAACTGTATAAGTTGAGATATACTTCCAGAAGTTCATTATAGAAGAATGTATTATTTTAACTTGTTGGAATGATGTAGTGGCAAGATCAGATTCAGTTATGCTCTAAGTAACTGGTAATTTCAATAAATGGTAATGAAATCATTTAAATCAAATCAACCGTACTAGCATCAGTAAGAAGTTTACCCGAGACAAATTTCGCTGTGCTGAAGCCGGGTACAGTTAAAAAAGAAATCTTGTCAAAATTAAGTATTAGTATTCAACATGTTGATCTTCCTGTACGTTCATATTAATCTAAATTACCATTTGTTGGCGAGTTGGTTGGAAAATATGAATATCCGTTCACCAGTGTATTTAATAGGATTTAGAGTAATTGTTGTTATATATTTTATTCTGTGAGTTACGTATGAATTTGTGGTGAAATTAATTTCTTTCCATTCCGAGTAAAAGTTGCGATCTTATTAGTTATTGTTCGTTGTTATTATTATTCTACTGATATTAGGATTGTGTTTGATAATTAGGTAAAATAATTTTATGATACACAATTTAATTTGAGAATTCCAATCCAATTTGAATTTAACTATTCCCACACAGTAAACTTTGATGACCAATCGTGGCGCGTAATAAAAGCGGTGTGTAAGGAGCACCATAACATAATTGGCGCCCAATCCTCCCAACCTCTATCAGAATTGTTGCCCGAACGTGGTAGCTGGGTCGATTTTAAGGAAAAAATATTGATCACATTGGTTCAGCCAAACCATATAGAATCGGCGCCCAAGCTTCCACCTTTCTCAATACATGCTACTCGGTGTTCTCGAGTTTAAGAGAGAAGTAGTAAGCATTGTAAATAAGGCTCAGTATTCTCCTTCCCCTTGGTTTCGTTTGCTGGAAACTGAATTTACTTGTTACTAATGTTGATATTTACAAAACATTTTAAATTGTTTTACATGTTGTTACGATAAGCCTGATGGGCTTAACAAACAAGCTATTGGGGGTGCGTAACTCAAGCATGGTAGGCGACACGATATCCTTTCACTACGTCGTTAGTTTAATATAATTACTCATCTCAGTTACAATACGTTAAATACATCACTTTACAACAAGTTACTTTACGTTGAAACCGGGGGAGTTCAATATATTAATTATTATTAAACTACTGAATTACTTTAAGTTTAGCCACGCCATTATCTAAAGTCTTTGGTCCGTACATGATCCGCTGGAATGATATCAGCTTGTCTGTTGCCGATACTCCCTGTATCGCTCCATCTCCTTGGTTGGCGGCTGGTGCAGGAAGACTCTGCTTCGTGGCCCTGCCCTAGCGGCGCTGAAGTATTCCCGCACGGTTTGCTAACTACGCTGCTGTTTTCCAAACGTCTCGCTGTGTGTGGCCTCGCCCTGAACACTATCGTTTGTCGCCTCTGCGTGGGGTGTGTCCCTGGCAAGCGTTAAATATGTTGCTTGCCTACACCGTAATAATGTATTGGTAATCTGAATATTTCTGGGGGCGAGATAAAATTATTTTGTTAAAGAAGTGAAAGCGACACTTTAAAATGGTTAAAAGCCGGTACTTATATCTTCATATTTAGTTTACAAAAAAAAATAACTATTTTGATAAACCTTTCAATACAGAAAAAAACTCATAATTGCTTTACTGGCAAAACGAAAAATTGAACTTTCGCGTTAAAATCATTATTATTTACGAATTTCACATGCCGGACATGTCCTTCCGTTCATGCGAGATACCAGCAAAACTGCCAAACAGGACACACTGCTCAGAATAGATATAACGATAGTAGTCTTCCAGGCCTATTTTTTTTAAATATGGAAAACGATTAACCTCTACTCATATCGCAATAGAAACGTTTGTGACCTAAGTAGAAATATATTCGAAAAGATTTTCTCAATTTATTTTGCTCTTGTGCGGCTCCTTTCCGCAACAAATCCCAGTGAAAATTACGTCCAACATGAGGTTCTTAATGCCGTGTTCTAAAAAAATGTGCTCTTAGGGATGAACTGATATCTATACACACACTGTCGACGTTTAGAAAACACAATGTCGGATTCCGTGCCCTTGAGTTTGATTCGCTTCCTCAGATATTGAAATTGTTAGGCAAGCATTATTCTCAATTTATCTCACAAATAGAGTAATCGATCTACGATAGCCTTTCGTTACGAAGTCAACCTAGACACAATTTCGCGACCAGCTTCTTTAAGTAATTAAGATAATGATGGAAGGCACTACACTCGACTCGCATCAACGACTTATGTTGCAGAGCACACTGATCAATCGCCACACACGCAGGCTACAACGGTTATGGACGATCAGCTTCGCTTTATGATTCAAAGTTTTCGAGAACAAACATAAGTTATTGGCTAAACTCTATTACATAATTTATAATCACCTAAGTTGTTTGTGATAGGTGCTAAATTTAAACAATAGATAAAACAGTTACCAGGTTCTTTTCTGAGACGAACGGGCTCTCTTTAATGATTTCCTGGTCATGCGCGAGAACTTTCGGAAGGAAAACAATTCTGTGAACTTTTCGTGTGTCATTTAAACCAGTTTTTCATTGCGACATTTCTTATTTACCACCCAAGCTTCTCCATTTCGTGTTAGTGCGTAATTGGGGGAGAAGAATTGACCACATTCTTTTACATATGCTTTTACGTGGCTAGATTCGTGAAGGATGGAAGCCTTGATTAAATAAAAAAGCTAAATTGAATTTTTCTTATTTATTGGCACTACTATGAATAGTGTGTGTATATAAAAACACAGGACAAGTCGAAACAACACCTACAAACGCCACCTGCATATTCCGTACCAAGGAAATTATTCGAAATCATGTATTCTAGCTATGGCCAAAATTGCACCCTTGAAGGTAGAACTAAAGCACGAGTTTATCGTACATATTACGGGAAGTATTTAAAAATGGAACAATGACCTTCAGGATGATGTGCGGTTGAACTCCAACCATTGTAAAACCCGTTGCTGCCATGAAATTACGACATATAACAAATATGGGTGGCAAACTTGTGTTGCATATTCTTACGTGATGCCTCAGCTTCATTGTTTTCCCAATAACTGATTGTTAATCAGCCCGTCAAAGTTATTTGGAACAAAAAGTGCTGTCTTGTGTTGTTATCCTAAACATCACTGTTTGTGAGGAATGTGTGTAAGCAATTAATGGTTTTGAACTTTAAAAAGGGTACAAATATTCATGGCTTACCAGAACGGTATTCAAGTCGGAACCTAATGGTATCAACTAACGTATTAAAAACCTCTATTAAGTACATCGATGTCTGCAACAGATATTTCTTTGATACGTGTCGATATAAATGTGCAGGTCTTATGTTATGTGGCTCTTAAGTTACTTCGATTCCATGTATGTACTTGAAGGTAAATCTGTTGCCTATGCCATTTAAGGATATATGCACAAATGTTACATTTTTGCACTTTGATGATATACCCAGCTTCTTACAATTTTTTAACGGTAAAGTGAGCATTTTTGAAGTCTTTGATACTTTTTATTTTCAGCGATTTTTTTATTCTATTATGGCCATTTCAAATAAACCTTGACATGCAAGTAATAAAAACTGTGTGTATATTCCACCGCACTTCGAAGTTAGCGTCTTAGGCTAAACTAAAATTTATTAATTGATTATAATTCCAAATGCGCGGGCTTTCAAAAGAGCTCACTTTACCGTGAATAGCCTACATCAGTGTTTACCGAACGTTATTCGATTTGCAATATTGCAAGTAGGCAATTTTAAGCGGCGAATGTGTGAAAAAATATTTAAATTTCTCTTTAGGACTGAAGTACTGCGGTATTATTGATACTTATTTTATAATTGTCAATGTAGAATTCATTCAAATGTACAAATAAGAATGCAGTTCCTGAAAAAAAAAAACCCTTAAAATTAATAATCTTGGCCAGCACACAAGTTACTAATTTGCTTTATAATTTGCAAGCGGTCAGTAGGAATATAAAAACCCTCTTAGATATAAGCTGAGGACTCATCAAAATTGGGGCAGGCAATTCTTAGTATAGCTTGGTATGGAAAGCATTTTTTCCACAGAAATTACATATAAGTAGTGTTATTCCGATTTCAAAAGATAATCTAAGTTGGAGTTCTTAGTGCAACTCACAACTCAAGATGGTTTCAAGATTGTTTTATTAATGTATTTAAGTTACGCGATCTCTGGCACTGAATTTAATTTGTTTGTGTTATAATCTGGTGATGGCTGTACATCTTTAAGAATATCCTAAATTATTCTGATATTTAGATACTCACCAGATCATTAGTTTAACTGTATAGTTTTCAAATTAATAATAGTAACATGTTGTTGAAAAATAATTTCTCAATTATTTGTATTCGAAGAAAACAATACAAAAATATGAGTGTAATCCAACAAATGAATTTTAAGCTTACGTAATCTTATAGGATTATAATTAATTTAAATTATGTCAATAGTTAATTTTTAATAACGCAAGTTAAACATTTTAATGTGATAGGTATTTAAAACATACAAATTATTTAACAAAATTTTTTTCTTTAGAAAATATTTGGCTGTTTTGTAGATCCCATGTGATTTTGATTTTAGGCTTACATGTTAACATTACAAAGCCTGTAAGAAAGGGTTTCCAAATGTTAACAAAACTGTGAAACTCATCATTTAATTACTTTTGTCGATGTACGATGTTTCAGTTCCGAAAGAAGGCAGGGAACAAAGTTTCCCATTTGTCCAGTACAGCGGCATCTTACTGTGCAATTCGCAGCGAGTATACCGCAAGACGAATAACAAGTCTTGGACAGGGAAGAAGTTTATGGGGCGGTGGAGAGGGCGAAGGAAACAAACGGGGGACGGAGAGGCGATAGAAGGAGCTGCGATAATTCTGCGGGTGAAATCGCAGGCCGGCAGATCAGCATTGCATAAGACGGGAGGGGCGTGGCTGGTATTGTATCTATCTGTCGGCGTGGACACCGACCTCCCCGATAACTTTTGCGACACGTCGACGACGATGGGCGAGGGGTAGAGGGAGGGGCGGGGGGGATGAGGGTTGTGCGTGAAGGTTGCGGGTAGGGTCCGGCAGGCAGTCTGATTTACTAACTAAACAACTGCCTCCCCCTCCCCCCTCGCAGAGTCACTAAGGGTGGGTTAGAAATGAGGGGGGGGGGAAGCATACAATGTGAAAAATGGAGCAGGCGCCGGGGATAAAAAACGACGAAAGAATAAGACGAAGTGCCCGGGAGGAGCGGAGTTAAGATGTCGAACCGGTGGCCTGGGTAATGAACTGTGGTAGAGTGCAGGAAGAGAGAGAGGGAGATATGTGTCACCCCTCCCTCGCAACCACAATCACAATTCTCCCACACCGGCAGACGACGAAACATCTTAGCAGCAACGTGTTCTCACACTACGGCTCAACAAAAGCGGGCATATAATTGCAATTCTATGTAATCCCCTAAAAATTGCCTTCCTAGAAATCTTAATTGTTTCTATAAAGACGTGAATATACTTTTACAAAAGAGAAAAAAAAGGGGGAGCGATTTAACATCAAAACGGAAGACTTTTACATCAAAGTATACTTTAGTTAACCCATTCAGATCCAGTATACACACATAATGCACATCAAGGTATTTTTGCCAGTACTGTACCCTGAGGGGCTCATGGCCAATCATCTTACCTGAGAGTAACTGATTCGTAACTTTGGTCTAGGCTCTGATAGGTTCATGTTGTCATAGCCAGACGCAAAGACTAAAAGACTACAGCACATTGATTGTGGCAGCGAAACAAGTGTTGAGTCGACTTAAGTAAAGAATGCTTCCCAAACTTTCTTGCTTGCAACGCCTGAAACAGTAAATTAATGGGGGTCTGAAAGGGTTAACATATATATGGATTTTTTAATATATAGTTTTTGAGTCATAAACTCTGTTAAAAATCGCAAAATTACTTCTATTAGCAGTTTAAATTATTTCAAGTTATTTTAACAAAGTTCATGATAGAATATTTCTCCTGTAATATTCAAGTTCCTTACTTAGAAAACCTTTCGGATTATCTAATTGTCCTCCTTTTGATCTCCTACGGAGGCGTGTTTGTCTAGTACAGCGTGTAGAATACTACTAACTAATTCTGCAACAACATAGAAAGGTAGAATAAATAACTAGGATATTTTTTTACCATGAATGGGTACGTCAAAATGTATTCCGCAGTAGAAGAAATTTTTTCGGGTTTTTCGAAACAGGTCTTTGACATTTAATATAAAAGGTATTTCTGTTTCTGGAGATAAAATATAATTTTTCCATAAACAGCTATTAGTTGATGCAAATGATTGAAGTGTATAGCTGTATGTAAATGAGACACAAAGGCTGGGAAACTCTAAAAATTTAGGTCAATTAGAGAATACCAGGCATTCCCGAAGATGGATTGATCGTTACAATCTGCAAGCCTAAAATAATAGGCTATTCGGATATTTCCGCTATCCGGTGACCACATTTATTTCGTATGCTGAGAAGAAGCAACGCATTTTTCACTCGATTTGAATATTCGAATTTGTACAAAAGTAAACCTATTTATAAAATAAACGTGTTATATTTTAATTAATTATGCTTTTAAAATAAATTAAATCAAAATATTTATTAAATAGCTCGATATGACTCTATTTCTTCCCCATTTTTAACCTTCCGTCACTCGTCAAAGATAATAATGCAGTTTAAATAAAGACAAAAATATATCGATCAATAGACTCGAAGTAAGATGTTTAAACACAATAAATTACTGATAAAGCCAATACTCGCTATGATGTAGACTAAAGGATAATAGACCAACTTCATTCCCCACTAGACTGAATACGCGCAACGCTTAAAATAAAACATTAAGGAAAGTTTTTTTTAATTCACTGGCAGCATTACTTTACGGGCTGCATTATGGGTTTACGTTAAAAATATCCACAGTTACGGGCGGAGATTAATTTCAAAAGCTTATTTAAAAAGCGTTTAGGTAACACTGAATCGGCAGTATTTGAAGAAAAAAAAAAAGCGTACCTGACCATGTGAGAAAAGTTTGTGTTATATCTTCTCAATGTGTTTGCAGCATGCAGCCCTTTGAAAGCATTAATTCGTGGGAAGAGGGGTTGTCCGTGACGTAATTGTGAATTCGTGGTTCCCATGCCTTGACCGCACTGCAGTAGGGCCGCCGTGGTGTAGTGGATAGACTGCTCGCCTCCCTCCTCGGCAAAACCGGGCTCGGTTCCCGGCGGGGTCACTCCCGGATTTTTCGCATGTGGAGATCGTGCCGGACGATGTCGCTGGCCGGCGGGTTTTCTCGGGGTTCTCCCGTACCCCCACCCCGCCCTTTCATTCAGGCGCTGCTCCATTCTTACCTCACTTTACCATCATCGGCTCCCAATACCTCGATGTTAAGAGCCGCCCAAATCTCTTCTCTCGCCCTTGCGCCGTGTGTTCGCCTGCACCCAGCTGCAGGCGACTCTTTCACACCCGATGGAATGACGGCAATGTCCCGTTTCATCTAGCCGGGGTGTAATCGAGTGAGGCGTCGTGTCATGCAGGAGACAGTAGTGATCGAGAGAGTGTAAGGGAAGGGATGACGCCCCCCTTACGGGGGGGGGGGACCACTGCCCCCGGTTAGGCCGTTCTAATGATGTTAATAGCTTCGCCATTAGGAGTATGTGGCCGCTCGATCAAGCGAAAAGTTGAAACGTCCTGCCATGCTTCTTCGCCGATGATCCCTCGGCGACACAAGGCAGTTAGTTACTGGGAAGGGAGATGGCGGCGAGCATCCATCGCACTATTACGGTCTCGGTGGCGAGCTAATAGGCGCCCGAACAACACGGGGCGTAGCTTATCCCCGGACGAAGGTTTCCCGCCTCGGCGGACCGGGGTTCGATTCCTGTTGGACGTGTGGGAAGCGTGGTGGATATTGACAGTGGCCGGTGAGCTTTCTCGGGTTAGTTTCTCCATAGTTTGCGCATTCCATCGCTGCTCCATATCCACCACACCTCGGTCATATTGCCGTCAAAAACTCAGCTCACAAGCTCCGTCTGAGTATCTCAATCACTCACGTTTGCCACGCGGTTTAAGTGAATCCCTATCGTAACCATGCTACGTGTGTGTATGTGTTGCAACAGTCAGTGCTACTACCCTGAACTGTTAACAATAAATATGGCACAATCTCCGACAAATCAAATGTGCACAACATAAAACTTTCTAGCATTACAGAATAATATGACGGAATGTACAAATTATTATATGTGTGTGTATATATAAAATTATTACTGTTCATTATTTACTTGCCGTGGTTATGAGATTCTTCCATATAGATTGCGAAAGACAATATTACATGAAATTATTAAATTAAAATTAAAATCTGCATATTATTCAAAAAAATGTAAGAATACCACAAGAAAATTATTCCACCACGTAAGCATTCATAAATAAGAAAAGAACTCCAATTTATTGTCAAGGACACCCTTCGAAAACGTACTACTAATTAGCCTTCGCAAAAGGTTCATTAATAATATTGGTGTATGCTGGACTTATCTATTGATGAGATAAAAATAGTAGTCCACAGCTAGATCTGTGGTTCTCCTCCTGGGTTCGAATCTGGTGCTTCACAACTCCCTGTCGACTGCGATTCCATGATGGCATAGATACTACGACATCCTTCCTTCATTCACGGTCCTGAAGTCGACCCCCGACTCAACCACTGAAGCGATGACCGTGTTCCCGAAGGTGGAGCTATTCCTCGTGACGTGCCTCCTTCAGAAAATGGACGATAATGTCTGACCCGAAGTAACCTGGAAAACCAAATGACGAAGTTCTCAATCCCTTTGAAAGTTCGTAGTCGACACCTCTGTTACTGACGACTTAATATTACGAAGTTACTTTCTTATTTTACATACTTCTGTTTCTTAAACTTGACAACATTTAATAATAAAAAGAATACTTCTTGAAATTAAACATCAATATTAAATTAAATTCAGTAAAAACTCATTAAATCGGGACCGCTTACTTATTTTAATTACATAAACTAATACTTTTTAGAGCAACCTTAAAACTTTCCTAACTTTACGTAAAAGATGGTTTGCAAAACAAAACACTATCATAGATTTATACAGGATTACATAGCACAAATTTACAACTAAGGGATCTGTATTACATTTATAATACTATATTTTTCCTTTTGAATGAAATAAAACTTTACATATATGTATCACTTGTGATATTCAAATTACGCTAACACTATTCATCAAATTAGGAAGAAAAACCAGTTGTGACAGACTGTCCGCCAAATTTAAAAAAAATAACGAATACTTTACTCTTGAGAAATTTCACCTAATACTTGTAAAACCTGTTACTTATTTAATTATTTATCTTATATGTTAATAAATATTGATTTATTTACCATTATAATTACCACAGGAGCTCCAATTAATGAACATACAATGATTACACTTTTAACACAAAGTTAATACAGAAAAACAAACCCTATTTGCAAAGTAGCCCTTACAATGGCTTAGAAGAGTTTATAAGTTTTTGATCTTATAAGGTAATAAGGATGGTCACCCACTTGATATAATGACGCAGTAGATGTTACTGTCTCTCACATTGTCGGGTGGCTACGTATCACAGCGACACTGCTGTTGACGTCTGGCCTCTGGAGTACCACTGCATCCCTGCCGGTAGCGCAGCACTTCCTCTGCCACACCTATAAGTATCTATGTGGAGCAGTTTAATACGTTCCACCCACCAACCGTTTCAATTGTTAGCTCCTGCCTTATCAAGTAGGAGTCCAAATAATTTTCCTCATAGGAAATAAAAGTTCACTTTGGGTGATGTAATATATGGCCCAAGTAAACACTAGTGAGTGTCCTTTTTTAAAAAAGTCATTATCACTTATTTTACTTCTCAGACTACATCACTTCACAGTGTCCTAGTCACAGTTCACACTCACCATTTTTTTTTTCACCTTGTGTTAAATTCCAGATTGACCCTGACAAATAAACTGGGCCCCCAAACTCACCCACAAATGCTCAGTGGTTTGATAATTAAATTATTAAAGAATGGTTTATCAACCATAGCATCGATTAGAATTATGAACAGGTGTAAAGAAGACTCTCGACCCTCTAAATAAGTAACTTCAGAAGACCCTACCTAGGAAAAAGGATTTGTTTCGTTATTGTAAATTCACATCAGCCAGTACCAAGTATTGTATACTAACCCATTTCATTGTCATTGTCGACAGCCGATTTGTACTTCTTGGAATCAGTTTTCTCCTTGCTGATTTTACCAGGGATGGATTATTTTTACTGACTTGCCATCTTATTTACTGTAAATTAAAATTTGTTAATGGCCTTTGCTAAATATCGTTACCAATTTTTATTATTGTTTAGTTTGTCCTATTTATGCAGTTTACATGGCTTGCGATTAGGACTCTTAACTAGGCCGAACATTTCCTTATGTCACACACAATTACACCTCCATTTTGATAGGAAATTTTAAGTACTTTGCTGCAAAATATACTACTATATCATAAATTACTTATAAGACATCGTCGTCAACGTGGCACACGTTCAGGGCACAATAAAATATTATTAGACGTGGAACAAATTCTCATCATCACCTGGCGGCATTTATCTTTGCCTTTTTATTCGTGTTACATCATGTACATAAACACAAGCCCCAAACATTAATTAACAGAATAAAATTCCACTTTTACGACAATAATTCTCAATAATCACATCTCAAAAGTACACACTTCTCATTTGGCATCTAAATGATACTTATTTATTTTTCCAACATTTTTCCTAAACTGGCGTAATTGGCTGTTGTTACTCTCTTAAAGCCATGATGTACTTGCCTATAACTTTTACTGTCTCGGGACAAAGTACTTCGTAGCAATTATGATTACAGATCTTCGAAATTCGCACTGGTCCAGCGTACAGTGACATCAATTTCTTGGAAAGATACTCCCAAGCTTTGGAAATGCAATGAGCTTGAACCAACACAAGCTGTCCGGTGGTTAGGTCTTTCTTCTGGGATTTCTTCGCGTACTTGTTTCTTCGTTCGGCGTCTAGATTAGTTTTTTTCTTGTGAATTCCAACATTTCTATCTTCCTTTCTTCTGTGTCTTCTTCATTTTCCGTTGATTTAGTGTCGGGCGGAGGAGGTAGTTTTGATATGTCAAATACTAGGGATCGCTGACCAGATAATGCTTCCAGAGTTCCAAGGTTCAAAGTCTTTGATATCTGATCTGTTGGTGCCTCCAGGATCCCATGGCATTTCGTTCTGGTTACTGCTTCTCGTTACTTTTCTTCTCATCTTTATCCTTTTCTTTCTTCTCTACTTTCTCCTTTTCGTCCTGTTCTCCTCTCCTTTCTTCTTCCTTCTCTTCTTTCTCGTCTTCGTTTCTTTCTCCCTTCTTATCATCTTTATCTTCATCCACTTCCATCTCCTCGTCACGATGTTTCTTTTCAGCTTTACGACGACATGATTTACCAGCAAAGCTGAGCACGACAGTTGTGGCTTCCTTACACTACTTCCTCCGAACGAAAGCATCCGCCCAAAGTTTACTGGCGTGGTACAGTAAATACCTTGCAGAATAAATCGCGTGAGTGAGGTTGTCGCAGGCGTGAACGGATTCGTGTCTGTCGGGCGAACTAGCAAATTAATAAAGGACCAGTGCAGCTAGTTTGACCTGAGGGACTCGGACTGGCATTTCTGGGCTGTAGTTCCCCTTACGGACCTAATGACATCGTTTAAGCTTGTCCGCTACTAACTTAACTTCATCGCCAACTTGGTCGTCTAGTTTACGCTCTACCTGGTGTCCAAAAGCTTCCAGTTGCACAGACACTCTTTCCTCCATGTCGGCGGTATTGCGATCGATCGCCATAAATCGCCGCTCGAACCTTTCCGAAACAGATCTTAGTTCGGCGAGCGTATGGGAAATTTCTCCTCGTAAAACCTCGGAAGTTTGTTCCAGCTTCTTATCTATGGTCTCTACTGCTCGCTGCACTAGGGAGAATTGTGCGGACCACGCCTGGGTTAACCGATTGAACTGCGTGTTAAAGTTATTTACCAGTTCACCTTTAATTTCACTAAACTGTTTTTTCCTGGCGAGCAATCATTCCGCGTATGATCTCGCGAGACTGTTCACGTATTAATTCTGTAAATTGTGCAAATGCGGCTGTTTATGAAAAATTAGCATTAACGGGTACTTGTTCGTTAGTATTCTCTATGTTAGTTACTTTTCCGTGGTCGTGTTATTTGTGTTTGCCGGCAATTCTGTGTCTGAATTTCCACTCGTAATAGCCATTGCATTATCTGTGGGAATTGAAGACATTTTATTCTCTATATTTTTAGTCTTCCTAAGAAAATAAGGTGACCTCGTTTTGCTATTCATTAATTGTAAATATCATGAACTTAGATAGCTTCCTCTATGGAAGTTCTTGTTGACCATCACTTGCAACTTTATCTTTGGTTCTCAGGATTTATATGGGTTAAAATTATGTCGAAGGCCCCACGATTTGGGTAGACAATTCTGTACTGGCTCGGTTGACCAGCCCATGCACGAGTGTCTGACTGTTATTAAGGCCCCACGTAAGGGTGCAAATTCTGCAACATTCAGTGCTACTACCCTGAACTGTTAACAATAAATACGACACAATCTCCGACAAATCAAATGAGCACAACATAAATCTTTCTAGCATTACAGAATAATATGACGGAATGTACAAATTATTATATGTGTGTATATATATAATTATTACTGTTCATTATTTACTTGCCGTGGCTATGAGATTCTTCCATATAGATTGCAAAAGACAATATTACATGAAATTATTAAATTTAAATTAAAATCTGCATATTATTCAAAAAAATGTAAGAATACCACAAGAAAATTATTCCAACACGTAAGAATTCATAAATAAGAAAAGAACTCCAATTTATTGTCAGGGACACCCTTCGAAAACGTACTACTAATTAGCCTTCACAAAAGGTTCATGAATAATATTGGTGTATGCTGGACTTATCTATTGATGAGATAAAAATAGTAGTCCACAGCTAGATCTGTGGTTCGCCTCCTGGCTTCGAATCTGGTACCTCACAACTCCCTGTCGACTGCGATTCCATGATGGCATAGGTACTCCGGCATCCTTCCTTCATTCACGGTCCTGGAGTTGACCCCTGACTCAATCACTGAAGCGATGACCGTGTTCCCGAAGATGGAGCTTTTCCTCGTGACGTACCTTCTTCAGAAAATGGATGATATGTCTGACCCGAAGTAACCTGGAAAACCAAATGACGAAGTTCTCAATCCCTTTGAAAGTTCGTCGTCGATACCTCTGTTACTGACGACTCAATATTATGCAGTTACTTACTTTTTTTGCATACTTCTGTTTCTTAAACTTGACAACATTTAATAATAAAAAGAATACTTCTTGAAATTAAACATCAATATTAAATTAACTTCAGTAAAAACTCATTAAATCGGAACCTCTTACTTATTTTAATTCCATAAACTAATACTTTTAGAGCAACCTTAAAAAGTTCCTTAACTTTACATAAAAAACGGTATTCAAAACAAATCACTATCATAGATTTATACAGGATTAAATAGCACAAATGTACAACTAAGGGATCTGTATAACATTTATACTACTATCTTATCCTTTCGAACTAAATATAACTTTACATATATTAACCACTTGTGATATTCAAATTACGCTAACACTATTCATCAAATTAGGAAGAAAAACCAGGTGTTACAGTGTGTGTGTGTGTGTGTCTATATATATATATATATATATATATATATATATATATATATATATATATATCGGTCCCTCCTAGTGTTGGTAAGACAAGTTGCTGTAATCGTATATTAGGGGCGCGCTAATCTTTTTATTCCGATGTTCGAAAATTTGCATTCCAAAACTTGGATGAACGATATTATGTTGTAATAATTTTTATGGAATATTCACATGAGTACCGTTGCGACAGGTTTTTAAAAGATTATACGAAGTTATGTCAGTCCGTTTACCTGTGAAACGGAGTTTTGGGACAGTAGTATCTTGGAAGAAACTTATTTGGTTTATATGAAATGACCCTCCCCCTGACAATAAGTGGTTTACTAAAAGAAATTCATACACACACACACACACACACACACATATATATATATAGAGAGAGAGATAGAGAGAGAGAGAGAGATAGAGATAGAGAGAGAGAGAGAGAGAACGTGTGTGTTTCGGACTTTCATTAGCAAGCAATTCGAACACTTTCCGTATTCGTGGAGAGACGAAGACACGAATAACAAAATTTTATTTATTACGACACCTTATTCTCTCTGATCGTACCCTAGTTTTCTGTCTTGTTACTCTCTTCCATTTGATGACGTAGTTTTCCTAACCCTCTCCCCAAAACACGCCCAAACCACTGGCAACAGAAAAAAGAAACCTGACAACGAGATGCCATGCAGAAATCAGGTGCTTCTATTTTTTTTATCTCATATTAGAAATTACGAAACCTAAAATTTCACCCATGTCGCGTATTTATTGCACTTCGAATGCTGAGATAAATAACAGAGAGGAAACACTGATTTGACAACTTGTTTTAGTTAGACTCTCGATGGCTCGTGAATTTCAAATTTGTGACGTAATATCTGCTGTGGTAGCTGATGCCTCTTGCTACCGGTTTACAAACCGCGTTGATGTCCTGCATTTTATGGAACGTTTATTTTTCTCTGGTGGTCTTGGGTAGGGGAAATGTTCCCTGTAAGAATAGAGGACAAAACTTTTTAGTGTCTTCACGCCAAATTGATACAACTAATGAGACCCCATTGGTGTAGTGGTTAGACCACTTGATCCGTGTCTTTTTTTATGACGGACCCATGACCGGACTATTTTCTTTTGCGAACATGGCAGACATTGCTGTTGTCCGAGTGAGATTTCCCCTGGTGCTCTCGTTTCCTAGCTTCACTCCAGTCGGAGCCAGATACGTCCAAACTGCCGCACTGCTCTCTCCGTTCAGCAACTGCGAATGGTTTAAATAAAATTTTAAATAAATTTAATATTGAAGCTCGTGATCTTTTTTCGCGTCACGCAAACCGTACTTTTACGCTGTAAATCATGTAGACTCCCACACAGCACAAAAAAAATTAACGTATTCATAGAATAAACATAATTTTATGGTAGACCCTATGTACGTTTGAAATTACAACTCAATGTCGCAGTTAATTTCAATAGTCTGACACTTAATTGGTGAAGGTAATACTGTGTACGATTCCGGGATAGTCAGTGAATTACTGACTTTGTAAAATATATTTATTCTGTTCAGTAATCGATATTCCGCCGTGTTTGCATCTTCATACTGCGTAACGCGATGCAAGTTGTGATGTAAATGAGCATTCGGTGGCTTTATTAATATATCCTGTTCAAAAAATTATGTATTTTTAAAAGAAAACTATACATTTCCATAACATTGCCACAAACGTGAATAATTTCCCTCTCTGAAAATTAAAATTTTTAGAATACGTATTTTTAGTGTCTCTGACCGAACATATAGTTCACAATAGAGAGCATGAAATAATTGGACTTTGCATGCGTAATTACTTGTCAGTTATTCAGCGTTCTTCGTTAACCCGCGGTATGCTTGTTCTGGTCCAAGACAACGATGGCCGAATGTCTACGAGTTTACCGAATGATCTGTTCAATGAACTAAATCAAACATATGTTAGTGGAATATTTTTTTTAAAGCTTACCTCCTATTCTAGTTAGCCACGGTTGAAAAGGACAGGGGTCCAGGTTAAACATACATAACGGCTTTTTAACGACTGGTTCGCATATTCAAGGTAAGGTAGTTGCACATTCATATTTAAAACCAAATGGGTAATCCCACTGTGATTTTGAATTTTAAAAACGTTTATTTGAATAGTATGAAAATATAACAGAAGTAAATTAATTATTACTTGAACGGAATTAGACGATGAGCTGCATGATCGTAACTTAACTACGTGTATATGTTAGACAAATATACTGTATTTAAAAGTTAAAATTATTTAGTTTATGCAGTAAAGAGCGTACCTGTACATTGTTAAGATTGGAGTTGTTATGTGCACATGATATGGCTGTGAGTGTCACGACCTTATAAAAAATACAATGACGTTTAAACTCTGTGTGCGGTCAAGCAAACGAAAATGTATTTTTTGTCTAAACTTAATCCCGCCTCTCACTAATTATGTATATCCTATTCACGGCAAAGTGAGCACTCCTGAAAGCCCTCTCATGTGGAATAATAATCAATAAATATATTTTCTTTTAGCCATAGACGATAACTTCCGAGTGCGGTGGAATGCACACACTGTGTTTATCAGCAACGTGGAAATATTTATTAAAAAGGTAGTCAAAAGATAAAAATGGCTGGAATAAAAACACAAGCAGGGCCTCAAAAGTGCTTACTTTATCGTGAACAGCCTGTACTAAAAAGGGTTGGGAATACACATGACTAATTATGCAGATTATGATTATATTTCGTTGTCTAGTTTTTACTTTTGATAGTATTAACACAGATGCATCTAAGTATAAACTTGTATAATTTTTAACGTATAAACGATGGACGATCGTTCCAAAAAGGTATTTTTTTGTAAGCCATCGTGTTGACGTCAGCTAGTGATACGAGAAGTACTCGAAGAATTTCGGAGGGAAAGTATATGCAGTAGCACGCGAGGAAAGGGGAAAAAAACTATGAAGAAGGGGTTGGAATGAGGGATTGAAGCCTACCCTCTTTCGAATGGGGATGTTACCCTTGTCATGTATAAATCAGCTCACACCCTATACTGGGAAGGGTATCATATCGCTCAAATATGTCTGACAACATCAAGTGAAACAACCCTCCCTCCTCTACTGTGATGGAATATTGAAAAAAAAAAGGGGAAAAAAGAATAAAGAAAGGATAGCTTGAAGGTGAGGGTAGAGCAAAAAAAGTGTTTCAAGAGGGTAAAGTTCTCTTTGATAGAATCTCCCGTCACATTAGGAGCTATCAGCAATGCATCTCACATCGAGAATGGTCTGGTAGACGATCCAGCTCATCCGCCTTCATGTTCCAGGCCTTGGTTCGCAACTGACTACAGTAAAGGATCGAATATTAGAGTGTAGAATGCTTGATTTGAACAACATTCAACAAAAAGTGTAAATAAAACATATAATAATAATATCGTCCTAGAGCGAAATTTTATCCATGTTATCACCAGAGAAGTGGAATTGATCTCAGTTCCTTAAAACATCGTGATTAAATTATTACTTTGTGTTGTCGCATTCATTGATTATTTTATTTTTATCTTGTTTGTTAACGTGTTGCCTTTTTTCGTAACGTTCCTTATCTAGCTGGGAAGTAATTCCTTGACAAATATATTTTCATTCTTTGTTTTCTTCTTTTGTATTTTATTGGGGTTTTTTTCAATTTACTTTTATAATATTTTCCTTATGTGTATGACTCACGTTGTATACTGAACACCAGGATATCTGCAATTAGTTTTCCTGCGATATATATATATATATATATATATATATATATATATATATATATACATATACACATATACTTTCTATTTTTGTCGTTAGCTAATATTCGACTAATGGTTTACTTATATCCAGATAGCTCTATATTTTTTTACATATCTTTATAAGCAGAGAATTTATTGTTTTATGTAGCTGCATATTTCGGAATAATCTTCTATCTTTTGCTGTATATATATATATATATATATATATATATATATATTCTCTTCTATTATGTATACTTATAATCATAAATAATAAATAAAATATAATTAATATTCTTCATATAGATTAATTACTTCATTGCCAGGGAACATCCTAAACAATAGGGGACTATGAATAAAATTAATTCAATGCTAGTTAATACCTGTGTGAATCTCTCGTTTGTCTGAAATTTGTTCTGACCCATTATATATATTTTTTGATTTATGATTTATTCTATCAACTATGACATCTCATGTTTCATTTAAAGTATTATACCCTTGCTACTCTCATTTTGCATTCCTTGGAACATAATGACCAAAACACAATGTGAAGAGTAATAAATGTGGGTGTACATCAAAAGGAAAGAGAACATTCTGTAATAAGTAGACGGTAGATTGAGGACATCTTATTACATCAAACAAATTCATACGCTTGTTTTGCTAATTTTCGTGTGTCATTAGAACTTAACAACAAGTATCTCTTCGACATGTTTTTGGTTATGAGCGGGGTGTAAGTATTGCCGTGAAATTTTTGCGATTTTGGGCATATAAATGCCAAGGATTATAATGAGTGAATTCGGTACCAGCTATCGTATATAAATGATTCTAATTGCATGTTGGTTATGATACTGAAACCACAGGATGTTTAAGCATAAAGAATTATCACTGTCGTTAGTATTTTTCCAATGAACATCCCCTAAAGTGTTTTCTTGCTGCCACCAATTGACACGGGTGGTACATCTTCGCCCACACGACTGTAAGTGTTTTATTATGTGGTACGCAATAAGACCACGTGAACAATAGTGACTGTATTTGCTTGGGCAGTACTTTTGATGTAAGCCATTAGACACAAACTGATTGATAGAATTTAATGTATGGTGTTTAGGACAAGCAGTTGTGCTCATCCTCCATTCGCGCCATCATGCGACACTACTGCCCTCTCATGGCAAAACAAGCTGCTAAAACGTGCCTGAGAACAAAAACAGCACAAATAACATATCACGAATACTACCACATCAGAAGCTTTTTTTTTTTTTGTAAACATTCCGCCTACCAAAAATAAACATTTTTTTTTTTTCAATTGTCCTAATGTACACCACTTAATATATGTATTTAAAAAAAAAAAAAAAACAAAAAAAAAGTATGAGTCTGAAATCTCACGCTGTACACCATTATTCTTCAGGAAAAGGGCAGATTTTTGTGACTGGTCTGGTGAAGTTGCCTTGAGGTGTTCTTAATGACACGACACGCACTATCCCATCCTGCCCAGGGTGAACTTCAGTCACACATGCTGTCTTCCACTTCAGTGGAGACAGGTTTGGCTCTTTCAGCAGCACAAGTTGGTTCACTTGAATGTTGGGCTGTGGTGACGTCCACTTGTTTCTTTGCTGGAGTGTGTGTAGATACTCATTACTCCATCGCTTCCACACCCTCTGCTGCAACTGAGTGATTAGCTCCCACCGGTCAAGATGGTTCTGAGGAAGATCTGATAAGTCGTGATCTGGCAGATCTACCAAAGCATCACCCACTAGTAAATGCCCCGGGGTGAGAAAATCGTACTCTCGAGGATCCTCCGACAAAGCATATAATGGCCGAGAGTTCAGTACCGCAGATATATGTGCAAATAGAGTTCCCAGCTCTTCGAAGGTAAGCAGATGTGTTCCCACCACAAATTTCAGATGTTGTTTTACACTTTTAATCGCTGCCCCCCAGAGGCCACCAAAGTGGGGACTGGCAGGGGGATTGAACAGCTACTTTATCCCTCTGTGACTGGCCTCACTGACAATTCGTTGATGGCTTTCTCCACAGAAGAGGCTTCTGTACACTTCTTTCAGGAAGTTTTTGGCACCCACCAGGTTGGTTCCATTGTCTGAGGATATTTCTGATGGAAGCCCTCGAATGGATACAAAGCGTTTCAGTGCAGCAAGGAATACTGCTGCAGAGAGGTCGGTCACGAGATCCAGGTGCACAGCTTTGGTTACCATGCAGATAAACAGGCACAGATAAATCTTCTGGGTGGTCTTCCATCTAGCTCTAACTGGGGTAGCAAGGAATGGGCCCCCAAAGTCAATTCCAACATTTCAAAATGCTCTACCCTGGACGAATCGCGAGGCAGGGAGCATGCCCATCAATGGGGCTGATGAAACTGCACTCACTTTAAAACATGCGGCACAGTTGTAAAGGAGCTTACTAATCAAAGTGCGAGCAGAAATTATCCAGTATTCTCGACGTGTCAGGTACAGTGTGGTTGATGGACCCGTGTGCAGGTTGATCACATGGCAATGCATTATAATCAATTCGGACCGTCGGCTTTGCTGTGGAAGTAGGATGGGATGCTTACTTTTTTCAGTCAAAGGCGCATTATGAGGCCTGCCGCTCACTCTGACAACACCCTTCGAGTCCAAGAATGGCACAAGGCTTTTAATTGGTTTAGAGCATGGTTCTCCTTTTCCCAGGCTCTAATATCTTCCCTGAAGTAATTAGCCTGCACAATATTGACACAGTAATTACGGGTAATGCACAGCTCCTCAGTTGTCTGCAACTTGCCAATGGAATGAGGCAGTTTTCGGAAAATTGTTCTTGCTCGTAAGATCCATGCCATGACTCTTTGAAGTCTAGAAAAAGAATATGATTTCTGCAACAAGCCGAAAGGGTCATCGGAGCTCTGCGTCTTATTGGAGTTTGCCACCAAGACACTTGACATCACTGGTTTCACTTCGAGAAGAGATACTCTCTCACAAATGCTGCACAGGCCAGCTCTCATGAGGTTGCATCAGCCAACGTGGTCCTGAAAACCATATTGTGTTCACCAAGTGGTCTGGAAAACAGGCATGTGAAGCAACATCAGCAGGGTTATGTTCCGACGGAACATGCCTCCAGGAACTAGGTGGTACAATGGACGGGATCTCTGCAACTCGGTTGGCGACAAAGGTTTGACAATCGTAACCAGGCTAGGACTACTGTAGAGTCTGTCCAGGCATGCAATGAAAGGTTGACAACTTTTGAATCATAGAGTCTTACAACACATTGCAAAAGTTCACATTACAAAAGTGCTGCACACAGCTCTAACCTTGGAACAGACAGAGTCTTAAGTAGCACCACTCTGGACTTGGCGACAAGCAGGTACACTTCAGTGGCACCAGCCACTGAAACACAACGAGCATAAATAACTGCAGCATATGCCTTCTTGCTGGCATCGCAAAACCCATGAAACTGCACGTTATATTCTTGGACTGGAACGAATCTGCTCACATTAACTTCAGACAAGGATGGCAAATAGTCCTTAAAACATGTCCACACTCTTGACATATCTTCTCCAATTGGCTCATCCCAACCTATGCCTTGAGTCCACAGGGTCTGTAAAAACATCTTACTGAATGTGACCACTGGTGCTACCCATCCACATGGGTCATAAAGATGAGCAACAGCTGAGCGTATACCACGCTTTGTCACTGGTAGGTCAGGGACAGACACTTTGTACAAAAAGTGGTCATGTACTGGGTCCCAGCGTAGGCCTAACACTTTCACTGAATCAGGACAACCAAACATTCGAGATGAGTTCTCACATTCATGTCGATGGTCATCGAAGAGCTCCTCATGGTTGGAGCACCACTTATGCAGGTTGAACCCTCCTACTGCCAAGAGTTCGATGAGCTGAGACTTTAGTAACTGAGTATCAGCAACAGTTGCAGCCCCCAAATAAGACATAATTGAGTATAGCATGAGCAGCTAGTGGAAACTTGTTACCCCCATCTGTTGCAAGTTGCTGATGGGTGCAGAGGGCTTGAAAAGGTGAAGAAGCCAGCCCATAAGTGACTGTGTTCAACTTGTACATGTTAACAGGGTCGTCCACTGAATTCCTCCAAAGAATACACTGGTACTTCCTATCAATGGGATCAACAACTATTTGTCTAGACATCTTGCATACATCAGGAGTCACAGCAACTGGAAATGTTCCGAAGCTTAAAACTAAATCAAAAATTTCATTCTGTAATTTCGGCCCATAAAGTAGAAGATCATTCAGTGATTGGCCATTTGTGGTCTTGCAGGATGCATCGAAAACCACCCTTACTTTTGTGGAAACACTTTCCTCCTTGACTAGTGCTTGGTGAGGTATAAAGTATGCTGACTGAGCAAAATCACTTGTAGTAATGGATACTTGATAGCTATCATGTGTGGGTGTTAACTGTCCAATACGTGTCATTTGACCCAAGTTTTCATACACCTCCATGAAGTCTTGGTAGTGCTGCTTCAGCTCTTGCTTCTTTGCAAGTCGACGTTCTAGTCCACCAAGTCTACGTACTGCTGTTGAATATGAGTTACCCAAATTACACGTGGATGATCTGAATGTAAGTCTCAGGACAAATATACCATCTTCACCACGTATGTGGGTAATTAAGAAGTAATTTTCTCACTGTTGGGCCTCGCTTGACAGAAACTTCACTTATGGAACTTCTTCTACCTCCCAAAACTTCTGAAGGGCCATATCAAGAGACGCATCCACTCGTACAAATAAGGAAACTGACTCACTTTTACTTGCACGTGGGGCATTACCAGCAACAACCCAACCAAATACTGTATGAAATGCATGTGGTTTTCCTTCGATCTTGCGACCAGTCATCACATCAGCTACTACATCTGCTGCCAGCAACATGTCAATGAAACCAGGTGAGGCGAATTCGGGATCGGCTAAGGGGATATTTTTAAGATGTACAAGATTTTTTGTATCAATTTCGGCTTAAGGAAAGCTACCAGTAATGTTATTGAGAATCAAAGCTCAAGTAGTAAGATGCAACTCTCTCATGTGAAGCGAGGCAATCTCACATACTACAGCCCCTCTCGAGTCTGTCCTAGTATGCACTATGCCAGAAATGTTCACCCCTGCCTGATGTCGTTTAAGTCCCAAGTGTTTCACACACCCTTCAGTTATGAATGATGACTGGGATGTACTATCCAATAATGCACACACAACCTGGTATTGGCCACTACTGTCTTTAACATTGATACGAGCAGTCTTAAGCAAAACAGTAGTCAAAGGACCTTCCTCAACTGTGAGACACAACGAACACATTGCCACAGTGCTACTATTACCTTCCTCTTGACCAGACGGGTTTTGAATTGGATGATGAAAAACAGAAGGTGTGGATGTTAAGAGTGTGCATTGTGTGAATTACAGGCGAAAGCAATACCTTCATCACTGGTGTACTGGGGTAGGCATTGCCCTCAGGCTTCAGCCTATGTGAATATTTGGTTTTGTTCGAGGTGGTGTATGTCATGTGAGAGCAAAACCTACACCCCTGATGTACTGGTGGCGACAAGACCCTCCAGCTTGTACGCATGGATGTTGGTGATAATATTTGATTGTGTGTTGGATGGTAATGCTACAGGAGGGAAAAGGGGTGAGATTGGGATCTCCTCTCCTGAGATCATTTCGGTTCGGCGAACCCTTTATAAGTGTGTTTTACATCCGCAAGAAAATATTGAAAATATAAGACCGATTGTAGAATTTTTTTAAATAGATTGTTAGGATGTCTAAAGAGATTTTATTGTTAGTTTTACAGGTTGTAATATGAAAATGTTGGATATGCAATTTATAACACCATGTTCAACATAGTGAAAAATAATGGTCATTTTTTTAAGATATTTGGTTTTAGTGGAGTTTTATGTAACAGTAGGTGTTTTGAAGAAATATACTTGTACTGATGTTGCCTGGATCAAATTGGCCAAAGAAAAGTAAAATGTATGCTAAAAGGGATAATTTGTGGATAAAATTAAAGTGTATAATGGAAAGTGGGTGTTTTGAAGTGAGTAGATGTCTATTGCAGATCTTGGCGTAACTCAATAATTTGACTAAAATTCAAGCAATTTCAAGCCAAATTCTATTTTCCTGTAAAATCTTTCAAAGCGCAACTAAAAATCAATCAAATTTAAGGCCAAAATCAAAATCAATTTTCAAATTGTGTTCACTCTTTGTGCGGGGTTCTTTAATGCCTTATTTGCAAGCTAAATCATCACATTTTCGATTAAATTCCAAGAATTTTCATACTTTTCTTGTGATATTATTTTTCACTAATTGATTTAGCTTCCAAATTTAGAGTACATTTAGCCTAATTTACCAACATTTTGCCTCATTCACTCTCGAGGACACTGATCAAAGAGTTAACGAAGGGGGTTTTTTTTTTTTAAGTGCGCTTGATTGAGAATGTAGATTTGGGTCAAATTAGCTTGATTTTGGGGGCGAAATTGAAGAGATAAATCATGTTTTCAGAAGAAATTGCAAAAAATTTGCTTGAAAAAGAGAAATTGGCTTGAATTTTAGTCAAATTATTGAATTGCGCCAAGATCTGCAATAGGCATCTACTGACTTATAAGAAATGTTTACACAATTGCCCCCTTTTGAAAAAAAATGCTCAAATAAAATTGGCACAAATTAATGTGACACAAACAAAAATGTTATGCTCGAAGTTCTACTAACATTTTAAAAACTTCTCCTATCTTCTCAAATTCGTCCCCTATTACACGAAGTATAAATTCATCATCAATGTTTTCGTAGTGTGTTAGTTGTAAACTTTGTAGATTTCGATGAAATTTGTAAAGTAAGTCTTTGATTTCGTTGGAGGCATTATCTATTTTATAGGAAGACTTACTTTTACAACCATCATTAAAAAGTTTTGTCATGCTGAAAGGCAACACAGGCATCTTTATTTATGAAAGAGAAACTTTATTAACAGAAAGACTAAAAGCGCATTCAGGTTTGACAAAAAGATGTTTTATTCTATCAATCACTTTAACAACACATCTAAAAATTGTATTAAAATATCGAAACAGTTTCTTGTTTCAGTAAAATCGTTTATTTCCTCCATTTAATAAAATTCAAAATTTATATATCTTTAGTAATCCGTTCTTTCATATAATCATAAGTTAAATTCCGTTGGGTAGTTAAAATAACATTACAAATTGCATGTGTTTCAGCAGCTTTATCAAAATCAACATTAATTTTTATATTTGTGTTTTCTTTTACTACAGTTGTTTTTCTATATAAGCAATCAATAATATACAAAGGTCTTCGACCCCAAAATGAATAATAATTGGTTTTACTATCAAAGCTTAGAACCAGTGTATAATAAAGTTCATTATTTCTATATACAGTAGCCAGTTTTGTTTTAGAAACTCGAAAATCGTTATAAGCAAGAAACGCTTTATCACAAAAATTACTGCCAATATCTGGATTCCAATTTTCTTTTGGAAAAATTTTATTTCTACCATTTTTAACACAAATATTTTTCACATTATAATGGTCAAACATAGAAGCGTGGACATACTGTTCAGCGCGATATTTTCTATTAGTTTGAAACCCAACAATTACAAACAATTACAAAATCGATTATATGTCAAATTGTAAATTATTAAACTGATCTTTTATATCAAAGTTAAAAACAGTTGTTCCAGTAGGAACTCCTTCTTCTTAAAAATTATCAACAATCAAAACTAATGGGCAGTTTAGGTTCTTTGTATATTTTTTCTTTAATCACAATGGCCGTGTTAGTTTCACATTCAACAATAGGCCACATAAATTCTAATTTTTAATAACAATTTTACCAGGATCAGCATAGTGTCTATCTAGTGTACCATCTGATTTCTTATTTTGAAATACAAATAAACAGTTGTTATCGGATGAATTACGAATAAAAGAAATTGTATAACCACCTTTCCTACAAATTTCATTGTTATCTCGAATAAAACCAAACATATATCTCAGGGGATAAATGATTTCATTTGGTTTAGCACTATGAGTAGCTTTTACTCTATAATAATCACCAACACAAGATCATTCTAAATAATTTTGTTCACCTGGAAATCTTAACAAAGTATTCCTCGCTGTTGAAGTTACACCCGGATTATCAATAGCCTCAATAATATGTCCATGTTTCGAGATTTCTAGTCTAGAAAACTGAAAAGGAAGCAAGTGAGAACAAATATCAATGTTATCTAACGTATCATAGTTTACCGCATCTCCAACTTTACCTCTCTTTTGTAATCTAAATTGTTCATAAACATAAGCACAATTTGGAAGGAAAAAAAAAGCCATCTCCTATAGGAATATCAAACTCAATTATTTTATTGTAAACAATTAAATTCGCTCTAGTTTGATCAGTTGGGGGAAAAGTTTGTCTCTCAAAACTCTCAATACTTTTATAACTCATTTATATGTAAAATATATATATAAATTAAAGGAACAAAGGATATTTCTCCAATGAAATTACTCATCGAGAGGTTCATAGTTTATAAAAAGCAACATGAAGTGGAATATGAAACTAATACGAAAAAAGAGCTTCCATTTATTAATGAATTGCGAAATATTGGTAAAAAAGCAGAACTAGTGAGCGAATAAAACAAATATTTAATAAACACACTTGTTCCTGTTGCAGCAAAAAATTTATAATACCCGCCAACTCCAAAAGAAACATAATTTAAAAGAGATTTATTTCCGAAATCACCTAATTTGGGTGTTACTCCATTAAAAGATTTGCTACCTATAGCTGGTGTTTCTACTATAAATCTCGGAATATAAATTTCAAAAAGAATTAATATTATTAATTTAAAAATATGGTTTCTGTGGAGTTGGGGAAGATTTTTACATTCGTAATACAAAAGAAATGTTAAATAAAGATACACTATTTGTTAAGCATAAAGAATATAATTTAACACCAGGACTTTGTAATTTGTTAACAAAAAAACACAATCAGATCTTGAAGGTAAATACACAACTAATGACCTTGAAAATTATACAGAAATTGTTTTGTTAACCAAAGCTTTATTTCAAAATTATAAGACTTATTCGTAAAGGAATAATCCAAGTTCAAGCAGAGGTTGGAAATACAGTAATAAAATTAGTCCAATTTATAAAGACTATATAAAACCTCTATCAGCACCAAGCACAGACGATTTTGAGGATTTTATAAATGATTTCAAAATTGGATATGGCATAAACAATACAATAATTTGCCAAAAGAATAGATTTGAATTGATGATGTTAGAAAATTAATTGTGGAGTGTTAGTTATTCATAGTGAAGAAACTGCTGGAAATAAAAATTATTGCAATGAAAAAGTTAACATAATGAATATGCTAAACAGCAAATTTTCTGATTTTGTTGTTAGTAACCAGAAAGGAATTCCATATCTAATAAGAGTTTTAAATGTAATTCCACACTCATTTTGAAATTCTGAACATCATGGAAAAGGCATTTAAATTGGGCATTAAAGATATAAGTTATTCCCGAATATGAATTTAAAAAAGCATTTATTTTATGTTCATCTTTTAATCCAAATAAAGAAAATCCTTTTGGATAATCACCAACAAGTTTATAACTAGGATAATCAACCATATAAATTTTGTTGTAAACGAACAGAAATAACTCACCCGAAGGTCTTTGGAAATTTAAACCAATTTATTATTGTAAATGGCCTATTGATTATTTTCTTGTAATGCATACTTTTTGTCCAAACATTTTTAATGTAAAAAATTTACAAATCACCAGCAATAACTAAATATGATTTTATATATTCGCCTTTGCATAAATCAATTGGCTTATCATCTTTAAAATTGTTTGTAGTGGTGGTCCATAAAAGTTTTGAATATTTTGAATGTCATCTGGTTGCAAATCAACCAAATCTTTGTTGAGAATTGAGTTTATCATGATAATATTTCATCGCTGAATTTTTTCTTCTTCTCAATAAATTTTTTCTTTCTAAATAACCACAAAACAAAAAAAATGGATTCTCTGCTCAACAAGTTGAACAATTCGCCTGAATTCACCAAACTACAAGATCTAGAAAAAGATAGATGGTATAGGGCAACAGATTTTGAAATTTATGAATCTATTGTATTCTAGATGGCAAATTACAGATTTCATTACATGAGTGCTATGTCAAGATACTCGATAAAAATTATTTGAAAATAATAAATGCGAAGGAAATTTTTCTAATGTATAAAGATGCAAAAGAAATGAAAAGTGGAAATTTTGTCCATGATCTAGAATTCTCTTCACACATTTTTTAAGCATTAGTTAAAAAAGATTATTTAAAAAAATAGTTTTTGTTTTTTTTTTTATAAACATGACATCACCTATCTTTCCTTGTAGCCTGACTAGCATTTTAAAGGGTGGCAGTGGCTCACGACCACCATCATATAAATTAGATAAAGCATCTGAAGATCTTAAAAATTTAGTTCACAAATTTTATTCAAATGTACAAAGTTTGCTATTATTTATATTAGATAACATTGACGACAAATATGAACTTCGAGAAATGGGTGAATATCTAGAGGAAATAGAAGAAGTTAGTAAATAATTAGTAGAGCCTCGAGTATAACATTGTGACTTGTTTTATTTTTCTTTATCTTAATAAAACTTGTTTCTTAATAAATAACAATGGAATCGCCAGCCACTCTCTTGTAAAACTGAAAATATTTATATATGCAAGCAATGTAAAAAAAATATGATGAAGTTTTAAATAATGAATGTTTTCCATCCCATAAACACATAACAGATAAGCACATTAACATCTTAAAAAAATGTATAAATCAATATTATAGAAATCGCTATGAGTTAAATGATGAGAAAGTACTATCCGAACGTGGAAAACCTGTTTGCAAGGTAAATTTCGAAAAGCACAAAAATAATAAAAATTACAGAATAGATATCGAATTTTACAAGACAATTCTTCAAGCAAGACATGCATAGTATGCAAGGAGAAGAAATATATCAACGATTTCGCATCTCATAATGACACAATACATAAGCATTTCAACACCTGCAAAAAATGTTATACCGAATATGCCAAACAACATTATGAGCCAAAAAAAGCGAAAGTACTATGCGAATGTGGAAAATATGTAAGTAATCATTCTCTAAAAAATTCATAAAAATAGTAAATCCTACATTACAGCAATAGATATTCTAAGCGAAACTCAGCATTCGCTGACATCATAAGTTTTATTACTATAATAAAATTTATTTTGTATAAATATGATGATGCTCAAATCAATGAGCGATCTGAGAGAAAAGAGATTCCGCGAGTTGAGAATTATAGGAAGATAATAAAAAATAAAAAAATAATATAAATTATATAAAGATGATCTTATTACAAGTGTTATTCAATAAAAGAGAATATAAATTTAAAAATCCTATAGAGAATGTAAATTATTTAACAGTTGCGGAATTTAGAACTAAAGCTAAAGGCTTTAGCATAAATAATATATATAATTTAAGAAAAGCTGATTTAATTATAGCTCTTACACCAATAATTAAAAATGAACAAAGAAATAGAAACCTTAAAAATTTACCTTTTCCAAAAGGTGTAATAAAATATAGAAAAGTCAAAAAGAAATTTAAAACAAATTTTTCCCCTTTTCCAATAGTATAAATGCGAACAAAAGAACAGAAAACTAATGATACCTACAAAGTTGAGAAAGATTTCAAATGCAGGTTGTCAACATACAACAATTAAAATAATTTTCATATAGTGTTGCCCAGGATTTTTTTAGCTTCAATAAAGCAACAAATATTTAACATATTACAGGATTAACTTATAAACCTTAAAGTTGTGAAATACAACATTAAAATTGTCGCCATTTTCGAAGAGAGAAAACTGATGAAATCCAATATTTGACATTTAATCACACGAATTTATAATGTTGAACGAATGAGGCATTAAAAAGATTTACAAACAAACAACAAATGAAATAGTTGCACGAATAGAAAACATTGAAAGAAGCACTTCAGATTGGGCTTTACATAGCATAGTTGGTTTGCAACTAGCCACAAAAAACTATAATCCATTAAAAGATTCGTTCTATATTGTACTACCAGAAGTGATTAAGAATAAAAAAGCATGCATTAATGTGAAGAATGACGGTCAAAAATGTTTTCTTTAGGCAATAAAAGCTGCTTTGATTCCAGCAGAAAGAGACCCATAAAGAATATATAAATATAAGAATGTGGGTCTTAACATTGAGAAAGTATTAGATAAATATGAATATCCTATAAAAATTGAAAATATACCAAAAATAAAAAACCAAATTGATGCCTCTATAAATGTATACTCTTTTGATGATAATTTTGCAGTATATCCATTAAAGCTTACAAAAAATAAAAAGGACATACATATAAATTTACTTTTTTTTTTCAAAGATGATAAAATTATGCATTACTGTTGGATAACAGATTTATTTAAACTGATCAGCACAAAAAAAACACAAAAGTAAAATTTATATATGTGATATGTGTCTTCATTTGTTTTACTCCCAAGAAAAAATTAAATAAACACACAAAAGATTGTTTTAAAAATGAAGCAGAAACACTCATCATACCATCGAAAGGAGAGCCAATAAAATTTAAAAATTACGAACGTACAATGCAGGTTCCTTTCGCAATATACACAGGTTTTGAATCAATTCTAAAGAAAATATCAACAACTATGCAAAATCCTAGATAAATAAAAGAATTTGTATCGATCAAACAATATCCATTTTTAACAGAGGATGATATCGATTATGGTCTTTACCAAGAAATACTGAAAGAAATATATAAATTTCCTAATGATCAAATAAATAACATTGATTTAAAATTGAATGATGCATCATATACTATGAAATATCAATTACACGAAGCTTCTGGATTTTGCTATTATATTGTATCTGCTTATGGTGATTATAAGCCACCAGTTGTTTATCGAGGCCCAAATGCACGTCAGCAATTTATAGAAGCATTGAAAATGGAAGTGGATGAGATTGGCGAAATATATTCACAAATTGAGGCAATGCATCCA
Source organism: Dryococelus australis (assembly GCA_029891345.1). NCBI lineage: Eukaryota > Metazoa > Arthropoda > Insecta > Phasmatodea > Phasmatidae > Dryococelus > Dryococelus australis. Next base: position 55,267,222 of record CM056999.1, read on the forward strand.
CTTACAAAAGTTTTTAAAAAAAGATACAATAAATCTAGAAAATGCACTGTATGCGAGAGTGAATATTCTAAGGACAATAAAAAAGTGCATCACCATGATCACACATCTGGAAAATTTACTAACCCAACATGCAACAATTGTAATCTACAATTACAATTACCAAAATGTGTACCAAATATATTCAAAACTTAGCTGGTTATAATGCTCACTTATTTACTAAAGAGCTAAGACATGATGAAAAAAAGGTAGATTTACTTGCGAATAATGAAGAAAGATTTATCACTTTTGGAAGGAAAAAAATTGAAGATGTGATTTATACACATTAAAATTTATGGCAAGTAGTTTGGATAAATTGTTGTCTAATATAACTAAAGAACAAATTAAACATACATGAAAACATTTTCCAGAAGATAATGTATTTCTAGTTTTCAGGAAAAGTGTTTACCCATATGATTATATGGGGAGTTTTAAAAAAATTAACGAAAAGCAACTTCCACCAAAGAGTGAATTTTACAGTAAATTAAATTATAGTGACATATCTGATGAAGAATATAAACACACGAAAAATATATGGAATCAATTTAATATTAAAAAATCTTGGTGAATATCATGATTTATATTTAAAAGCAATGTTTTATTGTTAGCAGATATATTCAAAAAACTTAGAGATACATGTATATATTCATACGATCTAGATCCTGTGTGGTATTTTACAGCACAAAGTTTATCTTGGGATGCAATGTTAAAAATTACTAAACAACTGCTAGAATTATTACATGATTATGATATGATTTTAATGGTAGAAAAGGGAATTAGAGATGGAATTTCACAATGTTGTAAGTGATATGTTAAAGCCAATAACAAATATTTAGAAGATTTTAATCCAAATCAAGAATCGAATTATTTAGCTCATCTCGATGCAAATAATTTTTTAGGTTGGGAAATGTTTCAATATTTACCAAATGGAGGTTTTGAATGGGTCGATTATGCATAAATAAATTTAGATTTTTGGTGAGAATATATATTAAATTTGAAAGATGAGTCCAATCATGGTTATACATTAGAAACTGATTTAGAGTATCCACAAGAGCTACATAATTTTCACAAAGATCTTCCTTTTTGTCCAGAAAATAAGGCAGTTACAGGAACATATCATTCTAAACTATTAACAACTTTACACCAAAGAAAAGTATATACTGCAAAAATACATAGAATATTGAAAACTAATGAGTCTGATTGGTTGAAGAAGTACATGGATTTTAATACATTGAAGAGGACTGATGCAAAAATGATTTTGAAAAAGATTTTTAGAAACTGATTAATAATTCTGTGTTTGGTAAAACAGGGGAAAACATAAGAAACAGAGTAGATGTAAGGCTGGTTTCAAGTGAAAAGATTTGCAAAATATTAGTTGCTAAATCCAATTTCAAAAGAAGTACTATATTTAACCAGAATCTTACAGCCATTCACATGAATAAAATTAATGTAAAATTTAACAAGCCTATTTATGTTGGCATGCCAATTTTAGATATATCGAAAGAATTGATAAACGATTTCCATTATAAAGTGATGAAAGCCAGATATGGATACAAAATTGAATTCTGTTTTCAAGATACAGATAGCTATATTCATGGCATTAAAACAGATTATTTATATGAAGACATGAAGTCGATGTTAGATAAATTTGACACAAGTGATTATCCAAATAACAATATTTGTAACATGCCACAAATAAATAAAAAAGTTTTAGGCAAAATGAAAGACGAATGCAATGGTAAAGTAATAAAAGAATTTGTTGGTTTAAGAGAAAAAGGCATAAAGAAGTTTGTAGTCAATAATAGAATTACATTTGAATATTATAAGAAATCTGTTTGATGAGAGAATTCAATATAGAATAATGAATTTGATAAGAATTGAGAAACATAAAACATATACAGTACAAGTTAATAAAATCGCATCATATCATTGCGATAACAAGAGGATTATACTAGAAATTAAAATAGACACACTGCCATATGGCTATCAAAGTTAATAATTTATTTTTTTAATTTTCAACTAGCGCCAAAGTGGCACTAGTCAAATATTCATAATATTATTAATGAGAGAATGGTATTCATTTTGGATACCAACTATTTCTGAAAGAAAAGTTTTATATTTTATGTACCTCTTAAGGAGGGATCATCAGTACCCATATATATTCTTTAATAAAATAGGAAAATTTTTAACTTCTTTAATCTCCAAAAAGATGTCAAATTCAGAATTATAAAATCAATTAATTTACCATTTTTGTCTCAAATTTCTATAATAATATGATTAAACTGCTCAGTATTTATTTTATAAAAAATTGGATATACCAGATCATAGCTAATGTAATCTCTAAAGCCAAACATAGTTTTTGTTGGAAAAATAGCAATTATTTCTGTTTCTAAGTGATTAGATTCATCATAGTTTATAAACATGCCATTTGCTTAATTACAATTAACATTTGTTTTAAATGGATTAAAATTATGCAATTTAGTAGCAGTGACACTTTTGTATTTTTCAATAGTCATATTCCTTTCAAAGCCAAGAATATCAGGAAAGTGATCGTCAAGTTTAATATCAAACTTATATTTAATCGTTTATCCAATTTTACACACTGTCTGCTAGTTCAATTTTATTTGTTGAAAATGGATAGATTGAATTTATAGCTTTCCTTATAGAATCAGAATTGTATGGACCTTTGGGAATTGTTATAACTGTGTTTTATCAATGACAGCAATATTTTTTTCGATTGTAGTTACAGTATTATCATCTATATTTGGTGTTAAAAATTTTACAAAAAATCTAATCAATGCTATAGATTTATCTTTATGAATTATATCATAGTATAGAACTATTATCTGTTAACTTAAATACTTTATTTTCCATTTATTAGAAAAATCATGTTATTAAATGAAGAAAATCGATTGGGGTTTTAGTGTTTTGATTTCTGAAGGAGATGCTAAAAACATAATGGTGAACTTTTGTCAGGTTGATATTAGAGGTATAATTGTTGTTCCTAATAAATGCGAGAAGACAAATTTAATTATAACTTTTATTTATAAGACAGGTTGGCTAAACTTTAGTAAATTTTATGTTCATTTAAAAAGTTTGAATCAACCAAAATGTATTCAGTTACGAGATGACTTTGATGTGATATCCCTCAAGTTTAATGATAAGATGGATTATTTTTCTTCAATAATACTGAGAAAATGATTCCCCTAGTTCAATGTGAAAATAATTCTTTAGTTATTTTTGATGATGTAATATTGGACAATCAAAATATAATTCGCGAATACTTTTCTTGTGGAAGGCACAAAATTATTTATGTTTTTAATTTTGCTCAAACATATTCCAGAGTTCCCAAACAACATTGATACGAGGCAATGCAAATTTTCTATGTATATTTAGACAAGATGAAACAAATTTGAAACATGTATATTGCGATTTTGTTGGAGGAGACATGAGTTTTGAGAAGTTTAAGGAGATTTATTCAAATTGCTGGAGGGAAGACTATGGGTTTATCACAATAGATTTGAGTATAAAAATGGATAGTGGAAAGTAAAGAAATCAAAAATATATATATATATATATATATATATATATATATATATATATATATATATATATATATATATATATATATATATATATATATATATATATGTTTTAACTCTCTGTCTTTTGCGTTTATATGAAAACATTTTTTATAAATTCAGTAGATGGCTATTGCAGATATTGGCACAGTTTAATAATTTGACTAAAATTTTAGCAATTCCAAGCCAAATTCAAGCTAATTTCTAATTTCCTGTAAAATCTTTCAAATCACAACTCAAAATCAATCAAATTTAAAGCCTAAATCAAAATCAATATTTAACTTGTAATCACTCTTTGTGAGGGGTTAAAAGCACTATTTTCATGCTAAATCATCATATTTTTAATGAAATTCCAAGAATTTTGCAAATTTAGAGTACATTTAGCCTTTTTGACCAAAATTTAGCCTCATTCACTCCCGAGAGCGATTTTTTTTTTTTTTTAAGTGTGCTTGATTGTGAATGCAGATTTGCATCAACTTAGATTGATATTGGTGGTGAAATTGAGGAGATAAATAATTTTTTCAGAAGAAATCGAAAAAAGTTGCTTGAAAGTGAGAAATTTGCTTGGATTTTAGTCAAATTGTTGAGTTGCGTCAAGATCTGCAATAGACATCTACTGATGTGTATTTAGACACCAATCCATCTGGACAGTTTAAGCATTACAAATAATTACTCTGCTTTATTTTTTGTGGTGTTTATTGAGGATATTGGTGTTTTTTTGGTATTGTACTTCCTTTCCTACCTCTTGCTGTTAGGGTTGGGTGGAGTTTTCTTTTTTTCTTTTTCGTTACTAACCTACAGCCAAAGTTTGTCGGTCGAATTTAGATTCATTCTGTATGTGCACAACGTCTTGAAAGCACTCAACGGCCCTAGTCTGGTGTGTGTGTTGTTTTCGTAGCAGAGCACATTGGACTCACGTTTAATAGTTTCGAAGAAAAAACGAGTATTTCAAACACACTGCGACGCATTTCATGGGCCAGGTAGGCGAGGGCCTTAAGTAAAATCCTGATTAGCGGTCATTGATCCTCTGTTCCGTAGAACTAACTATAGCTCAAAAGCAAGTTGTTATGGGACAGTAATTGCTACGCATGCCGGTGGCCGCGCCACTCGCGCATCCCTCCTGCCCCCCTCCTCGCCACCTTCGCTGTCTATGCGGCGTCTTCACCCGGGGCAGAGGGTATTGGCATTCCAGGTCCGTGGACTCGCAATTTGGCCGGTCCGGTAACTAACCCCGTCCCTCCTTCCCAGGCGGGGAGGAAGAGGACGAGATGTCATTACCGCGACACGACGGGAATCCCCGAACACAATCACCGCTTCTTGCTAACACGTCAACCCCGGCGCGGGATCTGATCCATTGTCGACCTGGGGAGGGTGCGATCACCCGGCCAATTATCGCTAGAGCTATACTCCGACACAGTGGCTCTGTGAAACAGGCACGCTGCGTCTTTGACGACACGTCGATCATTGGTTCATGACGTATCATCAGACTCCCCAATTACTATCGCTTTGACTATAGTCCATTCGTGGATACTTTCGCCTTTTCTGACGCCCTGCTAAAGTTATATTTTCATGATATTCCTCCGCCTTATGCAAACAAAGTTTCACAGAATATAGAAAATCACACCAAAGTGACTAACTCACAGCATCCTTGCGCAGTAAGTGTAAAGGCTGTTAACGATAAAGTTAAATGATCCTTAGAAAAAATTGTAATTGTAAAGGGCTTTTTAACGTCCCCCGGTTTTATGCTGAAAAGCTTAGTAGGGGACGGCTTACAGACTAACTTATAACCTAACTTAAATTAACACCCATGCCTTACCCGGAATTCGAACCCACAGCCTCCCACATCCCAGATCGATGGCGCACCAACCGAATGCGCCACGGGAAGTCAGCTCCTCAGAAAAAGTAACTGCCCCTGCATGCATATACTTTAATGGGAGCGCTGAGCAACATTCGCTCAGTAAAGTTGGTAATAATCGATGGAAAGTAGTTCCATATCTTTAAGTCGAATAATTGTGTTAGGTAATTATTTTTGATAGCCTAAAATTAGTTCTTTCACTTTCTGTTTTTTAATGCATCTAAGTGTCAAAATGAACAGATTTGTATATTATTTACTTACATAGTTTCATTTTACGAGGCCCATAGCAATGTTAATTTTACATCAGGCGGAGGAATACACAACATGTATTAAAAGTAGATCTTAAGCAGTGCTTTCAAAGTGCACATTTTCCCGCGAACAGCATGTAATAACATTTTGCGTAGGAACTATTTCTTACTAGGCATTACCTATTTCCTCTCTGTTTAATTCACATTAATTATAAATGAAATATTATACTTTTCTCAGATGAAATATAAGTAAAAGTTCAATTTAACAAAACAACAAGGTACTTTTATGTTAACTCAAGTATAAAACGTTTGGTACATGGCATATTTAGGACGCAACTATGCACGTAATACAAGGGGGGATTTTGCAAAGGTTTGATTTTAAAAAGTGAAGAAGCCGCAAATAGACTACAGTAACTTCATTTACCAGGATCGTTTTACGATAGTAGATACGGAGAGTTCGCTTACCCGAAATTTATTGGTTGAGTTGGTTGAGAAATACAAGTTGTAAGACCGTAAGTACAGTGATTTTTTTTTGGAAACACGCTATCGAAATATTATAAATATGAGAAAAAAAATTATGAGCAGACTATTAATATTATAGTCTATAACGTTCGAATGCTTCAGACTTAACATTTTCCATGCAATCAAAGTCGCTATTTTTGTCTCCCAAATAACTGCGCTGTGCTAATCATAAAGCTGTAATCTTTTTAATAAGGTAAAATGGATGCTAGACATTTCATCTTCTTCCAAACCAGCAATTTTATGATACATTTTAACGATCGCATATCCGTATATTTGCATGCAGAATAAATAACAATCCGCTACATAGTCGCTGACAATAGCGTTACCTTAATGTAGAGAAACCACGAGTATGGTTAATGAAAGTACGTGGTATTTTAGTGATTATATCGTTATTAATGATTCCTTGGACCATTTCACTTGAAGGTTACTAGGCTAACATATATATATTTTTTTTAACTGGCATATCCCTACAGTACCAACAGTACGGAATCAAATCTTCATAGGTATAACTTTGGATAACCATATCAACAACATTCAACTGCTTTTAACATTATAATGAATAAATTTATTTAACGACAATAAAGCAAGACGCACTAATATATATGCTGTTCGTAAAGTTACAGACAACTCTAATAATAGAATTTATCAACTTGCAATTAAAAATATATGTGACTATGTGTTTATTACTGCATTCTTTAGACACGAGGGGCGCCAATGTTTTCGGAGACAAACTTGTAATTTGTTTGCTGCTGCACCAACCCACGGGAATGAGTTCAGCATTTCATTCGAATATTCCATTAAAATGGATTTCCATAACGACTTGTATGGCCGCGAGAGAAGATAAATTTTTCCCCCGATATGGGCAGTGAACAAATATTTTCAAGCGTTTTTTTTTTCTTTAACCATTATTCTATTTAAAAATGATTACGAATAATAAACTTGCTTTAAAAGTTATAATAAAACGAAACAGTTATGGTTTAAACCCTCGCGCCACTCGTTGTGGCGTTTTGAGTCATTTCCAGCCTTGCCGCTTTCATTGGTTGGTCGTGAAATGCAATAGAATTGTTTAAGAAGTGTTGTACTAGCTCTAATGTCGTGGGTACCAAAAGTAAAAAGCTGATAACACCTATAAACCCCACCTGATACACTGCAACTCGCTTCACAACTAACACATTGTAAAAACACCCAATGACTATAGTAGAAGTCTTCTATCAAAAACTGTTCAGTGATTTTGAACATTTGTTGCATTAGTAAATTTTAGTAAATGATTTTACTAAGTTTGTAGCCAGCCGTAACTACACAATAAAGCAGATATTTTTGCACATATGGCCGTTTTCAGTTTTTTGCATTCATTTTCTGTATTCAACAAAAGCGACACTCTTAATTCACTACCCATATGAATATTACCATTGGCATTTCCTTAAAGGCGATACTACATGGATGACAACTGTTACAAGAAAATACGTATATTGTCAGGAAGTAGCTATTATTCAATTTTGAAAACTATCGTTTTAACGAAGTTACAGTTGAAAAATTATTATTTTTTTTTTCATAGATCATAAGGGACCGTGGTTGTGTAGTAGTCAGACTACTCACGTCCGACCAAGACAAACCCAGTTCGATTCCCGGTGGAATCACCCCTGAATTTTCGCATGTGGTAATCGTGTCGAACAATGCCGCTCGTTGGCGGGTTTTCTCGGGGATCTCCCGTTTCCCCCGCCCTTTCATCCCATACTCATCTCGCTTCAACCTCATAGGCTCTCAATACCTCGATGTCAAGAGCCGTCCGAATATCTTCCCTCGTTTACTCGTAGAACACGTTATATGGCGCAATTTCCATGAGACTATAAAAAAATAAACCGTCGAACCTGTCGAGATTTGAACACTGCGGCTGTAACTGCACAATCGAAAGTTTGCTATGAAGTTTATTGCATTATTGCGTTAAATATATTTTATACTTACATAGCAAAATCCTAATAACTATAGCGGTCTCATAATTCTTTGTAAAATACATTCATTGTAAATAATGTTGATATAACTTCAATATCTTGAATATGAGAACGTCATGGCGAGGGGCAAAACAAATTGTTTCGTAGTACCGAATATACTATCTTACATTACAAGGTACAGGAATTCATAAAAGGCCTAGATACATATTTGATCTGCTTAAAACCCCATTTAGAAATATTCTGAATACCACACTTACAGTTCAAAATGTGGCCTGTGCCGGGAGTAAGCAATGACTAATGGCGTTCCATAATAATGGGGTGTACCCCCGCGTTTTTGTGAAATAGTTGCTTGCGCGTAAACACGTATCTCGGTAAATAAATGTTCTGCAAATACGACTTTTTGTCAGAAAAGACAAAAACAGTATTATCTATGGTCCTTTTTTTTTTTTTTTTTTTTTTTTTTTTAGAAGTTATAAAGCTTGCCTAAGCAGTTTCCTTAAGCCGCAAGAAAAAAGTACAAAGCTACGGGCGTGTTTTAATCTGCGGTCTTTCATCGCGGGTAACAAAACCCCACTGTTACAGATCTAATTTGCACAGTACAACGTTAAGACGGAAACACTGCACGCCTTGCGCGTAGGAGCGATGGGGCGCTGGAAGTGCGTGTTACTGTCGCCCGTGACGCTCCCTCACTTCTTGACCTTGGGCGCGCAGCTCCAACCCACTCTTACTGAGAAAGCGTTCTGCGCTGATGTGATAACGGCTACCTATATTGCTATTATCAAGTTTCAGAAAAGAAAGTCACGAACACTGAACTTTATCGCAATAAACGGAGCGTGGACGCTTTCATATTTCTATTTATAAGTGTACCTGTTCTCAATCATAATTAGTAATTTTGCATGTTTCCAATTGAGAACGCTTTTGGTGACAAAATGAATTTTTATTCTCAAACACGGTTTCTACAGTATTTCACTTTATAATGGAATATTTTGATCAGTCATACTTCAAAGTTTTTTTGTTTATTACTCTGAAGCATTAAATGTTTAGACAAATTTTCACTAAATATTTTGACGTGAGGCAATTAAAATTTTCCGTCCCATTAGAGGTACATAACACTCCTATTGGTATATAGTCTGCAAACAAATTAAATATTTACGTACGCAAAAATAAAATTTCGATAAATGTTTTGGGAAAATCACATTGCCGCTTGCCAATTCGGGTTATTCTGATAGTAGAAATATGTTTTTGTGGAGTTATAGCTGTTAATTTGAAAGTAATGTAATTTTATTTCACTTAAAGTTGAACAGCATTTTTATGCATAATCAGCAGTAAAAGCACTGGAGGTGTCTGTGGAAGAAAAATTTTGAAAAAATTTTTCACAGATTTATTCGCAACTACGATGTCTTTACATATTTCCAGTGAAACAATTTTCAAATCCTTGTTTCGCACTTGCACATATTAAAAAATGAATTGCTCCAGCAAATAATTTTTTTCCCCCAGTCAAACGAGGGGAAAGGAAAAAGGCACTTAAAGATCGTGTCAGTGGGTATTTGTCTTATGCTCCCTCCCTCCTGCTCTTCCTTCACCCCTTTTCCCTCCCGCCCTTTCTTAGGGCCACAGGTTATCTCGGCGAAGCATGCATAATAATCTGTCGCCAAGACGCTATTAATTAAAGCCCTCGCAAGTCTTAAGTGGATTAGTTTCACATTCATTAGACTTACTCGACCTGTTTCGCCGTCTCCTTACGACGCTACGACAGTCATACCTACATTGTCTACGATATTATTTTATCTACTACAGCGAAATGTATGCTGCAGATAACTCCGCAGAATTATTTTTAACCGTACTGATGTGACATTATAACAAGATAAAATTAGAATATTTAGTTTTTCTTGTGAGTATCGAAGAACGTGTCCTAATTTATTTAGGACATAAGTGATATAAAACTAATTTAAATCATACACATCTTATTTCATTAGCCTAACTTTAGCAGATATGTTTAAAAAGAATAAATATAATTCATATCAAACGGCGAGCAGGAACTCAGTGAGTGACTGAAGAGACTTGGGCAGCTCTTAACAGCGAGGTCTTGAGAGCCGATGAAGGTGATTGAGTTGAGTATGGAGCAGCGACGGAATGAAAGGGCGGTGGGAAAACGGGACATTGCCGAGAAAACCCGCTGACCAGAGGAATCGTCCTTCACGATTCCCACGTGCGAAACTCCGGGGGTGACCCGGCCGGAGATTGAACCCGGTTCGCCTTGGTGGGAGGCGAGCAGGCAAACCGCTCAGCCACCGCTGCTCCCAGGAGCTCAGTATCTTTATGCATGAATAACAAGTAGTAGTTACTAGATCTTACATCATTCGGAGGCTTGACACGCTACAGTCTCAGGCTTCATTTTAAAGTTATTTATTTTGTGCTTGCCAATCTTTATGCAAGAGACCGCTAATTGTTGGTTCCTAATGTGCTGGTTTTACACGTGTATTTAAGTTGATTTTTATATCTAGCCCACTTTCCCAGCTAACCTACTTATTGTAACGCAAACCTTTAACAAGCAAACATTTAAAAAATAGTTTACACGCGCAAAATTAATAATTTGCAAAATGTACCTTCACTTACGATAAACATAATTTGTTATAATTTTCGTAATCTCGTGTTATTTATCAATAGAAATCTTCGTTTAACTCATTTCTCTGCTGCATGCAAAGAGCTAGGCACTCCAGAAAAATATGACGTTGAAAGTCAAACGCATTTTTTTTATCTACCAGCCTCTTCCGCTTACTCACTGCATTTGCATTCGGAACGTAACGTGAGTTGTGTGCAGTGAAATTCAAATACGGGGTTCCGAGGTAAATAATGCGTGAACAGAATAAATTAACATAATATAGGAAAAATGTGTTTTAATTTTGTCTTCGGGGGAAGGGTGTAGTATGGTGTCAAATTTACTTCTCAAGTTTACAAATATTTCCATATTTTTAACACGTTATTCCCAAGACTCCTTTCCTGTGCATGGCTGATCTTTGAATAGTTTTATACTTCTAATGGTGCGCCAAGTGCCAAAATAGGAGAAGTATTGTTAAAAGAGTTTAATGTGATTGTATTTAGCCCATAGCGTTTTTACACGTTATTAGAGAAGGGCACTTTTGGTTTTTATGAATTAGGCTGCTTAGAGGTAGTTTATGAAAAAAGAAATTTAAGGAAATTTTCTGGACACCAAAGAATTTCTTCATGAAATAGAAAACCAGCGAACCAGAGATATTTTTTCTCCTTAATTAAATCTAAAATGTGGAAAGTAAAGTATTTTCCTTTAATTTTCACAAACAATCTATTGCAATAACTTATGATATAGTAGCAAATTAGTTATTTACAATTCTCTAAAACGTATCTGACCAGCAATGTCCTTTAGACACTCTTAAAATAATACAGCGTTTTTTCTTTAATGTTTACTTCAGGTATCACGAAATAGTAAAGTTCGTAAATAACCACGCCTCGGTGTTTCTTTTATCACCTATTAAATTAAAAGTACAGTAAGCTCCTAGGCAATATGACATTTCTAAAGAGACTTCGTGAAATAAAAAAACTTAAAAAATATTTATCCGCAAAATTTATAGTGCCATTTTTCAGTACTATAATTACACCCCCTGCGTCAAAGAGAAAAAAATATATATATATTTTTTAATTGATTTCTTTAAATTTTTTTTCGTGTTTGTAAATTATTGCCAATATGAATAATTTATCTAAATGGGCGCGTAATGTTTCAATATATGTATCGAAAGTACTTATTTATATATTTTTTATAACTAGCCCTCTCAATTTTTGGAAGTTTTCACTGTCATAACTTCCAACATTACTGTATGACTTCTTAGAAACTAGTCCCAGAAAACACATCCATAAATCGCGCATTATAAGTTGGTGTTACATAAAAGAAGTCTAGATATAACTTTTACATCTAAAACCGATGTTACCTCTGGCAGTATAATTTAATTCTTATAACTCAAAAAGTAATATTTATTGGCTACTATGTCGCTCATATGTTATAATCCTTAAGTGCAGAAAACCTTTTATACATTATAATAAATCAATCTCGGGAAAATGCTGCAGCTTAAATAAGTTTTTGAAATTACACAACTATAAATTCCCAGTTAATTTGTTTTTAATTTCAATAGCGATGGAACGGCGTATGCCACTGCAACGTTTACTTGTTTGAATTATATGTGTCGGGAGATGCGTTATGTTTCATAGCGTTCACTGTTCATACTTAAATCAATTATTGTAACTTTAGAATTAACCCAGTGGTTTGATTTTGATCCGGCATGGACGTTCATCTTCCAGTGCATGCATGGGGCCACGGTGGCTGAGCAGTTAGGCGCCAAGGCGAACCGGGTTCAATCCCCAGCCGGATAATGCAAGGGGGGAAGCGGGAGTACCCGGAGAAAACCCGCCGGCAAGCGACATCGTCCAGCACGATTCCCACGTGCGAAAATTCTGGATCGAACCCGGATCGCCGTGGTGGGAGGCGAGTGCGCTAGCCACTGCGCCAGCGCTGCCCCAAATAATTAATGTAAATTATTATTTTCTATTTATATAGTTCAAATGGATCTAGTATATTACCAGACAAAAGTAAAAAATGTTTAAATAAAAATGGGTTGCCACAAACAACTAGAGAACAAAACGACAAATGTGTACGAATCATAATAAATCGAGAGACAATAAGCATTCTGCAAAAAATGGAAAAAACTGAACATATAACATCAACAGCAGTGAGGAACAACAATGGAAACCAATCATTACCATACTCATTCAAAAAGATTTTTAATAATGCCCACAAAATAGCAACTATAGTAAAATATATGGACCAAAAAACGACAATGGACATGGACAGTATTTCTAAACTGAAAATATTCGTTATTTATTTGACAAGAATGAAATATATTTGTAATTGGTTTTCATTGAATTTGTTCTCTTTTGTGGATTGTGTCTGTTCAGTCTTTTCCATTTTATTTCTGATAGCTGTCGATGTATAAATGACAGGTAGGATCCCTGTTTTTTTTTTTTTTTTTTTTTTTTTTTTTTCAGTAATCTGTTCTCTTGTGTGCATGTTAATTTCTGTGGTGTCCTAGCTCCGTTAAATTGATTCAAATTACCAAATTGATCAAACATTACCATTGCCATTAGACTTCAAGGATAACAACTCATTCTTACAATGTCGTAAATAATCTATGATTTGAGTGAAACGAATGGTCCAGCGAGAAAGCGTGGAAGTCAATATGTGACTGACAGCTTCCTAAGTGATACTATTGATTGTAAAGAATTATAGAAGCGGCGAAGCCGTTACGAAAATCCTCCTCGTTTGTGAAGCTAGTTTACGATCTCGACGCAAGGTATCGCTGTAATCGCTTGAGTGAGCCCGCGACGCCGTTGTGCTGGCAGACAATTAACTACCACGAGAAATCACTCCTTCCTTTTCTGAGCGAGTGAAACAGAGGTCACGCCCAACCAAATGATACACGAGAGTATATTTACCGGATATATTCTGCGTTACTCGTTGGCCGAGTTTGCCTAAGGCTTTAAATTCCTGGCAATATGTTCCGGATTCTGATCCTAAGTAAATAGCAAAAACGTATATATGTTTAGAAGTTACTCTAATTTTTAATTGTATGCACATACTGCATTTATTTATCCACCTGTCATGATAAAAATAGAAGTGTTGAAGTTCTGAAACGAAACTCAAAATTCTGTAATAATCTGCGCTTCTTTGGCTTTGTCTATCCCGTAGCTCATGCGACTACTGGGACAAATGTGTTATGTTTTGAAATTCTGATGTCCGAGCAGTTGGTGGAACGAGAAACGACGTACTTTATGTATGTCAACTATTCGTAATCGAAATTTCTTAATGCTTACCACACGCCCTGTACGTGCAAAAATAAACTCGGAGAAATCCAGAACGTTTAAATCATTAAAAAAAATATAGTGTTAATTATTACACTGTATAACTGTGTCCGCTACACAGCACGTAGACGGGCAAGGTTTGGTACCATCGAATCGTGATTGTGATCGAAGAGAAAAAATAATTGTGAAACCCGGTGGCTGTGGAAACCTTATTCGCCAGAATGCGATGTGATTTGTATAGACGTTAACCAGTGCTTTATAGCAGCTAGCTAGCCGAAAGCAGGCACCTGTTTTAATTACAGTCATAATTCGCCATTATCGGCCGAGTTCCGTGGTTTGAGATCCGGCCAGTTGCACAGATGTATTTATCTCCCAAGTGATTTTCGTCTCCATTACAGGGCAATGCCCAAGTAGCTTTCAGAATGAATCATCCCAGTCCCCATGGAGTCATTTTCTAACTAGGAGAGACCTCAAAAATTCTCGGTTTCATTTCGGGACAATCTAGAATTCACCTCTTACGTTTGTATAACTTATGCTATTGGTCCACTTGCTAGTTAACACCTTCTGAACAACTCTGAGCCAACAATAAACATACAATGAAATGCAAACCAAATCACCGTCTTCCGCTAATTCAATTCGAAACCGATGAAGAGTGATATTTGTATGATTTAAAATACGACCATGGAGTATGGCCTAGAGGTAATTGAACTCGCAAATTTTTCAAGTCTCCACTAGTTTGCCTCGTTGGGTAAAATTAAATTAATATTTTAAAGGCTGTTCACGTTAAAGTGAGCACTTTTGAAAGCCCTTCTTAATATCTACTTGTATAGTCCTACACGTTGTGTGTTCTTCCGCCTTATGTAAAATTAACATTGTCATGGGTCTCATTATTTTATTGATGCGTCGGTCAAGTGAAACTGTGAAATTATTAGAAAAGTAAATACTATAGAAATCTGCTAATTTTTACACTTCGATGCATTAAAAAATACAGAAAGCAAGATAATTAATTTAATTTACCACAAATAGTTACCTAACACTTTTTGTTCGACGTTAATATATGGAATTACTTTCCCCTCCATCGTTACCAACTTTATTGGACACATGTCACTCATTGCACCCGTTAAAATATTTTTTCGTAAGTTTATTTCAACAGTGCTCACTTTATCGTGAACATGCAGTAGATTGGTGGGCCACGGATCTGGGGTGCGGGAGCCTTGGGTTTGTATCCCGGGTAAGACATGCGTGTTAATTTAAGTTAGGTTATAAGTTGGTCTGTAAGCCGCCCCCTGCTATGCTTCCAAGCATAAAACCGGGAGGCGTTAAAATGCCCTTTACAATACAGTTTATTGTGAACATCCTTTATTTTCAGTTGTGGCATTTTTCGCGACGGAGGTATCACTGGCCAGATTTGTTTGTTGGGTTCTCAGTGGCTCGGTGTCGGAGGCGTCGTCGCGTAGATGAGGGGGAGTTGAAAGGGGGTAGCACAACGCCGGGAACCCACCCCCGCCCGCAGCTGCTAATCTCGTCAGGCGTCTAATGGGCCGAGCTTGTCCGGTGCCAACCCTCGCGCGTCCACCCCCTCCCCTCCACGGCAAGTCGTGAGTCTCCTCCTGCCCAACAGCTCTCCTCCTGGGTTCACAATCAAAAAACATTCGCAGGAAGTAGGCTTGCCAACTGCTCCGTGTTGTCCGTGATTTCCCGTATCCCACGGCCGAAGGAATCATCATCTCGTTTGGACACAGGACCGGGCGTCACATATCCCCGTATTTCGGACTTCTTTGGCGGTAAAGTGAGCACTTTTGAAATCAACCTTCGAAAAAAAAAGTCACTGCCCTTACCTGCATATATTTAAAAAAATCACACACTGAATGGCATGCGCGTAGTGAAGTTGGCAACGACGGGCGTCTTGAGAACGTGCCAGTCAAATCAGTGGTGCAGTCTATCAGGAGTCTGGCGATCATGCAGGCATTAATGTCCGTGGATCATATCAGATCGAACAGTAAAGGAGGTAACGAAGTGTCCTAGTGTTCAACATTGTTGGAAAATTAATTGATGATTCTATTTAAAAAAAAAACTGCATTATAAATTCAGTTTTTAGACCATTTTGAAATTAGTTTGAAAATAAGAACTATCGTGCACACATCTTGATTCTGTTCTGACAGGACCAACCTTCCGTCATCAACAAGAAACTTTGTCGTTTTATCCTCCATCGTCGCTGCGGAAAATTTCGAGCAATAATTCGAGAGCGGGCGCGCTGCACACACTTCTAGCATGTTGGAGGTGCAGAGAAATACTGCAAGCTGATGACTCGCAGCGACTTGCTCATAGGTGTGGTAAACTGAAGTCGTAAACTGATATTATTTTACTCCCGTTTATGGCGTGAGCGCGCGCACACACAAACGCAGATGTTAAACGGCAGCTGAGTCAGGCCTGCTGTGATGCACACTCTTGACGTTGAATTAAAAGTGACTGTTTAAGCCTTTATGAATATTAACAGTATATATTTTACTTCCTGTTTATTTTTAATGCGTATACGTGTTCGAATTTTCAAATTTGTGAAAGATTTACTTTACTTACAATTCCACAGTTTCACTTTCCGAGGCATGAATGAAGTGGGCAGGACCACGGCAATGCTGATTTTACTTTATGGTGGAAGAATACACAATGTGCAAACAATTCGATCTTAAGCAGGGCTTTCAAAAATGCTCAGTTTGGCGTGAACAGCTTATAGTCATAAACACAGTGTTAGTAATTTACCGCTTCCGCGATTACAGGAAGCACTCTGATGCTCTAACTTAGTGATACCATAAATGCTTATAAAATAATCGATTACTCGAATATTTAATTATAATCGATTCAGCGATTATTTTAAAACAATTCGATTAGTCACGATTTTCAGCTGTTTATAATAAAACAAAACTTAACATCCCTACATGTTTCACTTTTATTACAAATATAAAATATAATTTTGAAACAACAGATTTTCAAAATAGCATACATTATTAAAAATTAACAGAAGAATTTTAGGTGAGAATAGTTTTAAACAAATTTATAGATCTATACAGTATTTGCGGTCAGTTTCTATGTATGGATTCAAGACAATGGAATATTTTCACCGATGATTTATTCGATTTAAAAAATCGTAATTAATTCATTTGAATCACAGAATCATGGTATTATCACATCACTACAACTCAGTAGCCATAGATAGTTGCAACTTACGCCGACAGCTAGCATATCTCAACAAATGCATTCGTGGAAGCAGCGCTTGCCGAGATGTACACAGCATCTTATCATTTAAGCATGTGTTGGTGTCGTCTGTTTAAAAAAAAAAAAAAAACTACAAAATCCTAAATTCAATTCACACTGAATTATAACTATAGTAGCATCAAATATTTATATTTTCTTGTTTGTACATGTTCAAAGAAAGTATTGACTTGTGTACAGAACTGACTTTGCACATTACAGACAATATTTAAAAATGTTCTTTTAATAACACATTTCCGTTATAATTTTCTTGGGTGGGATGTGGATCGAGTGGTCGTAAGTGTCCCTTCCTTACGGCAAATTAAAAAATATATATATTGTTAACACTAGCACGAAGTATAGGACACAATAATACCACATTGTGCGCGACCAGAAAAGCTGAGCGAAATTGATACACAATTGAACCCTTGCATATATTATGTCGATCCGATGAGGTTCTGAGACGAGCCTGACGTCAGTTGGCAGTGTTCGTAAGTTTTAATATTTCTGGTGTTTCGTCTCGACATGCATAAAAAATTGACGCATAGTAGAAGTTTTAGGGTAATCCTGTGTTGGAAACTACCAGAGATTTTAAATATTTTGTTTGTATAGGGCTTATTAACGTCACCCGGTTTTATACTTGATAGCTTGGCAGAGGGCGGCTTACACACTAACTTAATTTAAATCAACACCCACGCCTTGCCCGGTATTCGAGCCCAGAGCCTCCCGTATCCCAGATTGGTGGCACACCAGCCGACTGCGCCACAGGAGATCGGCAGAGTTAAAAGATTTGGCGCATTTACTTTTAATGAAAAACTTTGATTTGGCAATCGTAAAGGTTTGGAAAATCTCCGAAAATTTCTGCTAGCACACTCTCGCATTTCCTTTCCTCTAAATTTAATGTCATGAGATATTTATTGGGATACATTCCGGCCTGTTTCTGCTGCATAACTATGTTCCTTCTTTTTTACAGCTGGATAAGCAACTTTGTCGAAAATTGTCTGCTGTGGTCTAATTAGCTGTTGCCCCATGCGTATGCATAAAATATTAAATTGAATAATTCCCTTTTATGCACTATGTTTAGATCTCTCATGCACGAGAGCTGTTATTGGTAGCTGCACTATAAAAAGTTTTCTGGTTAACTTCCTAAACTCTAATGGAAGTTTTTAATCTATACATTGTATGGAAATGCCACGTATCAGGCTGAAAATATAGGAATTATTAGCACTGGCACAATATATAATTGGTAACATCCCTACTCATTTGGCTGTTTCCTGAGAAAATGCAGGAACACTACCATGTATGTATGTGGAAATAGTTTACCACCCGCTCTTTCTCACGCGTATACACTGGTGTGGTACATTTGCGAACAATTTCTTAGATTGCGCCGATCAATATGTTGTGCACACGACCCGTAGTATGTGGTTGCTGTTGTCTTTCAGTTGTGAATCCAACTTAACATGCGTTGCCTAAGGGGCGACTGTCGCCAGCGACTGCGGCTGAAGCCTCGCTACCAAGGTCGCTGCTGACACACAGGCGGCTGGACCGCCAGCGACTGCGGCTGAAGCCTCGCTACCAAGGTCGCTGCTGACACACAGGCGACTATCGCCAGCGACTGCGGCTGAAGCCTCGCTACCAAGGTCGCTGCTGACACACAGGCGGCTGGACCGCCAGCGACTGCGGCTGAAGCCTCGCTACCAAGGTCGCTGCTGACACACAGGCGGCTGGACCGCTACTAAATATTTGGACTAAATACTAAATATTTGGACAAACGGAAGTACACGAGAGCAAATTATCAAGAATTAGACTTCTTAATAGCCCTTAAACGACAGTCGGGAAATAACTTGCAAATACTTGCAAATACTTGCAAATAGAAACGCCCCAAGGATTTGTTTACAATGAGCGGGATAAAGCTAACATAATTGCAGAAAGCCTAGAGAAACAATTTTCCCATATTAAAGATAAATTAAAATTTGGATGGTTTACAAACCTAGATGAGTTCAATATCTAACAAAAAATCTTTAGTTGAAAATACTGCCACAAAAAATTACTGATGGATCTTTGTCCAAATTTGGCCTTTGATTCCCTATACGCCATGCATGGTGAAGCCTGGCCTTAATCAGTGACTCACATATACGTGTGTAACTGTTGACAGTGATTTGAAAGTTCGTGAAGGGAACTCATTAGGATGAATACACCCTTGTGGTGTGTTATGGTTGTAATCGTACATTTGATTTCAGATCCAATATATAGAATGTGCCATAGGCAGGAGGTATTTTGCCTACCTAGACGCCTGCACTGTTCAGAAATTAGTTCACTGAGAATCAGGTATTATGACTGTCGGGAATCCCCCCCCCCCCCCCGGCACGACTGGTTTTGCCTTTTTCACTCCACAGCAGTCTAGCGGCTCTCAGACGCTACAGGCACGAGTCCTGAAAACGAACTGCGCATGTGCGAAGGTAGCGACGTCACTGCGACCGTAGCGCGCCTTCTATGACATACAGGTTTTGTTGAATCACACAACATATGTTTGGTGCAATCAAATAGGGACAATGGAATATTTATAATAATTTGCTGTATCTGTGAAAGAATTATGGAGTATAGCAAAGGCCCACAATAACAAGTTGTACTTTATATCACTGGGTATTTAGTAATGATAAGTAGTACGTATAACTGATGGCTGTGCGTCTCATTTAATTTTGTAGAACCCGAAGTTCATGCATTATTATAAAATACTAGCGACCCGCCCCGGCCTCACTCGGGTGCGATTTAAAAATATGGTGTTGTTTAGATTTACTGCAAGTATATGCACTAAATGCTAAAGGTAACTAACATAGGATTAATACTGTGTTGTTTACAAAGTCTTCGTAAGTGAACCCCTTAAATAACAAAATGTTTACTGTGAGTCATCATTAAAAGAATAACATATGCTATCCCAGACTCTTTTGTAGACCTTTTTGAGATCTATAATTCTGAAGTACATCAATTTGGCGTATCTCTAATGGTTTAGTCAGTGTATGCCCTGTAAGAACCCGAAAAGCGGCTTTTTCCGACTTTATTATCAAACATTGACATTTCTCTTCTATGTTTACATTAAATATTAATGTATTAAATACCTAAACCATCCTCAATAAATTATCTAAATGAAGACGGAAACTGCACCAAAGTCCATAAAGTAGTTTAGAAGCCTGATCCTAATACACAGACACACGCGGCCGAGCAACATTGTTTTATACTATGTAGGTATAGATACATGTGACACAAATTAACGAAAGTATGCAAATATTGTTGGTTATTTAAAGACTTCATTTCAAGATAATATGATGCGTTGAACAAAGATTGGACTTGAATTTAGACGAAATACACTATCTACCAAAAAGTAATAGGGCACCTGTCCACAATGTTTGCTCGTTGGTTGTCACCACGTTAGAATCTCGTACGGCCTCCTCTTGCGGTTATAACAACAGCCACCCTGTCTTGCATGCTCTCTACGAATGTTTGCAAGACATCCACGGGTATTAGTCGCCATTACTCTGGCAACCATTCTATGAGTTGAGCAGTGGATTTTGGCCGCGCCTGACGAGCCCTCACCCGGCGATCCAATTCGTCCCAAAGATGTTTTTTAGGGTTGAGTTCGGGGCTCTGAGTGGGCCAGTCCAATCGGCGAACATTGTTGTCGGCGTACCCCTGCATAGTAGCCCTTGAAACATGGCACCTGGCATTGTTATCCTGGAAGTAACACGGGTCCATTACGTAAAAATGCCACAATGTTGGGAGCACTTCATTATCCAGAATGTTACAATATGCCTCTGTATTCATGCTACCACGGACAAACACCAGCGGTCCTACGCCGAAGGTCATGAAACAGTCCCACACGATCACTCCACCACCACCGAATTCCCTAGTTGGCACTATGTACTCTGGCAGAAGCCATTCCCTTGATAGACACCACACCCATACACTTCCATCGAACCGGAATAATGTAAACCTCAACTCATCTCTCCACAGAACTGATTTCCACTGATCCAGTGTCCAGTTGAGTGCGACAATCCAAACACCAACTGAGTTGCCAAATTTTTGACAATTTTCCGTTTCAGGGTTCGGCGATTTCTGCCGGTCAAGATTGGAGGTCGCCGAGAACTTGCAGCATTAACACAATGCCCATCGACCTACCACTTACGCAGGACGAATGCGACCGTTGATTTGGGCCTGTTTACCTTCCGTGCAATCGCCCAGCTAGACAGCCCACTGAGATGGCAGCCCACAATCACGCCCTTACCGAAGTCCGATAGTTCTGTACCTTATGCCATATCCTTGTCAACTGATTCTACACAGGCCTGCATCGTATGGCGGCCACACAAGTCAACTGACGTACTGAATTACCTATCTTCACGGGTGCCCA
This sequence comes from Dryococelus australis, assembly GCA_029891345.1. Taxonomy (NCBI): domain Eukaryota; kingdom Metazoa; phylum Arthropoda; class Insecta; order Phasmatodea; family Phasmatidae; genus Dryococelus; species Dryococelus australis. The sequence goes on from CM056999.1 coordinate 55,288,947, forward strand.
ATTACTTTCTGGTCGATAGTGTATTTGTCCTCTAAATTAAATTAAATGTACAATATTTTAATATAAGTTTGTTAGGGACTATGAGATAATTTTGTTGCTGAAACCAAATTATTTGTTTGCTCTTATTTGGTTGCCTCAAACTAAGATTTGGTTGGTGCAACAATTTTTTTTTCGCTCTACGTACATTAAGTAGTTTTGGTTAATATAAAATAATTGGAAGCCTGGCTCATGATTCGAACCCATTTCCGATATTGTCTTTAGCCATGAGATACCTGAGACGAAAGCACTGCCTAGAATTAGATTTTCATTTCTTGTATATTTAGATATTTTTTTCCTGTCTATGGACTTGGTCAAAACAGCAATTCCTTTGCACAAGTCCAAGTTATTCTAAAATGGCAAAACTAATTCTCCTAAGGGGTTGGCTGGTGGAAGAGGGACATGCCACATTCTCCCTTAAAATTATGCAATGACATCCTATGTTATTTCATAAACCTTCTAAATTCAAAATATATGATACGTTATTGTAAAATTAAAAAAACCATCAGTTTCAAACGGCGTGTGAATGTGAAAAACTTCGTGTATCATTTCTTTGTCCGCATCTATTGTGTTGCCTTTTTCATGATGTAGTAAAGTTTTTCGTTAGTAAATTTCTAAAGTCAGTGTACATGTTGTAACGTTTGCAGTTCAGGTTATAATTCAGTCCACGTTAAGGGTCAAATTTAAAGTAGCGGTCATTTTAGAAATAGCAGCGACATAATATACGTAGTCAATAGGGAATGTGGTAAAAATATTAATGTTATTACCCAAAAGAGAGCCCATGTCGGTTATGCTTCTATTTACGTATTGAAACAACTTTACACAATCATTTTCGTGCTGGTTGCTAAATGGTTAATTTCTACAAAATGTTACAGTTAAATAGTAAGCAAATTGCTTCATAGTATTACATACTTAAAAGCCGGTAGGACAAAAAACATATTCAAAATCCTGGATATTTTAAAATCTCTTTCATATGAGACTGTAAAAATACACGACTGTCGCAAATACAAGTGTTTCGTGACTTGCATTTCTAGAATGTGTAGAATGACCAGTTAGTGCGATATATCGCGCTTTTTTATGAGGAAAATACAGATCTATTTTAGTAAATGAAAGATAACATATTTTTCGTATTAGGATAATAAGTACTCTTCCGTAAGGACTGTGTATACACTGTTTTTTTTTTTTTTTTTTTTTTTTTTTTTTTTTTTTTTTTTTCAAATAATTTTACACCACTATAAAATATTTAGCAATGTTTATATTAATAAAATATTTTGTAACTACCACAAATGTTATGTTCAGTATAAAATTGCAACAAGTTTTAATTCGCAGGAAGTGTAATCAATGCAACCAATCTTTCGATGAGAGGATATACTGCACTGCCTTATAAACAAGTGAGCACAATCCGTGCTTTCATTGGCCACTGCACTTCGATCAGCGTCACAGAGATTGGCCACTCCACCACTGATATTATGTTATCGGCTGAAGAGCTCTCCGAGGCTTGACAAACATATTTCCGACCAATGGTTGGTTAAACGGACAGTAAATTGGAGTACAGTCTGTTCTTAAATAATAACGCGAATTTTACAGGTCTCTCTCAATGTGTTATTGGTTACGCCTCATTTCAGACGATTAACCAAAGTGTTCTCGTATATACAGCCGCACCTAGTAACACACGGAACTCCCCAAATAAACACATCAGAGGAAAGACGAGCATAGTGACGGACGATAACGCTCAATTAGGGTTGTTTGCGCGCTCTCGAAGAGAAACTCTTCGATGAGTTGCGGGAGGAGAGGCGATCTTAAGGGACGAGTTAGTGTGAGATAAAGGGTATTTATAGGGGTTGGAAGCAATATCTCAGGGTCTAAGGAGGGTGGCAAGACGGAGATTAGCCCTCAGTAACAAGGGGCCAGAAGTCACTGCTCTGCTGTTGGGAGCAATAAAATAATTAGTAGATTTAGGTTAGCAGAACGACGCAATACGAGTGTAGGGGAACGGAGCTACTGGTACTTAATCAGAAAGCGTACGTTAGTGCGAAGTTTTGATTGTGCCATTGGAAAAATAACCTTACGTTCTGACATAATACAATTGCATATATCAGCTACAGCTGTAGCATTCAAACGTGCAAAATGTCGTGGGTTATGACACTTTTCTGTAGTTTTCCATGTGCCTTTATTTTTCCAAATAATTCATACAACCTACGATTCATTCATGCTTATCATACGCTATGACGGTATCCAGACGCTAATAGATACCACGAATAACTAGTGTAACGACACAAAAAGGAAAAATAGCTATATTAATTTTATCCGTTATTTATTATAACTGTTACAGGCTGTTCCCGGTAAAGTTAGCAATTTTGAAAGTTCTCTCATTTGGAACACTAGTCAATAAATATATTTAATTGCAGCCTTAGACGTTAACTTCAGAGTGCGGTGCAATATACACACTTTGTTTATTACTTACGTGGAATATTTATTTAAAAAGATGGATAAAGGGTTAAAAAAATAGCTGAAAGGAAAAAGTAACTAAATCCTCAGAAGTGCTCACTTTACCGTGGGTAGCTTATATCAGAAAACACAACAGATATTATTCTCCATAACCTCCGCTTCACGGATGTCGCCTTTCACTACTTCAGTAAAACCCCCAGTGAGCAATGGCATTCAAAATAAAAAGGACCACATGGGCTGCAAATTATTAAAATTAACTCAAGGGAAGCGTGAATCCCGTAGTTAAATAATCACTTATGAATGTCTTCAGAAAACCAGGCGTGACGACTCGTGGTAGAGCATCAACTACAACCAGAAAACAGAGGAAAAACGGCCACGACAGTGCACCGAGAAACGGAAGTTGCGCGTTTAACATGGTCCAGAAGGTTCCGATACTTGCAAGGTATAAAAAATATTTAAATCCCGGGATTGAGACACTTTCCACCAAGAACGTTCCGCCTAGCAGCTTTGGCCGGCTCACAGAATATTTTGAGTCAAGTGGGTCTGACGCAGACGTAAATAATTTTGCAGCTGTGTGCCCGAATCATGCGATTACGATGCTGTGGGCTGGCCTTAGTTTGACGGCCCTCCTGAACACGCCATCGCAATTGAGCGGAATTCAGGACAGCCAGTTGCCGCAATCGGGACTCGCTTTGCCAAACCCCGGTAAGCAGAAATCACCTCTACCAGCCGGGGAATCAGGCCATAATGTGTTATGCGGCGCCGACATGAGGGCAATGCAGAGTGGTGGAAGGCGTCTTTCTCCATGTGACGCCGGCCGAGATGGACGTCCCAAGAATCCTGCTGTGCCAACCGCCGTAACCCTCCATAATTCAACAGCCTCCGGGTACTTCTCAAGGTGGGGCAAACACAGTATAATAACGTACGCGACTCTCAATAAGATGGATAATGTAGTTACAATAACCATGCTCCCCGAACTTATAGAATTTTATGTAATATCAGGATATTCAATTAGGCCTGTACAACCATATAGTAACGTATAGCTATTTATGTTCATTTACCCTACATTGTACTACCATAATGAGATACCCCCTAAGTTACTAGCTTCATGGGAGTAGTTAGAAGCTATTAATATATCAAAGTGCAATCCCGTCGGAAGATGAGTGGTTTCGCATCAAGGCAGCAGCCAATGAAGACAATAATCGACTCGAGAAAACAGTACTGCGAATTTTAGCTTGATGCCCTAATAACAACGCGAATTTGACTGGTTGTTAGATTATAGCGACCTGCCAAATTTGCGTTGTTATTAGGGCACCAGGCTAAATAAACTTCGCAGTACTGTTTTCTCGAATCGGTATTGTTTCTTTGGAGCAAGGCCGTTCGTTTTGCGTGAATACGTCTACGTTGACGCGCTCGGGCGCCTTGATATTTATTTTACGTTCCCGGCACCGCTTCACTCGATCATATGGTGTTTTATAGGTATTACTGAATTGCTTTTGAGATGCTCTTTTCAACCGGATACGAGTTCTGTATTTCGACTTGGCTTTTTGACGAGTATAGGTCGAAATTGTGTAAAGTTTTCTTATTTTTTTACACTAAACGCATACAAGTTCACCATAACCACGCCACACAAATATTTTTATACACGAAATCGATTGATCTTGACGAGAGATGTCGATTTAAACTTAAACGAGTGTCGTAGATTTCCCTAGTCAAAAGTTATGAGACGCGGCGAAACGAACTCGAAATTGCGCTACCCTTCCCACCCCCCTCGTCATCCTAGCACTCGATGCTTCGCAGTCCTCACTCAACGTACCATATTTTTTAAATCCTTTCGCAATCGAGAGGTGTAATTGAATTCTGAATGTAGACGATATATTCGGAGCGGCAGTGCCAAACTCCATCCTCTGATTTTGTTATCATCGGATTTTCTGGATTGCCTCCCACTATGGTTGCAAGTTTAAAGACGTATTCGCGTCAAAAATCCTTGATATAGGCTACATAGCTTCCATGTTCGGGATAGTTAATTCTAAACATGTTATACGTAATGAAGACCGTGAATTAGTTCGGCTCTCAGTAATTTGGGTTTGCAGCAAGACGACAAATAATACGAATTACCAATTTGAGTACCAACTTCTTTGCTTGCAGTCTCTGTCACAGCCATTATAATGGACAAACGTTCCGCTGACTGACCTCTTAATATTGTGGTTTATTATTATTTCACTGGACGTTATAGAGGTTCGTGGAATTTCGACTCTGTATTCCTGAACGTATTAAATTCGCCCCAATTAGTGCCAAGGAAATCAAATTTGATCTGAAATAGCCATTCACTGCATTGCAAAATTAAATTGTAAATTAATGTGTCTGGAATGTCCACAACAATAAATTTTGTTTGTTAAGTATTTCTACGACGATAAATCAGCCTTATTCACTCCAGTAAAATTACAACATCTCTAGTGGCTCGGATGTACGAATCGTGCCGAACGATGACTCTGGTCGGCGAGTTTTCTCGGTGATCTCCCGCTTCCCCCGTCCCTCGATTCCGGCGTTGCTCCATACCTCGCTCACCATCATCTCTTCACTCACTCGATCTCCAGCGACTGAAATTTTTAATCAGCCTTGGGGACATTCGGGGAGAGGTAAATGTGCAACTGGTACGACTATACCACGTACTCTTCGCACGGTCCTGCGGCTGCGGTTTTTATTTACTCGTGCGGGTGGAAGCTGGCCGTATCCAAGGCGTCATCCACGCGCTGATTGCCGCCCGCGCACCCCTCCAATCTCCGCACAGCTCGCAGATCAATGCGGAGAGATGAACGGGGCTCGTTAGCAGACAGTTTGGTGATACTGCGGCCGAGGGACGGGCCCCAGAGAAGTGGCGAGGTTTGCTGCTCACATAACCCACAAGGGGCGCTGCTGTCTTCCACATACGCAGGGACGTTTTGCTCTGCACATCGCTGTATTTCTGCGCCAGGTCGGAGTAGCGGACTTTCGACTTGAATACATATTTAAAATCTGACCGAAACATGGGTTATAGCCACGAGTATTTCGCGAATTCTTTCGGAGACGAGGTAGACTCCAAACATTTGTTATTTTCCCCTACTGTTGTGATTGGACGACAGTTCTTTAGACACGCCCCATTTTCACTGTGAGCCAGTAATAAACAGGAAGCAGTAGTGTGAGTGAGTGTTTGACAGTCCTGTACAGAGGCCTCGCTTGACCACAGTAACCAACAAGAAAACGATAATGTATCGAGTGTATAAAGGGCTGTCCAGCATAAACTGCTGCCAAACCAATCCGCGAAATACTTGGGGCTCTAGTTATAGGTTGTTCCCGGCTAATCGAACAGTTATCAAATCTATCTTTGAATAACACCGCTGCCCCTATCTGCATTTAGGTGAGTGAAGAGATTTAGGTGGCTCTTAACAGCGAGGTCTTGAGAGCCGATGAGGGTGATTGAGGTGTGAAGCAGCTCCGGGAGTAACCCGGACGGGGATTTAACCCGGTTCGCCTTGGTGGGAGGCGAACAAACTAACTACTCAGCCACCGCGGCCCCTCTATCTGCATATACAGAATATCCCAGAACTACCGTACCATCCCTTTTTCTCGAATACGGAGCGTCCGAGCCTTTTCGGGTGAAATGCATTGTAAGCAAAACTATAAGGCAAATTTGATTAGTAAATCGTACATTGACTGGAATCTGCTGTAAACCGAAGGAAACGAAGGTAACTTCACGATTTCAAATAGGAAGATGGTACAAAGTTAGTATCGTTTACTACAGCACGCTGGACTGAATATATTTTGTCTGGAAAGTTTTTGATGTGTTTCGCCGTTTTGAAGATATCGAAATACTCTCTGTCTGGCACATCCGATATCACATCGCGCCATGCCACGCCAGCCCAAACGAGGCGAGCAGTAACAGTTGACGCTAGATAGCAGTACTTGCATTTCCCCTCGGTCAGTGCCATCCTTCATGTCGAATAAGAGTAATTTTGGCGGCACTTGCGCTGTGAAAAGTTCCTCGCGTGGTTTTTACTTCTCTTCTGTTATTCGTACAGTAACGTCGTATTCAAACAAACTAATAAGTATTTGACGTGCTTATGATGCTCGGCGAATGCCGCCATAGTTACCTACAGGCAGAGCGCATTCATGCAGGGAAGATCCCCCCACGCCGGTCACGACAAGTTTTTCAACGACTGGAGGCACGGATTCGCAATAGTGGCCAGGTGCAACCGACCCGCAGGCGCAACAATCAGGTCAGAAGACGAGTTAGAGACGACAGAAGTGCAGATATTCTTGTTTGCAATAAATCTGGACCAACATCATTCTAGCAAGGGATGCCGGGGTGAGCAGAAGTTCCATCTGGAGAATACTACACGACGGTGGTTTACATCCCTGACACATTCATTCATAGCCATCAGGTATTAAACAAAGATATCTTCCAGACAAGAATATCCTTCTCCAACAAGTTTTTAAACCAAGATCTGGACTTCCCGACTATCGTATTGTGGACTTATGAGGCCACTTTCAAGTCTTATGGGGATGTAAATATTCACAATGTTCACTATTGGTCGGCAGAAAACCCTCATTGATTAGGTCAGCAAGAACAACCAGCACATTTGGAGCCTAAACACTTGGAGTGGACTCATATATGATCAAGTTGTCGGTCCAGTAAAGTAGGTAACGATGAATGGGAAGTAGTTCTAAACCTCAACATCAAATTACAAGTGTAAGGTAACCGTTTGTGATCAATAATTTTTTCCGCTTTCTGTTTTTTTAATGCATCTAAGTGTAAGAATTACCGCATTTTTTAATATTTGCTTTTCTAATAATTTCACAGTTTCACTTGACGGATGAGCATTAATAAAGTGGTCAAACCCAAGGCGGTGTTAAATTTACATAAAGTGGAAGGATACACAACGTGCATACAAGTAGATCTTAAGCAGGGCATTCGAAAGTGCTCAGTTTACCATGAAAAGCCTATACTTATATCTCACTCAGGAAAGATCGAAAGTTTTTTTTTTTTTTCACGCAGTTAGTGAGTAGCATGGCGATTTATGGAAGACTGCGTTTTCAAGTATCTTTCGTAAATTTCTTAAAGATTTATTTTGAATAAACGCAAGATTTATTTTTTATAGACGCTTGTTATTAGATTTTTTTCTTTGGATTCGGGTATACGAGCTCGGTTTTCTCCCGCAGCTTTGCCAAACAGTTCTCGTGGTTTAAACCCGCAGCTCCTGCCTCGAGGCATTAGTGCGAGAGCGCTGAGAGGGGAGGAAAATATGCAGACGTCAGGTGGAAAAGGGGTTTTACAAAAATAAAATTTGACGACGAGGATTTGAGTGAAAGATAAATACGTTACAATTGGTGTTCATTGACGCGATGCCCGCAATTATCCGCAGCGTCTCTCTTTCTCTCAGATTTATTAATACAGCAAAGGGAAAGTGAAGGACGAGGGACAAGAAGTGTAAGGCGCGTAGAAAGAGATAGATTCCGTTTCGCGAGGATAGTCGCTGCGTCAGAAAATATGGAGCACCATCTAGACACATAAAATACCCATGAAAATTAAAAAATACATTTGTCACGAAGAGAAAAAAAAAATAAATAAGCAATATATTCATTTTAATCTCTAGCTGCCCATTACATTTAAGCTATAATAAACGTCTGCAATTTCACATCAAATATTTGCATCTAAGTGACATGTCTTTCAAACGTACGTTTTATACTTCGTAGGTATTTAACCTAATGATTAAAACTTGCGCAACTACGCTTGTGTAGTTGCCCAAAGTACTATCGGTAATGAGAATCTAGCGCAATGCAGTCCCTTCCAAAACCACACCAAACTGGACTTTGCCTTGGTACCTGAGGTTCCAAGCTACATCCCAGACAAGTGAAATTGCGAGTGCTGAGATCCGCTATCATTTGTGGACACTTCGATCGCAATTCTAGAATGCTGTACTTCGTTCGCAATTGAGAGAGTGCATTTGAAATCAACATTCGAAAAAATATATCCTTGCATTAAATGCATACGTTTTGAAGGACTTGCTGACTGGCATGTTTCCAGTTAAGTTGGCAGCGATGTACGAAAAATAGTACAATAGCTAGGATCCGTATTGAAAGCATGATGTTACAAATTTTTAGAAACTGAACTTGTTTATTTTGATACTGAACCTGTTTCTTCTGATTTCTGTTCGTTTTAGGCGCATAACAGTATGGATTGGCATACAAGTGAAGTATTTACCTCCCTAACTATTCTATAGTTTCACATTGTCGGCGACTGAATAACGTTATCAAGACCACAGCAATGTAAATTTTACATATAATGAGGGGAAAAAAAAAAAAAAAAAAAAAGTACGCCTTTTAGAAACGTTCACTTAAACGCTAACAGCCGAAACAAAATATTTTGATGAATTTTCATTCTTAATGCCAGTACTCAAGTGTATGTACAAACGTGACAAGGCTACAAAAAAATTTTTGTATTTTCACAGATATACGTATATTACCATTTTGATTTGCAAGGAAAAGTTTTTGATATGAAAAGGAAATAGACATATACTGAAAACTTATCTAGCAAAGCTCCTGCTGTTCAGCAAAAGTTTGCAACAGTTGTAGACTAGAGACTGTATTACTTAGTAAAAATTATCTTCGTTTTCACCAGCCATTTAGTTGTATTTAAAATCATTAACTCCGCTTTCAACCATGTTTGAAACAAACCTTTAAAAAATTTTTAAAATACCCTATAATTTCAGAAAAGTATGAAAAGGTAGACATTGGCTGGCAGCCCATTGAACCAAAACTCTGTGTTTGGCTTCGGTTTAATTAATCTACAAGTATGACTATCGCTAGCTTGAGGGCGCTTCGTATCACGTAGACTATGAATGCTAGACGTGAGACTAGTATTTGGGTAAATATTATCAAAATTTTAAGGAAAAATTTGAAATTGTTCATTGTGTATTAATATTTTCTTGGAACATTCCGAATATCGAATTATTAACCGGAATTGGCGAGGATTATAATGCATTAACAATTATAAAATTAATCAGATCCAATTATTTTTTTAATTCCTCGTTGGTTCTATACTAATAATCTCTCGATTATTTATTCATTACTTATAAACGATTGTAAATCTTCTTACAAAATTACCTAAGTGTTACGTTGTAAATTAAGTGGCCCTTTATTAACATCAATCATAGTGCTGTTACCTCAGAATTGCGTATTCAAAACATATTTAATAATGTTTTAGTTTTAAAAATTTCGCTAACTGGTAAGCAAATATAACTTATTTTTCAAAATGATTTGCGAACGGAAATTTTAGATGACCCTAAATTTAGCTATGGCAATGACGAGACGTGGTTTACTGTGTTACAAATAAATTTATAGGTAAAGTTAATCTTATTTTGAATCTACACTAATTGCTAAATATGACAAGAAAATTATTACAGCCTTTATTTTTTATTCACGAAGTATCGAAAGCAGTATTTGACTTTCATGACAGCCTTTCATCACTCTTGCAATATTTCCATCAACCTCGAAATCTTTCCAAATATTTCCATCAATCTTTCTTACAATCTTTCCATCAATTTTCCAATATTTCCCTCAATCTTTCCATAAATCTCGCAATATTTCATCAATCTTAAATCTTTCCATTAAATATTCTGCAGTGATAGTCTTACATTCTTCATCACTTCGAGGAATGCTCGTTTTGTACCACTGCCTTTCATGGAGACATACTGTCGCTACTGCAGTCCATTTGTAACCTCTCTGAAGTCTGTTAGTCGTTCGCTAAAAGGAAGAGATTAACTATTATGCCACGGTCGTATATTTCTTTCGGATATCATTGAAGATACGCCGATTGTTCGCGAGTGCTATTTAAAGATATCGTCGGCTTCGCTTGGTTCTGCCGGTGCTTGAACCACCCTCCTTTCTTCTGGCTCAGCCTTATTCCCTCCCAATCTCTTCAACCATGCACAGGATGACCCTTATGCTGTAGTTTCTGTAGACTCGTGTTGAAAATACTGGCATTTATTTGCATTGTATAAATGAGCTTTTTTGGTCTCTGCCTTCCGAATTTCCAAATTCTGTTTTGGCTAATTTTTAAGTTTTTTTTTTTTTCTGGAGCCTTCTGCTCTCTTGTTCTAGGGCGTGGCTCGTACGACCCGTTCGCAATTATTTCGAACGTGCTGATGTCAGTTTGTAGTGTTTGGCTCCAAGTTTCCAGGGTTCTGTCATCTTGACTCTTGCGAAAGTATGGATGAAAAGTTTCTGGAAAAGAGAAACCTGAAATGTATTCCGCGAAAAAGGAGAATGTGTGGACAAAAGCAAGAATCTTCACACTGTGCATGTTCGAATAGTTACGTAGGACCCGGAGTTCCTGAACTAATTATGCCTTGATGAGATACGGTGCACAATATTGATTGAGGTTTTTTAATTTAAAATCTCTAAAATAAAAATGTATTTGTGTGTAAACTCACTGTGATGAATTTTTGTATTGTGTTAGCTGTCTATCTCACATTATAATTATAAGGTGTTACACTCACAAGTAACAGTCGAATTTGTAATAGGCATCCACTGTAAAGTAAATGAACAATTTCCGGATGTTTATGTTGCATTCATTGGATGAGATCAAATTTATCGCATTAGCTTACAACGCTCAAACGCTAGGGCTTTCATTACAATTTTCCATAACGAAAATTGTAATGAAAGTCCTAGCCTAGTTTCAGAATCACCGACGAGGTTAAACACGTCAACGAGCGCGAGGGAGACTTAGTAAGCACTAAGCAATGTCTTTCCAGGGCGATAGCAGCTTCGGGGACTACAGCTGTGAGACGTATCGGAATATCGAACCCCGATGCACGAAGTATACAGGAAGAAGGCGCCCGGCGTGTTAATAAATCACGATACCGGCAAAGCTTTCTGGGCGTCTCTGTTGACAGCTTCTTAGCGCGAAGATATCTAGAGCATAGTGTATCTGGGATCTTCCTACCGCCTCAGTGCTCCGCATGGGTTAATTACCATGGCTGTTCATCTTATCTCTCGCTCCCTCTCGCCTTTTTGCCCCCTCGCTAATCGCGCCGGCTTTTTAACTCACTTGGCGATGCAAATTCCTCCCGTAACCGCACACGCACCCCCGCTCCTCGTCCCTCCGAGGTTGACGGCGTCGCGACGACGCTGTGAGAGGCCGTCGCGACGCTTAAGTCGCCTACGCTCTTCAACCTTACGAGCTTCTCCGAGTGTCGAGAGCCTGAGAGTTCTCCGTGCAGCAAGCGACCAACTCGCACTCGATCTCTTACGAGTATGACGTTTCCTTCTTCCTGCTACTCCAGAAAAGATGACCCCTTCGACACATGTCTCTTGCGGCGCCTTCGAATGGTGAGATTGCGCTCTCAAATTGATGTACCGGATGATTTAAAACAACGCCGATAACACTCGGTATGTTGTGTGGAGTGACAAACTGATAATTTTTCAAGATGATACCCAGGTCCGGAAAAGAATGTTTTGCGTGCTGTGCGGCTTGCTCCATGGCCGCTACGGTCTCCAGATCTGAAACTTTTCGACTGTTTTCTTTGAGACTCTATGAACGGCATGCTGTGAGATTCCTTTGCCATTTATCGCACGAATCCATGCTGCGACTAAGTTAATGAGCACACAGCCATATAAGCGCCAATCTTTGCACTGCCTATGCAGGCTCTGTAATCAAGTAGGGGGTGGACAATTCAAACCCCCGCCCTTTTGTAATTTACACCGCGATGTGATTGTATTGCTGGTGTTGGTGGTGGTTTCGTGACACAATGTGGAACGAACACCCATTGCAAAACCCGAAACGTTGTCAAACTTTGACATGGCCCAAAACATGCTTTTCCAAACATGGGTCCTATGTTGAAACATGGTCAATTTGCCGTCCCCCACAACATATTAAGCGGTGTCGGTGATGTTTTGAATCACCCTGCATGTGCACTTTTCAGCTGGTTTTACAATCGTGTAGTATATAAGCCCTCCCTATATTAGCCTACTGGCATTAAATGGGGATATTAATAAGTAACGTTTTAAAATACTTATGTCTTCGTAAAGTTTAAAGAGATAAAAAAAATAGGAAATCGAGAGCTTATGCGGTAGACATTTTAACTCATTCCTAAAATGGCACACAGTAACGTCGTTGCTTATGCAGGATTAGAAACGTCATCATATATAGGCGGGCGAAATTGTGCTGAAAGATTATGCCTATTTGTCTCACACCTCTGCGCGACAATATTGAGTTTGATTACAATGTAAATGGGGAATGTTAACATGTACGTTTCACACTCGAAATGATAACCCAGAAATTTGATATATATATATATATATATATATATATATATATATATATATATATAACTTCAGACGTTGAAGTGGTTAGATAATTCTTTTAATATTGTTGTTAATATTATGGAGTTGGCAATAACGTGTATATTAATAAATAACTATTACCAGGCCACAACAAATATTTTAAGAATGCATTGCAATGACATATTTTAACACCACGGCTATTATTCAAACAGAAGAAAGTATATTAGTCTACCCACTTAGCAATAATGCCAATGTTTACTTAAAATAGCTTATCGTTTTACTTAGTGTGACAAAACATAAGAAGATATTGACTATACTGAAGCAAAAGTGTATCAACGCTCGATAATTTTTGGGTTTCGAACTGATACTGTTTCCTTGGTTTCACAAGTTTCAAAATCGATACATCTTCCGCCAGAATCATTTAAATAATTTAAAATATATTATATAACTTTTTGATGGGCTGTCATATAAACAAAAAAACTCCTTAGGAAATTAATGTCAGTATTTAAGCCGTGTGTGTTTTCTTATAGTTAGTAGTATTGCATTAATTATTCCCTGAACCTTTAGTGCCATGATAACACTGTTTCTGAGACCGAATATCATGTGTATCCTACATATTTATTTTTTAAATATTTAAATCATAAACATAATAAGTAATATTGTCTAAACTCTGTGTTGTATGTTTACGTAGTCAATCAAAACTCAGTCATTCAATGAACGGAGTACGTCAATTTCGTATGTCAAAATTGCAAACGACAGCTTGAGCGGGCGTTGTAAAATGTGAGATTAACTAAAAGTAGGTATAGGTAAATTGATAACTAAAATATTTTTACAAGATGCGGACGCCTGTGAGGCGTATCTGAGTTAGTAAGGGAATGAGGATTTAATAATAAAAAAACTACATTTGATTTATAATTTATTCACTCTGCCTACTATGTACAACATAAATTAGCTGTCTCCACTTATGCTATTTCTATTCAACAGTGAGTGCATGATTTAATATTTATTTCAACTTTAATTAACGTCCTTCTTAATGCCTCTCTTGACTACAGTCAATTAACTCATGTCCATTATTAGTATGTGTTCAGCCTATCTGTTTCCATCAGTTATAATTTCTTTAATTCACGCAATTAGTCCTGCCTGCCAGCCGCCTACTCTACTGCTTGCTACTTGTAGTCGCAGTCTCCCCTTCCGCTGGTCTTCTCCCGCTGCTCGTCTTCTATCGCTCGGGAACCCGCCACTCATCCATTCAGCCACTCCAAATCAAACTGCCGGCTCGAACGGCCTGTCGCATATAAACAGCGTTGACCCTGATAATCTCGAAGGTTCACCACACCCCGAGTTGCGCTGAGAGACGAGATCAGTAATCCAGAGCCTCCATCTATCGGCCGAAACAACAATACTGTCAAGGCTTTGAGGTAACTGATATGCCGTCATCCACCTGCTGCTATCGCATTAATTCCTGTCCTTCACTTCGCTCGCGCGCCGGGAGCGTCAAAGTTAGCAACACATAACAATAATGAATCTTATTTTTGGTTAAGTAACTCCCCATAACATTACATGCAGTTCACTATTTTAGTCACTTATTCCACTTGCTCGTCATTACTTTCACGTAGGTTAAGTACAAACTACTTATTTTATGTTACATATTTCCTGTAAATGTAACTTGTATTAAAAAGTATTCACAACTTTTGGTTCAAGTAATATAATTGTATGATCGGTAAAAGTAAGTATACTATAATTATTAATATTCTATATTTCTTAACAAGGTTGATTATAAGTGAATAGCGACTGTTGGCATGAAGCCAGCTTAATTGTCGCTATTTGTTTGCCTGGTCATTTTTGACTTACTTTCAGAATAAAAAATAGGCTTATGAGATAATTTTCCTGTCCGCACTTATGTGTACTTGTGTGTATACAGTTAACCAAATTAAAAAAAAAACTTTGTTTACATAGGCCTAGAGTACTTAGTAAAGTCACCAGACATTTATAGTTTTCGAACATACCGTGTGCATATTTTTAAAATGGAGGCCATTTTTAAATGTGAGTCGCCATTTTATATCTCAAGGACCATTTAACCAATTTGGATCAAATTCAATGTTTTGGCAGTTCTTCAAGAAAATATTTAATTTATAAATATATATTGTTACTGGTATGCCATTTTGGAAGTTACCATTACATTAAAAAATAAAACGTTTAGTCTACAACATATTTCGGAAACTACTCAACATAGTTCCACCAAATTTGGAGGTAACTAATACTAGACTGTGTTAAAAATAGGCGATCTAAATGGATACTACACATATTTTTAACATGGTGCTGTAAAAATATTTTAGGTCTATTTTTTATGTATAAATTGCAAACATTAACAATGATATTACATAGTCCCTTTGGTCTTCTACACTTTGTATGATAGCGCCACACGAAAAATTAAGTTTTTTTGTCATATCACGGAAAACAGTCAATTCCTAACAAATTTGGCAAACAAGAAATACTACGTACACCATGTAAATTTATATCTACGTTTTCAATGGGCCAGATATGTATTTTCAAAATAGTGACCAAATAAAGATTTTTTTGTAACTGCTATATCTATGAAACCATTTATCCCATTTCCAACCAAATTTTGTATGTTGTCAGTAAGCTATATTACAACCATCAAATGTATGTACACTGGGTATCTTTTATCAGTTATCATGTAACATAGCACTACTTTCATTTCATATCTCGGGGACCAATTAACAGGGTCCCACCACATTTGGCGACCAGGTAGTAGGTATTAAGGTAGGCAATATAAATTGATATACAAGATGTGTCTGAATTCCCATTACACATTGTAAGGGCTTGTAGTGCGGACCAAGGTTGTCAAGTTTTGCATAGGAACTTATGTGCGGAAACGTACCCTTTCCCCGCGATAAACAAAACACCACCACATCACATGTTGACCTCTCCCACATCTGCGGCACACTGTAAGTTGTTTATCTTCTGGTTCCACTTACAAGAAGTGCTCGATATGACAACCAGCGACGTCTTACACAAACACGGTACCTACGTACCATCTTCTGGTACACACGATCACCAATACCTGGACGTCCAAGATCCGCCGCAGCTATTACCCGCGCCAGCAGTCCTTCCTCTGATTACACAGAGATCTGATATATCAATTCCTTCATGAGGCCCCACAGGAAGTAGTCTAGTGGAGTCAAATCGAGTGAACGTGCAGGCCAAGCAATCGGGCACCCGTGAGAGTACGTAGAAGACAATGCGTTCACCCGACTTGACTCGGCTAGACTACTTCCTGTGGGGCCACATGAAGGGCTTGATTTACCAGACCTCTGTGGAATCAGAGGAAGAACTGCTGGAGTGGGTTATGGCTGCGGCGGATCTTGGACGTCCAGGTATTGGTGATCGTGTGTACCAGAACATGGTACATAGGTACCGTGTTTGTGTAAGACGTCGCTGGTTGTCATATCGAGCACTTCTTGTAAGTGTAACCAGAAGATAAACAACTTACAGTGTGCTGCAGACGTGGGAGAGGTCAACATTTGATGTGGTGGTGTTTTGTTTATCGCGGGGAAACGGTACATTTCCGCACATAAGTTCTTATGCAAAACGTAACCGTCTTGCTCCCCACTACAAGCCCTTACAATGTGTAATGGAAATTTAGACACATTCTATATTTTAAATAAGTGAGACATTTATTTTCGAAATTATGGAAACAAATATTTTACCTTAAGCATATGTTCCTTTCATCTAAGTCTTAGAGTAAGGCTTACTTCATAAACTTTGTTCATATACATGCGTAGAGTAAAGTAAGCTAATTGTTTATAGAGTTGTTGATTATTTGTTGCAAATTTAATCAAATGGACTGTGATCCGAAAAATGTTGATTTTCTTGTGCGTGTAAATGTTTATCTGCATAACTTGTATATGAGCAATAGCGAATGTACAAATTTACTATGTTTAGAATGACGCCGTAATTAATTTTGTCATCTTATTTGTGGTTAGTTACTTGTCTCTACATTGGTTTTCGTTTCCTGTCGCGCCATCGTGCGGTCGAGAAACTTACGTTACTAATCGCAAATTCTCTTCCCCCTCTCCCTTGCCACACCTAAGCGGCGATTATGTCTGAAGCGCAGAGTAGATAAGTAAACAGAAACGGAACGACTTCGCGACATCTTTTTTTTTTGTGGGCGTACCTGTTCACTGACTGGCTGCGTTGGTCTCTGACATCAATCGACGTGTTTGACCTGATACTTGATGTCCGCGAAACGTACCCTGCTGACTGGACTGCTGGAGTAAGGTACCAGACGCTGATTGGCGTACGGCGTCTGGACATTTTGTTGGCCAGTGAAGCCGATTTGCCGGGCGTGTGAAGCTGGGGTTCGTGGTATAAGCGGTTAAGTCTTGAGTTGTCTGTATCTGATGAGTGATAGTGTGCGTTGTGTAGCTCCGCCAGCCGCACACGATGGCATCACTAGCAAACGGATGCGATTATAGAACTACCTTTCGTGTATACAGGAAACTATAGACTATTCACGGTAAACTAAACACTTTGAAAAGCCTTGCTTAAGGTTTACTCGTGTGTGCATTGTGTATTAACATTGCCACCAGCCTCACCGCTTTATTCATGCGACGGCGAAACTGTCTATTTATTTTAAAGATGTGACCATTTTACCTATTTTCTAATTACTACACTTACGTACATAATAAAACAGAAAGCAAAATAAATAATTGCCAATGTTCACAAACGTTTACCTACATTTTAAATACAACGTTTAGACATGATACTATTTTCACCTCCGCTGTTACCAACTTTACTGTGCGTGTGCCAGGCAGTCTGCCGGTGTGGCCGGTGACATTTTTCAAAGGTCGATTTAAAAAGTGCTATGAATTAACCAAGAACATCGTACAGCTGCACTGAAACGAAGAGATGGGCTCACAGCCTTATTCCTTTCATACCGTAGTATTCTTAATATTCGGCGGTATATTCAATTCCCGGTTGCTTCCAACTTTTCTTTCTGAACACGTGCTTAAGATCTACTCCCAGGATATTTCTCCGGCTCATGCAAACAAAGCTGCCCTGAACCTAGACAATCTCACCAGAGGGACAACGCACAGCATTCTTGCGCGCTCAGAGTAATAATATCTTCCATAAGAACTTTTTCGTACTTGGCGTTGCCAACACACCTATTATATTTTTGTGTCTTTGTTCATATCAATTATAAATGAAATGTTGTAATTTATCGATAAAATACAACTTAAAGTTCAATTTAGCAAGAAATTAATTAATTATATTTTAACAGACGTGTAAAACGCTCGCGATACACGATATATTTAGTGAACAACCAAACACGTCATGCATGGGATGATTTCCCTATAAAAAAAATTTGATGTATAATTTCCTTAAATGTAAGGAAAGCTAACTACCTCTACATGTAAAGTAAAGTTGCCTCTTAAATGTAGAGTATGTTTACATAACAAATAAAGTACTTTTCCCTAATCGTACGGGAAAAGTACCTGGCATAAGTGGGGGGAAAACCCATACAACTAAGGGAAAATTGACTATATTGTATAATAAAATTTAATATAAAAATATCTCGGAGTATGGGTACTTTTAATTTTTTTTAATACCTACATCCTCCGGCGAATACTAACCGAAACCTCAACACTAAAATCCTCGACATTTGCTGGTAAGTGGGCGCGAACCACGACCCTCTATCTCGACAAGCCGATGCGCCATCCAATACACCACGACGATAGCGTAACACTATTAGGGAATATTAGCGTGTTAAAGAATTGTTTCTTCCACTCGTCCCCCCTTGTTAGATGATGAGAAAGCTGAAGAGATGCACGCGTCGTAAGGTAATATTCCCATCAATGTATGGGATTTTCCACTACCATGTACGTGAATTTTACTCCAGAGTGCGGTAATTTTACTTTACCTGTAAGGAAAACTATGTTTCCTCCACAAGTTTGCGAATATTACCTTACACTTGTCAGGTAATTTTCCCATTATTTTAACAGTGTTTTCAAGGGCGTAATTAAAAAAAAATGTGCGAATAAATGGCCCTGTATCACAAGCGTTTTATACTCGTGTTAATAAAAGTTACTTATTTTTCTGTTAAATTGAAATGTTATTCGTATTTGATCTATAAATTATATGGCTTCATTCCTAAATATTTGAATAAAAACAGGTAGGAAATAGGTAGGCTGTTAGCGCCTAGTAAGAAATAGTTCTTATACAAAATACTGTTTCACTGAGTGCGCACGAATGTGGTGCGTTGTTCACCTGGTGTAATTCTCCAGGATTAGTTAAGCTTAGTTTGCACGAGGTGGAGGAATATCCTGGAAGTAGAACTTCAGCAGGACTTCAGAAAAGGCTGAAGTAACGGTGAATGAACTATAGACTATAGTGGCGGTGACTCGATGACGGGCTCGACGACACGTAGCGTATGATAATGAGCCCGCCCACTACACGGCCTCAGTCTGCTCGCTTGCGAGGCTCGCCGCTTCTTCAGCGTGTCTCCTGCCCCCTGGGGCCGCAGCACCCGGCGGCTATGTAAAAGAGGCAGAGGGCCGCCCGGCGGCGCTGGGCGCAGACCGTGACCTATCTCGGCATCTGGACCACTTGTCCGGCTCCGCCCTCCGAGAATATAAACCTCACTCCTCCCCCACGCTCACCTGCCCGGGTCCCTTATCACGCGTCCGGCCGCCGCTATCTACCACCAACTCCCTTCTTTCTGCGCCCCCTACCCCCCTTCTCGTCCCAGCTCTCGTCAGGGACAATCTACGGTCTTGGATCGTGGCCAGCGGACACGAGGGCGGCGATGACGGCGATCTACTCTCTGCAGCCGGGGAGGTCATGTTCGCATCCAGGCGAGCTCCGCTGCCGGGAGTTGGGTAATGGACGTGGTCAATAGGAAGCACCCTGGGGAAACACGATAGGCTTCTTGTTAAAGGCTGTTCACGATAAAATGAGCACTTTTGAAATCAACCTTAGAAAAAGGTTACTGCTCTTGCTTGCATATATTTTAACGGGTGCACATTGTGACATGCGCCCATTGAAGTTGGTAATGATAGATAGAATATATTTTCATAACTTAGAGTCGGATAAAAATTGTTAGGTAACCATTTATGATAACTAAATTATTAAGTTCGCTTTCTGTTTTTTTTAATGCATCGGAGTGAAAAAATGACCAGATTTTAAAAATACTTTCTTTTCATAAAATTCCACAATTTCACCTGACCGACGCATGGGTAAAGTGACGAGGCCCATGGCAATGTTAATTTTACATAGTGTGGAAGGCATACCCAACGTGCATACAAGTAGATCTTAAGCAGGACTTTCAAAAGTGCTAATTTTACCGTGAACCGCCTATAAAGGCTGTTTATGATCAAGTGAGCACTTTTGAAACAACCTTAGAAAAAAATCACTGCCCTTGCCTGCATATATTATAACGTGCGTACTGAAGTGCATACGCCCAGTAAAGTTGGTATCAGTAGAGGGAAGGTTGTTCCATGTCTTAACGTAAAATAAAACGTATTAGGTCACCACTTGTGGTAACTTAAATTATTTCTATGGCTTCCTGTTATTTTTAATACATCGAAGAGTAAAACTGAGCAAATTTGTAAAATATTTACTTACCTAATAATTTTACAGTTTCTTTTGACGGACGCGTGAATAAAGTGACGAGGTCCAGGCAAATTTAAATTTTATATAAGACGGAGGAATACACAACGTGTATACAAGTAGATATTGAGCAGGGCTTTCAAAAGTGCTCATTTTACCGTTAATATCCTATACATAATAATAACAACGAGAGCTGGCCTCTGTCGGCCTCCCGAACTGGAGCGCCTTGGTTTTTCTTTTTATACTTGTTTATTCTTTAGTATGTACTTTTCTACTAATTATTTACTAATATTTCAAATATTCGCTAACTTTATTCGTATATTACCAGCACCAAGGGACTTATTTAAAAAAATCATATAACATCTATTAAAATGCCATTATTTCTGGGATGCCCATCTAAACAGTAGCATTAGCTATGGCTGTTTTATCTTTACATAACCTCGTCTGGGGTACGGGAGGCTCTGGGTTCGAATCGCAGGTAAGGGATAAGTCCTATATAATACAATACAATAAATAAAATACATAACCTCCCGCTCCCCACAACATTAAAATCAAACTCTAAAAACCTTATAATACAAACCCTAAAATATTTATTTATAAAATATTTATAACCCTATTGTTACAGGCTGTCCACGATAAACTGAGCCCGGCTTAAGATCTATTTGCGTGCACGTCGTATAATCTTCCACCGCGTTTAAAACCAAAAATACCCATGGGCCTGATCACTTTATTCGCGCGTGAGTAAATTGAAACTGCGGAATTGTTAGAAAAGCAAATTTTTTGAAAATGTGTTAATAAGAAACAAATCAAAAATATAGCATTTCAGAATTTACAAATTTGCCTGGCATTTCAAATTCAACGTTAAGAAGTCGAACAACTTCCCTTCCGTCATTACCAACTATCTTGCCGGATGCCAAACTCTGTACCCATTACAACACATGCAGGTAGGAGCTGTGGCAATATTAAAATGTTAATTTTATTTCAGAAATGTTAAATTCACCGTTAACAGCCTATACAATGTGTGGGATACAGGAGCACTCTGAGACAACGTCTGCCACGCTTCCCATCTTATCTCTGTGCTGACCGACGTCATGCAACTGCTACAAAAAACATGTAAATGTATATTTTCCAAAATGATTGGGCCGCGGTGGTGTGGTGGCCAGACTACTCGCCTCCCACCTAGGCAAACCGAGCTCGATTCCCGGCGGGGCTGCTCCCGGATTTTCGCATGTGGGAATCGTGGCAGACGATGCATTTGGTCGGCGGGTTTTCTCGGGGATATCCTGCTTCCCC
Source organism: Dryococelus australis (assembly GCA_029891345.1). Taxonomy (NCBI): domain Eukaryota; kingdom Metazoa; phylum Arthropoda; class Insecta; order Phasmatodea; family Phasmatidae; genus Dryococelus; species Dryococelus australis. Next base: position 55,310,679 of record CM056999.1, read on the forward strand.
GCCCCTTCATTCCGGCGCCGCTCCAAATTCACTTCAATCACCCTGATCGGCTCTCAAGATCTCGCTGTAAAGAGCCGCCCAAATATCTGCACTCACTCTTCACTCGTTTGGAACAAAAACCTAAGTGGAAGAAATGATACGTTCAAGCTCTGTATCAAGGTAGATAAAACAATTTATTTTCCAGTGATTGTTTATTTAATTATTAAGGTTTCAGATCTTTCCAGGAAACAGTCTATACATTAATGTTGAAAAATATTTTTATAGGGAAAGGACGTATTTTTATGCTCAAAAACGTCAATGGTTATATATATGGTTATATATATATATTTATTTATTTATATTTATATTTATATGTTTATATAGTGCCTGGAAGTGCCTGGAAGACGGCTGGCTACGTGCCTCGCCGGGTTCACGTGTTGATGGTGAGTCACCACTGTCCAAGGAGCGATAGCTCCCCCCCCCCCCTTTTCCCCTTATCATAATCACAGGGTTAGCAATAATCCCCCGTGGCTCTGAATTTCTTTCTATATTCGTTTGATCCAGTTACGGGCCGGTGTAGCAGGCAAATTTTACGCAGGCTATTCTTACCCCCTTAATGCCTGAGTGGCGGCGCGTGTCAAAGCTGCTTGAAAACCAACACATATTTTAAGGTTATTAGTTATATGACACTATAATTCTACGAATAAACCTAACGGTTTAACATTTGACGTGAGCTACTTTTTATTTAATATTTTTACAAAAAAAAGCAGTAGCCATGTAACTTTTAAGTAAATATAAGACTAGAAGCGATGTACTGATAATTCATGCATACAATGCAAAATAGAAGCGTTACACTGTTAATGAAATGAAAGTTTAATCCTTTGTCTCGAGGCCGCTAGACTGTTTGGGGCTGATTGTCTACGCTGCCTATTTGATAATCCAGCAATGAGAAGTTTTAGGTATTGGAGGCGAATAGCCGTCTTGTTTTTCTAATGTAGGCTCATTAGCCGCAATTGTTTTCCCTGGTAGGGAGTTTACTAAATGTAAAAGTAAACGCAGAGTCCGGGATCGAATTCAGGTCGCCTGGAGAAGAGGACGTCGACTTATTTGATATTTTATTTTCAATTGTTCAAAGAGAATATTTTCGAGTTTTTTCAACTTCAGCGTTCGCAATTATATCAGAAAAGTTTACGCTATTAGTTCATAGAAAGCAGAGACACTTGAACGCCTCTTTTTAATAACTACTTTTGTTTTTACTGGCTTTAATATTTTACCCACGGTCGAAATTAAGACATTTCCATTATTGAACTGAGCTAAGTAGGTAAACTATTACCTGGTTTAACTGTTTTTAAATTTGGTATAGTGTAATTCAGTTTAAAGCAAATTTTGAGGAAGTGTTGCCAGTAGAGTTTTAAATAATTAATTAATTTTCATCACATCTGAATTTTCTGTGATTTTAGTTTTTCTGAATTTAAACTTTTTCGTTAATTTACGGGTAGATAATTTTTTTTTCATTTAAACTATAAATTAACCTTCTCTGATTGTTTCATTGCATAATGTCATGCCTGTTTTTCTTTTGTTCAGTATAAATATTCTAGTACGCCAATTTTCAGTCGTGCGTTTCATGTCACAAAAGTGAGTTTCGTTATTGCAAGTAATTTATGTATACCTATGATTGAGTTTTCTTCCCCCAGGCAGGCTTATAAACTATAGCTATATTATTATAATCCAGTCTACACACACGATCCAAGAATGTATACGTTACATTACATTAAAATGCCTCATGACTTGACTATATTCAGATACAAACGGGATGGTCTGACACACAGATAGATTGCTTGGTACTCAAAAATGGGAGTCTTCATTGTGTATGTTGTCTATAGACATTATATAATTCTGGTCGACTATTAAGTATCAACTTCTTTCGCTGTAAAAAAATACAGTAGAAGAATAAAAAAGTTGCATCAATCACAACCTAATGGGAAACATTTTATTCCAGTTTCTCTGTCACTAGAAAAATTAATTTCAGCAGGTCCAATTCGAAATAAAAAAAGTGGCTTTTCAGAATACAGGTTAATATTATAACTTTTCATATCTCGCAGTTGCTATATTTTCAAAACTCATTATCGCAACATCTGATTTACTACGGTACGACCTACCTAAAGTTTTCGCAATGGCGGTTCGTTCATTAAGGTGACTGATGCGAGGTCAAGAGGCCCGAGTTAGAACCAAGACGCCGGTAGTGCGTTTTTTCGAATGTTTTGTGTGCGCGTGGAAGGGGGGGGGGGGCGGGGTATTTTCCGAGAACCTTATTCTCTACCACGAACGCAAAGATGCTTCACTAAGCAGTTTACTTTGCTTCCGCCTTAGAGATAATGTTTCGTAGTGTCGCGGACGCAGCTTGGGCAGCGAGGCGCGCCAAGTCGAGCTGAGCGGAGCGGCAGCCCAGTTGCAGTAAGCGGTGTTTAGGCGATGTGAGCAAACAGGGGGTTGCATGAAGACAGAGGCCGAACAGGCGAGGGGTATATAAGAGTGAGCCGCCGATGCGCAGCCGCCACCCCCCCCCCCCCCTGGTTTTAAGTTCTCTATATGCGCCTGTAACACACTAATACTGGTTCCTGTGAGACAGATAGATGGCTGGTATCTATTGGGTGGGTGGCTCAGTTCTGTCCCCCACCACCAGGGCCTGGTTATCAATCAGATCCGACCTCATTTCGTTTCAGCCTACACCAATTCACAAAGTCTATCTTCGCAAACTAACATTACCCTACTTTCTCCAGCTCTAATCCAATAAAGGAATTATATTTATTCTCCGCGACTGCCACGTAGTATTCTCCGTGCCCTCTCCGCTTTGCCTGGTTTCTATATCCCTTACTAGACCCTTTTCCTTTCGGGGTGTGTCCATGGCTACAATTGCGGCCATGGCACCAGACAACCCTGCTACAGCCGGGCTGCATGAACCCATTTTGTTAATTAAACCCGACTTAAGCCGTAAACGGGTTGCCCTGGGACGCATCCCATTCTCCAACCATCTTAGCTACTAACAAGCATGTCGGAGGGCACACAGAACTGTGAAGGTGCTCACTTTGGCGTAACAGGATTTGGGGGGTCGCCAAATAAGAAATAATAAAACAGAATTACGCAACCCCGACCCTCCTGACCAGAAGACATCGCAACACCGAGGTGTTGCTGGTCTACGGCTGTGTCGGCGGGAGCCCTGATATACCGCTGTTCGAGTTGTGTATACAATACTACAGCGGTGAGCATAACCTTCCATAGGCGCTGGGGGTGATCGTCTGAGAGTTAAGCCGAGGTGTTGCTGGTCTACGGCTGTGTCGGCGGGAGCCCTGATATACCGCTGTTCGAGTTGTGTATACAATACTACAGCGGTGAGCATAACCTTCCATAGGCGCTGGGGGGGATCGTCTGAGAGTTAAGCCGAGGTGTTGCTGGTCTACGGCTGTGTCGGCGGGAGCCCTGATATACCGCTGTTCGAGTTGTGTATACAATACTACAGCGGTGAGCATAACCTTCCATAGGCGCTGGGGGGGATCGTCTGAGAGTTAGGCCGAGGTGTTACTGGTCTACGGCTGTGTCGGCGGGAGCCCTGGTATACCGCTGTTCGAGTTGTGTATACAATACTACAGCTGTGAGCATAACCTTCCATAGGCGCTGGGGGGGATCGTCTGAGAGTTAGGCCGAGGTGTTGCTGGTCTACGGCTGTGTCGGCGGGAGCCCTGGTATACCGCTGTTCGAGTTGTGTATACAATACTACAGCGGTGAGCATAACCTTCCATAGGCGCTGGGGGGGATCGTCTGAGAGTTAGGCCGAGGTGTTGCTGGTCTGCGGCTGTGTCGGCGGGAGCCCTGATATACCTCTGTTCGAGTTGTGTGTACAATACTACAGCGGTGAGCATAACCTTCCATAGGCGCTGGGGGGGATCGTCTGAGAGTTAGGCCGAGGTGTTGCTGGTCTACGGCTGTGTCGGCGGGAGCCCTGGTATACCGCTGTTCGAGTTGTGTATACAATACTACAGCGGTGAGCATAATCTTCCATAGGCGCTGGGGGGGATCGTCTGAGAGTTAAGCCGAGGTGTTGCTGGTCTACGGCTGTGTCGGCGGGAGCCCTGGTATACCGCTGTTCGAGTTGTGTATACAATACTACAGCGGTGAGCATAATCTTCCATAGGCGCTGGGGGGGATCGTCTGAGAGTTAAGCCGAGGTGTTGCTGGTCTACGGCTGTGTCGGCGGGAGCCCTGGTATACCGCTGTTCGAGTTGTGTATACAATACTACAGCGGTGAGCATAACCTTCCATAGGCGCTGGGGGGGATCGTCTGAGAGTTAGGCCGAGGTGTTGCTGGTCTACGGCTGTGTCGGCGGGAGCCCTGATATACCGCTGTTCGAGTTGTGTATACAATACTACAGCGGTGAGCATAACCTTCCATAGGCGCTGGGGGGGGATCGTCTGAGAGTTAAGCCGAGGTGTTGCTGGTCTACGGCTGTGTCGGCGGGAGCCCTGATATACCGCTGTTCGAGTTGTGTATACAATACTACAGCGGTGAGCATAACCTTCCATAGGCGCTGGGGGGGATCGTCTGAGAGTTAAGCCGAGGTGTTGCTGGTCTACGGCTGTGTCGGCGGGAGCCCTGATATACCGCTGTTCGAGTTGTGTATACAATACTACAGCGGTGAGCATAACCTTCCATAGGCGCTGGGGGGGATCGTCTGAGAGTTAGGCCGAGCTACAGTCAGAAAGCAGCTAATAGTTCAGATTAGAGTATTAGCATATTGCAGAGTCAAGCAAAAAGATAGGGCCTTCGGCATTTATATAATTAATTGTAGTTGACGACACTATGATTATATGCGTGTATTAATGGTGGCAAATAAACTAATGTGCTGTTTGTAGAGTATCTGAGCTATTCTTATTTATGATACTGAGTTACGCTTCCGTATCTTAAGGTTTCAGGCTTAGCCAAACAGTAAATAGGACAGTAGTTCAAGTGAAAGGTGAGATCGTAACAGTATGTCGTGAGCGAGTCTGTAGCCAATGATTTACTTCTGACGCTAAATTTTGCTGCTCTTCGATGTGGTGCTCAAGAGAGAAGGTTTTCTTCAACTACAGATGGCGATTTCGTGTTATTTTGACACGAAATAACCATTTTTAATTGATAAAGACAAAATTGATTATTTAATAGAGATCTACCTCAGTTTTTTTTGTGTCAACAGCTAAGTTACGACTGTACCGAGTTTTTCAATTTTTAAAATGTAATTTAGTTCCTTGATTCTCTCGATTCACAAGTACAATTTATAGCGAAAAATATCAATTTTTGTATATAAAAATATTTAACCACTTACCAAATGATATACATGACTAACTTTTTTTAAGAAATAGATTCAAGATAGTAATTAATGTCACATTTAGTTGCCTATGAATGCGTGTACCCTTCTAAATCAGTGAAATACTGCTGACTGAATAAGTAGTTATTTCACTGCCGCTGGCCTGTGGATATGCGGAACTCACATTCAATACGTGATATGAAGGAATAGTAATAACTGTTAATCAATGTGCATCATTGGTAATTTTGTTGACTAGTATCACTTATATGATCATTAGTCTTTACGTGATTATAGTTGATAATTTTTCACTGTTTTGCAGTCAAATTCCCCTGATTTTAAGCAGATACCACAGATTAAATTTTAGAATGTGTACAGATCTCTAAATAAAAAGGAAAAATTATCATATGATCATAATAACTTAATCTGTAAAGTGGCTTAAAGTTACGGGGATACGATACGGCAGATACATTTGTTTACGATTAAACTTTACAGGAAATTTCAGCTCGTTACAATCATTTAAAGTTTCTGTCGATATTTATATATAAAAATAAAGAATACGGTAGTTATGTAGTATTTATTTATGATTTAAAAATGAAATTCTGGTGCTATCTTAACTAGTTTAATGACAACCCCATTTTTCTCATTATGGGTACTGGGAATTCATTTATTCCCGTCTGCGAATTGAAACTAGCAACAATGTATTACTAACTTTGTTTTTATTGGCCTTTGTTATTAGCTTTATTTGTTTCTTAACGTAACCAATTCTTTATATCAACAAACATATCTTTAAAGGTTCTGAGGTTGCTACACAAATAACCATTTCATGTATTTAATACATCACAACGACAGAGTTTCTTATAGTTTCTTAAACCAATTAAGTAGCATGAGTTGATATCGCCAACACTGCATAGGCATAATTTACGTCCCCATTTCTGAAGGTAAATCGTGTTCTAACTACAGTATGTAGATTTATATACATGCAGAAGTCGTTGAGTGTTGCGTTATAAATGTTAGTATTCAGGTGCTATGACATTCACGTAGGTTGTGTTTGTTTACAACCCATTTTATGTTCAGTTAAGAATATCTTTTTATGGTATCTGTAAAACGTGTATACAAAATAAATATAACAGATTTCACATGTAATTAATTCTATAATATTTCTTGTAAACATATAAATGCGATATCATTAGATGCACTGGTTTATATATATATATATATATAAGTCAAACATTTACTGTTGAGTTTATTCAGCGCCCAGCGGCTGCACAAATTTCTTCATTATTTTGCTCCGTGTCTGCGACGAACTCTAGAATCGCGAACAAAGCTTCTTGCAAATTTAGAATCAGCCTCGATGGTAACTGGTTTGCATGTGAATCATCTTAGCTTTAGTTGATCAGAGAAGTCTTGCTGAGTGTGGTTTGCAAAAGCGCAGGACTACGCCTACACACGCCTTCAACCTGCTCAACAGCAGGTTTGCTGTAACTGAGCGAGGAGGCACAATGGTAAAACGTCTTGCTTTTCAACTTTTTTTTTTACGTGAATACGTCTTTAAATTTGCAACCATAGTGAGAGGTAATCCAGAAAATCCGATGATAGCAAAATCAAGGGCTACAGTTTGGCATTTCGTCTCCGAATTTATAGTCTAATTTTCCAATTCAGTTACACCACTCGATTGCCTAAGGAACAAAGAGTATGTTACGTTGAGTGAGGACTTTAAAGCATCGCGTACGACGGGGGGGGGGGGGGGGGGTGTGTGAAATTTTTAGTTCGTTTCGCCGAATCTCATAACTTCCGCGTAGTATAACTTTTGACTAGGAGAAGCTACGACACTCGTTTAAATTTAAATCGACAGCTCTCGTCAAGATAAATCGATTACGTGTGCAAACACATTTGTGCGACGTGGTTATAGTGAAATTGTATGCGATTAATGTAAAAAAAATTAAGGAAACTTAACACAATTTCAGCCTATACTCGTCGAAAAGCCAAGCCGAAATACAGAAATCGTATACGGTCGGAAAGAGCATCTCAAAAGCAATCGAGCGATACCAATCAAACCCCATATGATCGAGTGAAGCTGTGCCGGGATCGTAAAATAAACATCAAGACGTCCAAGCGCGTCAACGTAGACGTATTCACGCAAAACAAATGGCCGTCTCCCCAACACAGCCAATCACAATTTTTTTTTTTTTTTTTTTAACGACCAAGGCTAACGCTGTGGGTATAAGTCCACCACCTGCTGTGCGTCTAGATTCCATTAAAGTTACTCTCCGGAAGTTTGCTTGCTTGTCCGTGAGCTGCAACTTGTCATGCACGAAAATGCAACCCAGGCAGGCCAGTTTAGAATCCAGATTTTTCCATTCCACTCCTAAAATGATGTCTGGGTTATTACTTGTACCATTACTTTCACCACGATTAGTGTAAACAACACCAAGACACTTGTACGGCTGGTAGAATGTGGTTAGGTAAGTATCTTTGACTTATAAGTAAAGGCTGTTCATGATAAAGTGAGCACTATTGAAATCAACCCTAGAGAAAAATCACTGATCCTGCGTGCGTGTATTTTAACGGGTGCACTGAGCGACATGAGCCCATTAAAGTTGGTAACGATGGATGGGAAGTAGCTCCATATCTTAACGCCGAGTAAAGAATGTTAGGTAACCATTTGTGATAACTTAAATTATTTTTTGGGCTTTCTGTTTTTTTTAAAGCACCGAAGTGTAAAAATGAGCACATTTGTATAATATTTACTTTTATAATAATTTCACAGTATCACTTGACCGACGCATGAATAAAGTGATGAGGTCCATGACAATGTTAATTTCACATAAGGCGGAATAATACACAACGTGCATACAAGTAGATCTTAAGCAGGACTTTCAAAAGTGCTCATTAAACCGTGAATAGCCTATAATAGGAGGAAGCGTGCCATTGCGGTACTGCTGCCGTATAGAGAATCTCTACGAGCCCCCTGCAGGTATGCCACCCACAGTGCTGTTTCACAGACGGGTTGAATATCTGAAGGGAGTTAACGTTAGTGGTGCGAAAACAATTGTTATGCCATACCACATTTTGAACCTGCATCGCGTTCACAGCGGATGTCACACGGGCTGTTAAAATCTGCCGTGCGTAAGGCTGCAACATGACAGATACTTTACTTATGTAAGTTGCTCCCTTGGGATCACACTACCAGCCATGTTCATGGTGTGTTCAGACTAACCCCTTACATACAAATGTTCTGTAATCCAGCGGACGGTAGTTGGGTAACCAGAAGACCTTGGTTTAATTGGTCGTAATAAAGACATTATTTAATTTTAATTGCTAGACTCTGGAATTCGATCAGCTGGAATCGAGACGGATTACATTGACGAGCTAATCTTATGGGCCATCGAGTCCCTGTAGTGACAAATGCCCAATACGTGATCGTCATCTGAACGCTAGTTTTTGCAGTGCTGTTGCATGCATAAAGGACTGCAGCACTATACTGTGAGGGCTCAGATCCTGCTTTGGGTATAGGTTTCATAAAAAAAACTCGGCCTACTATTCCTCAATAGCGCCTTAAAAAGGCACTGTTATGGGTGTGTTTCCTACATCTTTGATTTATATTCACAAGTTGATGTACCCGCAAAATTACGTGTGCTAGACAACAGGGTCGCCGAAGGAAAGCTGATCAGTGTTAGTGAAAATGCACATGAGTTCAAATCCCGGTAGGAATTTTTCAAAAATTCCCTACGATTTGAGTTGGGACCATGAAACTTGGAGCAAAGAGGCACCTAAAAGGTGATCTAGGAAGAGAGAAGTGGAGAGGTATCATAGAAGTGGAGAGGTATCTTAGAAGTTTTATCTGTGAAGAAGGACGGGGTATGTGCCAAGTATAAACCCCATAGTTTAGATGGTTCAGAAGTAGCAAAAGGGTCATTAGAGAGTTGGAAAAGGAGAAACGGGTACATTCAGCATGGAAAGGAAGTGGCCCAGGAGAGTCGAGCACACATATAGGCATTATATAAACGATGCAGCTGAGACGGTCAAGGAATAACTAATTATCATTTTAAAACGATTTTGTATGAGTCATGATAGTAGGAGCTTGACAAAGTAAAAAGGAAGTTATGAAATTAATTTTGGCGAGTAGGGGATGAATTAAGAAAAAAATAATAATGTACAGAGCTGTAAAATTTCACAAATAACCAGTGTATTTGTGCAATGTGTAAGATGGCAAGAATGACGATTTGTTAAGTAGGTACTGTATAAAGACATACTACTACACGCAATTCAAAAGTACGACCCTGAAAGTGAAAATTTCAAGGAAAATTGCTAAATATCCACCGTTTTTAAGACGTGAAGAACTGAAATACAAGAAAAGAAATATTAGTTAGGAAAATATTTAGAGTAGACAGTTACTTCAATGGAGTTGTTCAACGAAAGACTGCATTACTCATGTAAGAATGCATGCAGTTCAATAGCGGGGATTCTGAAATAAAATTGCATTCAACAAACACATTCTTCAAAAATGTGAAAAGGTATTGTAAAATAGACATAATATAATGTATAGTTAATTTTAAGATTAAATTGTAAGAAAAACGTATTTATATTTTCAAATAAGTTTGTACGCGTTATATTTAAGTATTAGTATCAGGTACTTGTATTACTTAGCTATTATATGACATAATAATAATAGTTAAACAAAACAAGTACACATTGTATGCAGTGAGTTGACAATGAAAAAAGTGATCTATTATGACAACGCAAGAGCTCATTTAAACGGCAATGTTAAAATTAGTCATCACATTTAGTCCATGGCGAGTTTAGTTTCACATGTTGCGAAAGAATACGCAGAGCGCGGAAAGGCGAAACAAAGCAGTGTTTTCAAATTTGGTAAATTAAAATGAATCACAAAGGAATTGTGCTTTTAATTCACTGCCCTTCAAGCACTCGAGTAAACGTAGGAAACCAACTTTTTTAAATATAAAATGATAGTGTCAAGTGAGAGAGTAATTATAATAACTATTCTAATTGAAAGTTTCATTTTCTTTGTAAAAAAAAAATAGAGCTTCGCGTCCATTAAACTCGTTCTTCCCTCGAATAAATTAACTACTTCCCGTTTCACGAAGAATTTTTCATAAACTTTTGTGTTGTAATAAAATAACTCAGCCATTCGCACCAGTAACAAATAAATTAAGCAAAAGAACCTATACCTATTATACGTAAAGAATAGTGCATATTTATTTAAGCTCTGTGATCATCCAGTCTTAAATAAAAAATTGGGTTTGGCTGTGTTGGGGACATGGCTGTTTGTTTTGCGTGAATACGTCTACGTTGACGCGCTCGGGCGCCTTGGCGTTTATTTTACGTTCCCGGCACCGCTTCACTAGATCATATGGGGTTTTATCACTGGATTGCTTTTGAGAGGCTCTTTCCAACCGTATACGATTTCTGTATTTCGACTTGGCTTTTTGACAAGTATAGGCCCTAAATTGTGTTAAGTTTCTTTTTTTTTACATTAAATATATACAGTTTCACTATAACCACGCTACACAAGTGTTTTCATACTCGCAATCGATTGATCTTGACGATAGCTGCCGATTGAAACTCAAAGGAGCGTCGTAGCTTCTCCTAATCAAAAGTTATGCTACGTGAAATTTATGAGACGCTGCAAAACGAACTCAAAATTGTCTTCTCCCCCTCCCCCCTTTCCCATCGGCCATGCCACGCACGATAATTCGCAGTTCTTACACTCAACATTACATATTCTTTGGTCCTTTGGCAATCGAGTGGTGTAATTTAATTTTGAATGTAGACGATAGATTCGGAGCTGCTATGCCAAACTGTATCCCCTGGTTTTGTTATCATCAGATTTTCTGGATTTCCCCGAACTATAGTTGTTAATTTTAAAGACGTATTCACGTCAAAACATGATTCGTCCATAAAGACAGTATGTTTCCAGCCCATAGACTGCAAGTTGCCATCTACAGGATTTCCTGTAAAAGAATACGGCGATACTGAAGTGTAACTGTAGAACTCGTAAATGTCTCCGGAACTGAGTATTTGTCATTCTAGGCATCTGTAACTGCTACTGCTACAAAGTGCTCCAGCAAAGCTGCTACATGCTGTTGGAGGATATACAAGTTAGGCCCAGTCTCTGTTTTTGCCTGTCTGATGATTAAAGGACTCTCCGCCTTTATGGTCTATATAGTCTGACGGGCATGGTTACTTTCACGTCCCCATTACCCACAACACTGGCTGACTCTGAAGACCAAACGACCCAAATGAACGATGAGACGCACTGTTTACCCTCTGTATCTCGCAGCCATAAATATGACCTCAAACTCCATCAGTTATTCGCACGGCTGCCTCGTATTTCCTCCTGGTATAGCTATTGCTCATTTAACACCCCTCGTATAGTCTGAGGACTATTTTTATGGATCACATGAAGAACGACGGCATTGGCATTACATTACATTACTTCAGTACATTCGTCATCGTGGGAGAATTTAATCGTTTACATATCGCCCACTAATGTGTTCGCTAACAAACATCCACTGTTGCTGAATCATTTTTAGAGGGTGCGAAAATTTTTCTGTTAACAAGTGTAAATTACGCAATTAAAATACATTAGTTTCATAATAAACATCCTAGTGAAGTTTGTTGTGAATTGAAATTTTTGGCATGTAGGTGCAGAAATTCCATTTATCGATTTGTTAAATCCAAGAAGACAATTACAGGCCTTACTATAACCACAAAATATATTTACATTAGTTTTTTATATTACTGTGTGTTCAACATTCAGTTAAACATAACAGTAGTTGAGAAAATGTTTGTCTATATTCGTGTTCGAATGCATTGAGTTATGGTATGTAACTATTTGTGCTGAACTGCAGATAAATACTTCCACAGAACAGTCAGAATTATTGACTGGAAGATGTTGAACTAAACAATTGAAAGTATGTCCCAATTAAAATGTCATGTGAGACGGGTCTGCAGCAAGATAAGAACTTTATTGCTTACTGTACAGGTGTTCCGAAGAGGTGGAGATTTCTGGTTTTCTCATCAATGAGAGCACTCGGGAAGATTTGCATCTTCTCTCTGTTAAAGAGTGTTTCCACTTGGAGGAGAAGGAGTTATAATCAATGTTCAGTTCTTGATTTCCTCACTTTTAATTGTTTTAACCTTCTTTCCCAGAATAAAAGCTCGCGGTTTAATACAACTTGGAATCTGACTAAACTCAATAATTCATGCCGTTTGTGTTTGTGATGGCACAGAGTCCAGTAGATACGTTGAATGGTTTAATTTGTAAAGTAACCCCTCCGACAACACAAACACCACAACCCTCCCCTCAATCCGCTAGCCACTGAACTATTTCAGGCCGCATTAGCACACGAATGCCGGATCATCATTGCTCCAGTTTGATTGCGCAGTCGGGATTGTGGCAGTAGGACAGACAGCATCCCTCCTCCCCCTTACCACAAAACTTTCCCCCCTTCCTTTTCCTTACTGTGTCTAGATTACTTCGTTTCCTTGTTTCAGGAGAAGGGGGACGCCAGCTGCAATCTGACGAAACATGAAAAGGGACGTTTGCAGTGAATGGTCTTGCAAGGGACGTAACTGACTAGGGAAGATCTGAACTGCGGATAGTTTCTGACTTGGAATATAAGACAGTATTTGAAAGTAAAGGCTGTTCACGATAAAGTGAGCACTTGAAGTTGGTAACGACGAATAAGAAGTAGTTCCGTATCTAAACGGCGAATAAAAGATCATTTAAATTATTTCTTTCGAGTGTTTTTTTTTTCAATGCATCGAAGTGTTAACACGAGTAGATTCTCAAAATATTTACTTTTCTAATATTTTCACAGTCTCACTTGACCAACGCATTTATAAAGTGATGAGGCCCATCACAATGTTAATCTTATATAAAGCGGAAGAATACACAACATGCACACAAGTAGATCTTAAGCAGAGCATTCAAAAGTGCTTATTTTTCCGTGAATAGCCTATAGTTGCGAGGTTTTAATTTACAGTTTTTGCCTGAAGAGCTGTTTGTACACGACTTGTGACAAATTGCAATATTACGTTACGTTGTGTTGTAGAAGAGTACAAATTACTTCGCAAACAATAAATTGCTCTGTTTACTGACTACGTTAGCAATTTTTCGGTTATTTAAAATATTCGATATCTTTCTCTCGGCACTTTTGAAGCAACTACATATTTTGTAGGTCATTACAAATATTTCCTGAAGTAAACTGAATATGTACTTGAAATAAATGCGCGTGTTAAAAGAATAAAAATTATTGCCCACACTAAGTTAGTTCACGAAAAATCATGAAGTCGCTTAGCATGCCTAATTCTGAAAATGAACTACAAAGAATCTACAATGATAATATCTGATAAACAGAAACGTTATCTTGAAATGTAAATGCTCCTTACCTGCAAGAAATTCTGTTATTTTTAAAACTATCGAACTTAACGAAGTAGAATCGTTAAATGTTCGCGTTTTCGCCCACAGGTGAGTTACTACCGCCAAGTGATCGGACAAGAGTGGCAGGTGAGGCTTATATTTGCGGGAATAGTTTGTCATGACAAACAGATGAGGGTGTCGGACAAAACGGAAAGAATGATGAATCATCTAGAAGTACTCACCATTAACCCCTCTGATTCAGTAAGTTGTGTTATGAGTTACACGCAGTCAGAGAGAGAGAGAGAGAGAGAGAGAGAGAGAGAGAGAGAGGGGAAGTTGAGACCAGAGTGTAGAGAAATTAGGGAATGGTGAGTTTGCTGCGAAGATGCTGAGCGTTGAGAGAGATTGCACTGACGGAGACATCAATGAAATAACTGACTATTCGGAACTGCTTCACGACTACGGGGAGTGCACCCAGATGAACACTAATGACTGTGTTTAGCGAGAAACTGGTTAATTTCAATTCGGTTTAGTGTATTATATCATATCGCACCTTGGGAAGAAGACGGCCACAAGTGCCAAACTGGTAGTTCTGTGATATTTGTGTTTAAATATTTTAAAAAATCTGGAAATTTCGATTTGTAATCTGCTAAATCTATTTCTTGAGGGCAGTTTTTTAAATTGGCAGTTCTTTAAATACACTACTACATGTTTAGATAAAATGTGATATATTTAGTTATAATTAATTTTTTTGCACTTGTAGCCATATTGAAATATAACTGAATCTCAATTCGTTGCATTATGTCCAAATACATTTCACTATAAATTAGTATTTTTTGACAAAATTAACATAAATGTTTGCCAGTTGTTTAATTCAGGTATTAATTAATATTACTAGCATTAACAGAATAAGTATTATACACATCACATTTTAGTCAAAATGCATGTAATCTACAAAACATTATGTTAAATACATGCATTGATATTGAAAACATAGACTCTTTTAATAAATGTTTTATCACACTTAATGTTCACTTCCTTCCTCTAAGTAGGCAGAAACACGAAGGCTTTTAACTAAATCATGGTACTATGGCTTTAAATGTTTGCTTCACACAGGAGGAGAAGATCTCTTTTGTTTGCAGCACTGATTCCTGTGGCCTGGGTGTATGCAGGATTAAGTTTATGAGTTCCTGATTGTCTTCCTCTTTTTCGGCGATAAACATTGATGATGCTGTATTCATTAGCCTCATAACTTAATTTGTATTTAATTTCATAGGGTCCTTCCTTCTCAACTTTAATTTCTTTTATTTCATTCCACGATACCTTTTCACCATTTTCATTTATGCTGAAGTTCAATCCAAAGGAGGTACGCAATTGTTTCAGGTTATACATATCCGCTGAGTCCATTTCATTTATTTCAAATGGCGATCCAGTTTTCTTGGCAAACTGAATGATAGTTGCCCACTGGGCGGGGTCATGTATGGGTCCTCCCTTCAACACACGTTTCTTCTGTTTTTCAATGAGGGCGTGCATGTGATCACCTTCACATTGCGTGTGCCCAGTAATAAAAAAAATCGCGAGATATTGAGAGAATGTCGTATGAAATTACAGCAAACGTGTACAATGAAACAACAAACTTATTTATATTTTGCCCCGAACAGTTATCGGAATAAAGAACAATGGGCTTTCCTACACTATCTCTCTGCAGAAAGGCATGTAGGCAGGAACCAATTTAATTAGGGCCACGTTTAGCTTGGCCCTCGTGTCAAATGAAGCAATGGCGAGTGCCAATACCCGTGTTGAATATAGTGAAGTTGTATGTCGAGAGCCTACGTTTGTAGTAGAATTGCGAAATGTCTCCGCTTGGTGTAGGCAGGACAGCTTGCATGCCAAGGCAGGCTGCAATGCACTCCACTTCTTCAGATCGATTTGAGTCCATTTGTTTTGTCTGCCTGCTGAGCTCACATTCTTTCTTGTGTTTGTGGTAACTTTCCTGCAAGTTTTCGTTATCACTGGAATTCTTCTAAGTTTCACAGAAAAAACACTGGTCTTTTTTTAGGAACAAAAGACCCTAAGTTAAATCGTGTTACAAAAATATTTCTGTAGGCTTTATGGTTACCTAACTGTACATTATGATTTCTGTAATATGTAACATAATCTCTGTGGAGATCCGCAATTGTTTTAGAGCTATTTATGTATTGGCGAGAGATTTGCTGTCTTAAGTAATGAGATTCAACCCTAGGTATACAATTGATATGCTTGACAATTCGTTCCGTAATGGCTGGATCTAATGTTTTGTGATTAAAATGATTTCCCCGCTTAAGAGGTTCTACAAAAACATCGTCAAGATTCTTTATGACATTTCTTATCATTTTGTCCCCAACATCTAGAGTATCCATAAAATACCTTTTGCAAACTCTTAGTTTCTTCCCGTATACATCAAAATAGCATCCGTCATTTAGCCCCCGGGGTGTCTTATGTGTAGACGTAACTCTTCGATATTTAGGATTTACTACAATACTTTGTTTTGCAATGAATTCTCTTTGAGAATTTACATCCCCCAAGCCCTAGTATTTGTCAAAAATGTATTCCCTCTTTTCAGGAGCAATGTTTTTACACTGAAATTTACGATTCCTTTGACAGGTCGGTTTCAAAGAACGTGCAGACACAACCTTGCCTTTGCAATCAGTATACTCTAAGCCTAGGCTCCTGTTACGTTTAGCCTTTTTTTTTTTTTCCAGTCTTGTGTGCATCGTATTCTTTTTCTGCTCTTCTTGAGAGAGACATTTTGAGGTAGTTCATTTGAACCTTGCACGTTACCTGAAAACATAACGGACATAACGGAACAGTATAATGTGAAAATGTTTTTATGTGCATAGGTAAACAAAATACAGTTATTCTGTAACAGACAAAGAATTGAATAAGTGTTGTTGAATTTAAATAAAATGTTGGGCGACACTTTATATCCACTGTATGGAAAATAGACGATTTTCAGTCAATGTAAGAGGCTCGAGGTCCAACATTGTTGCTACAGAAAATTTTACCAGTAATGTAGTTCACATTTAATACCCTGTATGGTTATATATTGTTGTAAATATTATTATTTTATAAATATAGATAGTATTATTGTCATCAATAATTTGATTTTTTTTTGTGGTGGCTATAGTTATTCTTCTGTTTGTCATGATTGGTAATGTAATTTGAGTGTTCCCTCTTGCCTAAAGTATTTTGTTTTTGCTATTTAGATGCCATGACAATATCTACATAAATAAAATAAATATAATTTAGTAAATTTTCATTGCATAAAGACAATCGCAAATAAAACAGTTATTTGCTTTTCTATTCTCTTCTCTCTCTCTTAGCCACATGACATTGAACTGTGTGCCACATAACCCCGTTTAATTTTTCAAGTGTGTTCATTCTCACGGATAAGGTTATTGGATTTTATAAACCTGATTTAGGATCAAAACACCTCTAAATTAGTCTCATGTTTTAAATTGTGCATCCATGTTTAGAAAGTATTACACACAGTTGTAACTAAACAATTGTAATGCTACTTACTTCCCTCTGTGTCCATGAGGACCTCTGGTGCAGCTGTTGATTCACTAAGTGAGGTTATGTCTTGATGCAGACCTCGAGGATCGTCTATGTCATTCTCTGAACTATTTCCTTCTGGTTTACACGTCTTACCCACATCGCTGTCGTCCAACTCACTGCCAGAATCCGAACTATGCTATAATAAAGGAATCAAAACTATTTAAATGTTTCCAAAAAGCACTTCCACAGTATTAGTTGAATCTTCAATTTGTTGACACATTTTTGAATATTGTATAAATGCAATGAAAATAAATAATAGGGTACTTATATTACCCGATTCTTCGCACAAGCAGATAATGCTTTCATAAACTCGCTTCTGGATTTCTACATATTGCATTCTTAGATAAACACGTAAACGACACTTCACTGTAACAAACCTTTGCCAGGAGTGCCAATATCATGGAATTAAACATACCACGGCATTAAAATATATACTTTGGTCATGTGTAGCAATGTCATGGAATTGAATAACATTTATTTACATACAATTGTAATAAACACAGACATGGCTGTACAGAGATATAAAAATTTAAAAATAAATGTACACATTTACATGGAACATGGTCATAACGGAGATATGGCCAAATAGAATTAATACGTACGATTGAATGACAGTAGTACCATATGGGCACAATTACGTCCTGATCCCAATATTTTACATTCCACATGTGGCCCTATAGAAAAAATAGAGGATTTCTTTCTCCACAATGCGGCCTTGTTGCTTCAATTCATTACATTTTTGCACTTGTGGCCCTCTTCTTCCCAAGGTGCGATATATTCATTTACAAAAAAAAAAAATATATCACGCTGAAGGTGACATCGCAGGGGCACGAAGTGGGTACACGCACACGACATGGTAGCATGTATACAGAAAACCTCAAAACATTGTCACACACCGAGCATATATTTCAGAGGAACAACACATTCAGGATGCACTTAGTACGGTGTTAGACCACCTGTAACACCGAGACAATCGGTGATACGGTCTGGTATGGAGGTTGTTCTCGGATGTTCTCCTGACAAAGATCCTTCCGCAGCTGACACTCCAATCCACCTTAGCTGCCGCTGGCCGAAGTATCAGTTCAATCTGGTTCCAAACGTTCTCGATGGGCGATGGTTCTGGGGATCTTACTGGCCAGGAAAGCACGTTGTCATCACGCAGGCAGGCAAGCAGGCAGGCAGGAGGTCCTCGTGCTATGCATCAGGCCGAGAATTGTCCTGCTGGAAAATTGGGTTGTCAAGCTGTACCAGCAAGGTGAGCGCACATGGCTGCAATATTTCCTCTATGTATAGCCGCACCGTCAAAGTTCTCTCATTCACAACCAATGAGGTGCGGGAATTGTATGAAATTGCAGCCCACCCCATGACACCTCTCGCTGGGGAGGTGTACCGTTCTACAATGAAGCGTGGATCAACGCGCTGGCCAGGACGTCTCCAGACTCGAATTCGGCGGTCGTCTGTATTCAGACAGAACCGTAATAATTCGTCGCTGAGCACAACTCGGCACCAATACGCAAGCTGCCATGCTGCAAGTTCCAGAATGTCACACGGGCTTGGCGATGCTCAGTTCGTCACGTTAGACTTCGTAGGGGACGCCACGATGACAGATACCCGCTCTGCTAACCGCCAGGATATGGTACTTGTAGAGACACAGGTGTCTCCTCTTCTACCGTGACATGTCCCTGGTTGGTACGGGGCGACACCTGTGGACTGTGGAGTGCTTACAGCGTATCGCACGGCGAAACGATCCACCGGAGTCGACCCAAGGTTTCTCTGTGGGCGTGTGTACGCCCTCCTGTTCCCAATGCGTGCAAACCCGACTCACAGTGTAAGCAGAACGGTTCAAGGGGCGAGCAAAGCGCCGAAACTTTCAAACTTCCTCTCGGAGACCCACGAAGCCGCCTCTCTCGAACTCGTCTCCAGCTGGGCAAATTCTTGTCAAATGCGCCGTCGGGGCATGCTGTCTGTTCACTGAACTTGGCTCTGTTTCTCACACTAGGTACTACTTATTAATTATTCTGTCTCTTATAGCTATGCATATTGAAGGGTTATACATGCCCGCTAGTAGCACATCTGCGCATTAAACGTAAATGGGAAACATTTCGAGCTATGACGATACTGTATGGCCACTTTCGTTAATCACGCTATTCGTTAATAGTTATCTCGTTTTTTTTTTTTTTTTACAAATAAGTGTATTAATGTAAACTTGTTTTGCTAATGAAATTAACTTAATCCCTTCATTGATTACTGTGACTTTTTAGTGTCATGCTCAACGCAAATATTTCCAATAGTGTGACACACTAAAATATAACTGTTTTACTAGGACAGCTATATTTCATTTTATTGTAAAATAATTAGAAAATATACTAAGAATTTTTGTTTTAAGTAAAAATGAGACCACCATCTCATATCGAACATAGCTCCTCACGGAGATAAGAACCATGCCAGGAGAAGGATTTCGTCAGCGGAACTGCAATTGACGTGATGGTAAAGAGTATCAGTGTTGATGCCATACCATCCGAAATCTGAATTCATAAATAATGTACAATTTTTCCAGCCAAGTATTTTTGCTTTATCTTTTTGCAGGAAACAATTGTCGTCCCTTCAGACATGCAAGGAAATGGTGAAACGATTGGTGACGAAGTCAATTTAAATACATTTGACTGCTTTCGGAGATGTGCATCGCTTTGATTGTTCAATATTTGACTGGAAAACTTTTTATTGACTTTAATATGCACAGCATAATAAATTCAGATTGACCGAAAATTTAAATATTTGGTTATATTGTTTTCTTTCCCTTCAACATAATTCTCAAACGAAATGTTGTGATTAAGTCCATAGACATGTGTATTATTTTTATGTTTTTTTTTTAAATTACATGAAAACACGTAATGAAAAATTTTACAGGAACAAATTATGTAAATAGACGATTTTCATAAATTTTAGGCTTTGAAAAGGATTAGTTCTTACATTCATAAAATTGTTCGAAGTGATGATCGGCACATTTTTTTTTTCTTCGGAAGTTTGAAACGATGAATTATATTAAATCTCATTTTCTTATTCAACGCTCACCTCTGATTGATATCGCATCCTATGAAGAAGTGGTCAGCAATCTCAGTTATTGCTGCAGTTGGTGTCGCACACACAACACTATTGGCTGTTCGCGGTAGAATGAGCACTTTTGAAATCCCTGCTAACGATCTACTTGCATGCACTGTGTGTATTATTCCGCCAAATATAAAATTAACATTGCCATGGGCCTTGCCACTTTATTCAAGTAAAACTGAGAAATTATTAGAAAAGTAAATATTTTATAAATCTGCTCATTTTTACATTTCGATGTCTTAAAAATAAACAGAAAGCGTACGTCTTAAAAATAAACAGAAAGCGTACGAAATATTTTAAATTATCACAAATGGTTACCTAACACTTTTTATTCAACGTTAAGACATGGAACTACTTTCCATCCATCGTTAACCAACTTTGCTGGACGAATGTCACTCGGTGTGCCCATTAAAATATAAGCAGGCAGAGGCAGTGACATTTTTCTAAGGTTAATTTTAAAAGTGCTCACTTTATCGTGAACAGCCTTTACTCGCGTACTCTAGGCGGGGAAAGTTCGAGGGTGAAGACAGGAGAGCACGGAGGCCAATCGCTGCCTGTAAACATCTGTGAGGTACTCGCTGGTCAGGCGTTCCAAATGTGCTGGAGCGTTCTCGTCCTGGGACCACATAACAACGTCCAATTAAACAGAGCGTCTTCCATACGTGTGGTACGGAGATCACGACTGTGAACTCGTGCGCAGATACACTATAATCCTTTGACCGTTATTTCACACTTTTCTGAAGCCCTGTCTAAGTACTATTTGCATAATATTCCTCCACCTCGTGCAAACTATGCTTAAATAAGTCAATAAAATCACACCAAAGGACAACGCACAGAGTTCGTGCGCTCTCATGTGTAATAATATTTTTTTATGAGAACTATTTCTTACTAGGCGCTACCAACACACATGTTTTCTCATTGTTTTCATAAATATTTATTATAAATTAAATGTTTTAATTTATAAATAAAACATTGGTGAAATTTCAATTTAACGAAATGTGAGATCCTTTTAAGTTAACATAAGTTTAAAACGCTTGTGATACATGACACATTTAGTAAACAACCAAACACGTCATACATGGGGTGATTTTCCGAAAGTTTGATTCAAAAAGTGTGAAGAAACCGCGAATAGACTTTATATGTGTGTTTGCATTATTGATCCCTACCAATAGCATAACCTTATACTGCAGTTCATGCCAACCCACTGCATTGAAAGATCTTTGTCACAAAGACAAAAATTCAAATATTTCACAGCACCGTGTATCTGCCTTTTCGCATTTCTGACCACGTGTTCTTTGATAAATAAATATTTAGCGTAACATTCTTTAAAACTTCTTTAGTGAAATATCGGTTACTTGTAATCTGTGCAAACATGTCAAATACCGACAAACTTACCATAAGGACAGCTATAGGTTTTATATAACTCCATTTCGGTTATTACGTATCCTTAGGGACGCCCGAATTTCGCGGAAAGAATTCACAACCAGTTGTATTTCACAACACTTTAGCTCAGATCCACTTTCTTAATTGGATGGTTTCCGTGTTACACATCTTAGGTGTCTGCACGCGAATCACATACGTATAGTATCGAAGTTACTTAATTATTATTGGCCAGTCAAATAGGAAAATTGTCTTCTCCCGAAGAATCGTCGTCAATAAGGAAAAGGAAATAGCTAGCATGTCCGTAGGGTGTTGAAATCTAGCATGTGCGGAAATCTTTATTGCGAAATTCAGGTGTCCCTATGTATCCTGTTTCATTATTTAATATAATCTAGTTCTGAAAATTGCTTTCTTCGATGAAAACATGTGGGTAATTATCAGTACGTTACATCTTCACTTTGTCTTCGTTGTTTCTGGAACTTGAAACTTAAACGCGGTTTAAAATGTTTCAGTTAATAAATGCACAACACATAAACATATATCTGTATTATTAAATAATTTCCATATAAACCAGTTACGTAGTATTTTACTGAAAATATGTGGACGTGAATAGAGTAACAGCCACCTTTCTGCATTCTTCACTCACTCTGCCACAAAGAAGGAAATTCATTAAAATTCGTGGAGGGGAAACCGAGCTTAAGAGCTCGTCATTATTTTCAACACCCTCTTCTGAAGAAATGTAACTGTTATCATTGCGCGGCGGGAAAATTTTTATGGGCCTACTTAACCGGAAGGAAAGAAGATTAGGTTACACTCATTCCCTCTTTCTCTTACAGCGCCACTTAGAAGTGCAGGGGTTTATTTTTTTAATTTTAATTTTCTCGGCGACTCCTTTACAGTTCATTTCGCATATTTCGTGTATCTGTCGCGAGAGAAATTTTCTACTTCGCAAGTCGCCGAGCTGAGCTGATGGCGTCGCAAGGACATAAGGAGCATAACAACTCGTTGCCGCTGCACCTCACGATATGACACTAGAGACTTATGTGCAACACGTCGCATACCTCAAAGAAAAGTTTTTATAAAACTAGGAAGTATACATAGATTTTATTGTTTTAATCATTGTGGTTTTAAGTTCCCGCTTTCATGCCTGGAGGCTATCACTGGACAGTGTAAACTGAAAAGTAACCTAAACTTTTGCTTAAAATTAACATGCGTCCTAATTTTAGAATGGAAATCGAACTCTGAACTTGGTGTTCTAAGGCGTATAAGTAACTTATTGACGTAGTTCATACCAAATATTAGGACACTAAACTCTTTTACCAATAAAACTTCTTTAAATTACAGTTGGTCATCGTTAACTACGTTCACGCACAGAAGGAAGTAGGTACAAAATAATTGCCGTGCTGATGTAAGCTACAAGAAACATGGCACTCTATGGAAATAGTATTTGTTGGTGAACTTATATATATATATATATATATATATATATATATATATATATATATATATATATATATATATATATATATATATATATATATATATATATATATATATAGGGCCACACATCCTCCACAGGAAAACCAATTTTCTCGACCGTTACAACTTAGTCCATAGTATTTTATTGCTATTATCGACACAGTATTAAGTAAAGATGATAATTTTCTAATTTTGTATGTCTTCTACTTACACACCTGACCGAGGAATTTTTCCTTTTTGTTACTTTAAGCAGAACGTTACTGTAGAACGTTTCTTGTTAAAGTATCAATTTTGTTTCAATGCGTAGTATCGGACTGATATGATATTTGAGGTTTTCAGAGAAACACTGAGGAAGCGATAAGAAAAGTGTGCATGTGTAGTTAGTTACCACTGCCATATTAATGGTATCCAGTAATAGAGTTATGAATACATACGGATTGTAAGAGATAATGTGACAAAAACACCGGATCTCAGGAGTTTGGAACAACGAATTCAACCACGTCAGGGAATCCATTGGGAAGCTTATATTCGGAGCTATTTTTTATTAATAGACATGCACCGGTTCAATGTATATTTTAAATTTCTTGTAGCGATATATTTTCTTTTCGTTTAGAGTTGTGTGCTCATCTTTACAGGTTGGCAATGGTGCCTTTATTTTAGATTTGGTTCTGAAAATTAGCAATTTTTTATTAAAAATTAGGTGAGACAACGGAAAAACAACCTGAAGATAGGGAATTTCGTATACGAATGCAAGGAAATATAATGCCCAAAATTACACGTTCGCCGAGTGGCAGATTTGAACATTCTGATTTAAACTAGTCACTCAATGTTTTAAGATGCGCTTAAACTTTGAGTTGGGCAAGCTATTGCACTCTTAGAGGAGTGCGTTTACAACATGCTGCAGATTGATTTGTGAGTTAATATGTACACCGTGAAAACATTTTTTAAATCGTACTAACAAAGCCTTTGTACATTTACAAACCTTTAAAAAAATGCAAGAATACACTTTGTAGTCATTTGAAACATTACAATAACGCATTTGTAATACATATATAAAAATTGCTGTACTCATCAGGGATAATTAATAAATGTGAAGTGAAATTAAAAACTATTATATTCTGCGGTAAGCACTTCAGAGAATAACTAAACGTGTTTATAAATGATAATGCTAAAATATTATAATAATAGAATTTGTGGGCTAGAGGGGGGGATTAATATCTCCTTATAACGTTACTTCTAGTGTAAAACATGCATTGTGTTTTACCTTGCTTTCATTATATTAAGCAATGAGTATTTTCGCTGCCCAGTAATTTTTGTAACCAACCGAACATACTGTAATTATATGGTGCAGCTATGTAATGTAAGTAAGTGTAGTACCGAAGAAAACATTTGTAACACACTCTATTATGGTTGTGGTTCTTGTCTTGCCTTCGCACTGTTGCCGAGCGGGCACTGTTGCCTTCGCACTGTCGTATTCGGGCGGGAGGACCTGGGTTGGCATCTCGATCCAAGCCATCATGACTTAGGTTCACCATAGATTCCCAAGATCAGTCTAGATGAAGGCTGAGATGCTTCTTTACAAATGGCCATGGCCGTTTCCTTTACCCGTTCCTTCATCTACGAGAATCTTGCTCCGTCTCTTACCATAGACTAGAGATGATTAGCACCTCTTATGCGTATTCTGCGCATGTACCCAACATTGACCTACCCCAATCCTACACAACTTTCAGTGTCACATGGTCAACAGCGATGAACTTGTTTGTTTACATCTTAATTTTTAAATGACAAGCACTTTTATATTAATAAAATACCTTTGTCACTTTGAATTTAATCAAAAACCATTACAAACTGGTTAAAGGAAATATAAAATTATCTCTAAGAACTTGTTTACAAATCATTTTTCTAATCTAAAATCCAAACCACGCCGTTTTCGCTAGACGTGTTGGCAGAAAGGCAGTTCAGTGTTGGGACACGGAGATTGGTTGTGCGCAGCCAGCGAGATCGGCCTACCTCATCTTTAGTCTATCTCTGTTACGACCTCGCTGTCGACGAGACGTTTAGCTCAATATACCCGCGTACATCCATTCACACTGCTGACGCCGAATGCGAACCGCGCCAGTATCACCCTGCGCTGACAAGCCTCGGGGAACGCCACGGTCGTGGGCGATGCTTGAGGCCCGAACCAGCTGAGATGCCAACAATATGGACTCTGTGAGTGATGACCATGTTGGTGAGATAGCTTTTGATATTAAAGCTCGATCTCACAGCCACATTTAATTTACTTTATAGAATTTAAAAAAAATTGTATTTATATGTAAGCGACTTATAGTATTCTCTTAATATCGTATGGAATTATAGGAGAAAACATAACATTTCAAATGCACTCATTGCCATAATAGTCTACAAAAAAATTTTCACGGTGTAGGTACATATTAACTCACAAATCAATCTGTAGCATGTTGTAAACGCACTCTAAGGGAAAAATAGCTTGTCCAACTCGAAGTTTAAACTTGTCTCAAAGCATCGAGTGACTAGATTAAACCCAAGTGTTCAAATTCGGAGAGAGGTGATTTTTATCTTGAAGTTTTTCAAACGTTGATTTCAAAAGTACTCAATTGATGGTGAGCAGTCTATAAATGGGAACGCAGAGACCAGCATAACTGATGGTCGTGCCATCGTGAATGCAGGGGACTCATTTAGAGATTATCTTATGCCCGGTTGCACCATCGTGGTCCAAAACTCTATCCGAGATCGATCTGAGATAGACACAGTAAACTGTTGCAGCATTCGAGTTCAGAGATGGACTGTAGATCGAGATGAAGTTCATTTCGAACCGCCGAAATTGGGGGTTCGAAATCTCGATACGAGATCAGCAGCCATCGTCGACAAATGTAGTTTGAAAATACGCCAATAGATAGAACTACGTTCGATTGTTATCTTGGGAAATTAAAACAACATTATACCCACTTGAATATATCTCAGTAAAATTTGTATAACAATAATTCACTTAAAACATTTAAAACATCGCACATCTAGTTCTATCTATAATGAAAAATACACCTACTTCCATGACATCAAATATTACGAATCAATAGCAAAATTTGTCTCATACTTAATCTCGATCTCTCACTTTGGAACCAAGATCGACGAATAGGAAATCCATAATCATGAAATTTCATCGGTGCAACACTTCTACATTGGAACCAAGATCAAACTGGATCCTTGTTCGGAACTAGGATCATTCGATCTCGGATCGGGGAAGATGTTGGTGCGATCGGGCATTAATTACGATTATGTCTGAGCCGCTGTCGGGGTGTTAAACATAGCACGTGAAGTACACTCGGGACACACGCGTGCAGGCGAGAGCCGACGTTTTCCGCACCCCTGCTCGGCGCAGCCAGGGGTAGGCGGGGCTCGCAGGTTGCAGTCGTTACGAGCCGGGGCCAATAAGACATGCGTGCCAGGTCCCTCCCCCTGGGGGTGCGCGCTGCCCAGATTAGCATTGTTTCGTATGGAACGTAGCAGCTGGGGGGTGGATATCTAGCCGACAACCGCCCTCGTCCACCTGACATGCCGTGTCGCACATGTGCCCTTCTTACACCGCTTCTAGCCCGGCTGTCACTTCCTACAATACCTCCGGGTATGTTCCTGTGAGCAATACTACAAACTGTTCACTGTAAAGTGAGCACTTTTGAGGTTTCAGTTACTTTTTACCTTCAGCCAATTTTTATACTTTAACCACCTTTTAAAATAAATATTGCCATATAGGTAGTACATACAGTATGTATATTCCATAGTATTTGGAAGTTAGCGTCCAAGGCTTATATATAAATAAATATATATTATTATTCCACATTAAAGGGCTTTTAAAAGTGCTCACATAACCTGTGAATAGCCTATATCGCCTCTCAGCCCTACTAAAATATGCAGCTTAAGGCCATTGCCTACCGGCTGGCAGCTGCATAATTTAAATACCAAATTCCCATGCCACGATCTCCCATTTCTACAGCTTTTGTGAGAATATTTTTGAACCTAAATGGTAGCCGATATTGTGAAATCCTCTTACAATTTTGTTACAAATTAGTTTCTAATATGCGGTCAACCCAAAAAAAAAAACAACTGTATACTTTTATCCAATTAATTAATTAACGAAAATTTTGTTTGGTTAGTAATTAGTTAATATTATGCAGTTTTTGTGTTGAAAAAATTAGACTCCATAATAAAAACCATTTGTAACAAAATTGTAAGAGGATTTTACAATATCGGCTACCATTTAGGTTCAAAAAATTAATTCTCGCAAAAGCTGTAGAAATGGGAGATCGTGGCTTTAAGGAAATTTCGCCTCAGTGCGCTAATTTTGAAGATAAAGGTTTTAAAAAAATGTATTCTTTGCAAATTTTTTTAGGAAAAGTACCCTACAAGGGAAACGCTTCCATAACATGCACAGCCCGTTTGCAAGGAATTTTTAAAATTTATGTTTTGCAAAAAAAAAATTGCATACTGCCTGTCTACGAGTATATTGAAAATATGCGCTCATAGGGATCTTCTCATAAAAAATGCATGAAAAATACAATTTGGTTTCAAATACTTATCTTTGAAATTAATGCAGTGAGGCGTACTCTCCTTAACGTGGGATTTCCTATTAAAATTTCCGGCTGCCAACTGGTAGGCATTGACTTTAAAAAGGTGGATTTTTAAATCCATCTTAAGAGCTATATGTGTCCTTGGGCCACTATTATGGAAAACAAGACACCGAGAGAAAGATTTTGTTGCAGATACCAATGTAGGAGTATTTTCCTCTCCTTATTACTATAGGCAAAAATAATAATATTTTTTATGTTCCTCCACTTATCCTGTAAACCTCTGGAAGCATGCACTTTATCAATTTTGTCGGCAGGCAATTTTAATATAGTAGAAATTAACAGCCAAAGAATTTAACTATCCAGGGCGAGGGAATGAATTGTTACACCAAACGAATTCGCTTGAAGGCTGTTCACGATATCCACCTTAGAAAAAAAAGGCACTGCCCTGCCTGCATATATTTTAACGGGCGAACTAAGTGACACGGTTCAAGAATTTATTTTCGTGGCGATTAGGATACCAAAAGTATTTGTTTTTGCATTTATTTGAGCATAATATGTTTAAACAATCCAAATAAAACCATTTCAACAGGAAAAAAGGACAGTTTTAAAACTTGAAAACATTTTTCTCACGTACAGGTCCTGTATTAAAAAACATTGCGTACAAACATTCTCCCGGCGTCAGTAGTGACGCTGTACGAGCGTGCTAAGGCATAGCATTCGAGGGCAGAATGTCCGGGTTCGAAACTTGGGCATGCTCCCAGTTACTTTCATGAAAACCGAAATGGTTAAATGTACGTAAAGCGACGCGAATATTTAGTTGACCGAACCAGAATTACAAGTTAGTGACAACCAAACGCAAAGGACAAAATATTTTTTTTTTTCAGCAAGAAAGCATTTTACTGCTCCTACAAAACAATTAATTTGGTTGTGCCAAACGACCTATATTTTATTCGAAAAATTGTTTCTCAGTACGGTGGAGAGGATGCTTAGAGTACCTAAGACAGCTGTCCGCATCTTGGCTGGGAATAACTTATTTGGCCACTGTAAGAAATCACTTGACTTCGACTTAAGGCCAGCTCATTGGTAACTTAAACGAGCGTTTCGAAACGTCAGTAGCCTTTACCTCGTCGAGTTTTAACCCATTAAGTCCCAGTGCATACGATTATGCAAATAACGACCCTGAAAGCTACTTGTGGGCTAGTAAAGGCAGTTCACGGTAAACTGAGCACTTTTGAAAGCCGTGCTTTGAATCTACTTTATTGCACATTGTGTAGTCTTGCACCATATGTAAGCTTAACATTGCCATGGGCCTCATCACAATATTCCTGCTGTAAAAGTATTAGAATATTAGATCCTTTCAAAGTTTGCTAATTTTACACTTACGTATACGCATTAGAAAATAAGGTCAAATAAATAATTTAGTATTTACAAACCTTTATTTAACGCTTTTAATTCGACGTTAAAACATGGAACTGCTTTCCCTCTATTGTTGCCAACTGTGCTGCGCCCATGCCAGTCAGTGTACCTGTTAAAATATATGCCTGTAGGGGCAGTGACATTTTTCAAAGGTTTATTTCGAAAGTGCCTACTTTACCGTGAACAGCCTATATTCTTTTAAACTGCGGGGCTCAAGGCCCAATGATCTTCGCTGTGGTTAACTGATTAGTAAAAACGCGTTGCTAAAGGCTGTTCACGATAAAGTGA
Source organism: Dryococelus australis (assembly GCA_029891345.1). Classification (NCBI taxonomy): domain Eukaryota; kingdom Metazoa; phylum Arthropoda; class Insecta; order Phasmatodea; family Phasmatidae; genus Dryococelus; species Dryococelus australis. Next base: position 55,340,231 of record CM056999.1, read on the forward strand.
GCACCTTTGAAATCAACCTTGGAAAAACGTCACTAGACCTACCTGCATATATTTTAACGGGCGAACTGAGCGGCATGCGCCCAGTAAAGATGGTAACGATGAATGGAAAATAGTTCCATATCTTAACGCCGAATAGAAAGCTCCAGGTAACCATTTATGATAACTTAAATCATTAATTTCACTTTCTGTTTTTTTTAATGCATTGAAGTGTAAAAATGAACAGATTTGCAAAATATTTTCTTCTGTAATAATTTCACAGTTGCACTTGACCGACGCATGAATAAAGTGATGAGGCCAATGGCGATGTTAATTTTGTATAAGGCAGAAGAATACACAATGTGCATACACAAGTATCTCTTAAGCAGGGTTTCCAAAAGTGCTCATTTACCGTAAGCAGCCTATCTTCTATGAAGGAACGGTACTTATTTCTGTATCCGAACGAAACGCGTACAGTACATTGGTGGTGATGGAGAAACAAGTCCGGGGTTGGTTTAAAGTTAAAGCAGCGACCGGGAACCAGTAGAAATGTTTGAAATATTTTATGTCATCAATAGTCTTGCAGGCGATGTATATCATGACGAGAAGCATGAATGACGATAGCCTGCAAAATAATATACTCAAAAGTTAACTTTGTTGCCCCAAACTCTAAGATTTAGTTGGTGCAACTAAAGTTTTTTTTTTTTCTACGTACATTAAACAGATTCGGTTAATATAAACATATGAAACCCCGACAGCGATTCGGAACTACATCGCTTGCAACTAAGCATTACACTCTTGCAACCTTAGTTGAAAGGACAATTTTTACAGGGGAAATATTTTTAAATAAATACAATCCAAATACTGGACAGCATGCGTAAATAAATATTTCAAGTTTTACATAGTTATCTTTAAGTTTCCTGTTGAAATTGTTTCATTACGATTTTATACCTTTATTAAACACCAATAAATGCATTTATAAACACAGTTACTATCCTAATTATCCCAAAAATTACAATCAAACTCTCGAACTGAATTTTCTAACGAAGGCTATCAAATGAGTGGCCAAAAAAACTACTATACAGTTGATCCGACTAAATATGTCGGCAGTCTAATTAGTTTTTGCCCCAGAGCAAAGGTTTTGTTTTTTCAAGCGTGTATTTTGATGGATGAACTAATTTAGTTTTGTTGCTTTTCAAGTTTTATTTACTCAACAAAATATTTTGCTGGGGCAAAAATGAAATATGTAGTTAAGGGGAGTGTTTTTCTCCAAAGAAGGATTTCTTATTTATTTTACCATGAACGGTTTTTTTTTTACTGCATTATCTAATTTCATTCCAGAACTGAGATATTGCGATGTCTCTGATCGTAGACTCTAGACCAACCACCGGTACATTGTCAGTAATCATAAACTTACTAGGAGTAAGAATGCATTACTGGTGCTATGATTTACGTGACAGGTTTTTTTTTACAAGGGAAGTCTGTTGAATAATTTTCCTAAATGCTGTTCACCCTAAAATGAGAGCTTTAGAAAGCCCTGCTTAAAATCTGCTTGTATGCACGTCGTGTATTCTTCCACCTTATGTAAAATTAACACTGCAATGGGCCTCATCACTTTATTCGCGCATCGATCAAGTGAAACTTTGAATTTATTAAAAAAATAAGTTAATGTTTCACAAATACGCTCTTTTTTACACTCCTATACAGTGAAAAAGTAGTAAGCGAACGAAATAATTTAAGTTGTTACACATGGTTACCTAAACACTTTTAATTTGACGTTTCGATATGGAACTATTTTCTATCCATCGTTACCAACTTTGCTGGGTGTATATCACCAAGTGCGCCCGTTATAATATATGCAGGCAGGGCCGTGACATTTTTCTAAGGTTGATTTCAAAAGTGCTCACTTCATCGTGAACAGCATTTAATAGTATGCAAACAAGTAAAAAAAAAAAAAAAACTTTAACTCCAAACGCAGTGAGTTACGAAAGAATGCAGATTTTAGATCCACATAGGCCTATTAGATGTTTCAATATTATCTCCTTCAAATCTTTCAGTAATACTAACTCATAGTTTTCGATCGAATAAGTAATGCACATTAAACAAGTGTGCATTCTATACAGTAAAGGAAAAAATTCCCTTTAACACGCCGGGTGCGCGAAACGGGAATATATTTTACTATGAGATGAGTTATTGCATCAAGCCATGTTTTGCAAATAAAAAATTACATTTGGAAGAATAAATAACGTTATTAAATAATTTCCTGGTGGCTCTCAAAATATAAGAGAATTCTCGAAATACTCCCCTTCTAGGGAGGGATGTTGGATAAGTACGGGGTAGAGGAGTCGTTTGTTTGCTAATAACCCAGCGCTCGTGGCCAAGTCATCGCGTCGTGCAATATCCGTGAAGTGGGCGCGACATACAGACTCAAGTCGAGCGGAAAAAATTTGCCGTCTCCTTCAACACGCTGCCAAGCTTCGCCTCATATTGCAGATATTTTGGACTCGTGAAAGACGCCTCTACGCTCTCTCGACGCTTCATGAAATCTGAAGTGCATTTTAACCGCTTCCTGCCTGTAAAGGCCTCTAAATACTGTTTCACAGAGCGTTTACATACATATAAAATAAATAAACCTTACTAACTTGGCCATATATTTAATTAACTCATCAATAAAAATGCATTTTCGATAGTTTTACTTTTGTGTTGACCGATCTGCGAAATTGTCAGCGAATACGCCTTCATTCGATATTTTCCGACCAGTGAATCGTAACATAATAAGCGATATTTTAAAACAATAAATAAATATTTATGCGAAATGTACGAAACCCGCGGTGTACGGCAAAGAAAAATTAATTTTTAAGATTTATGCATACATGTGTGTATATATATACGCAAGACTTCTTTTTTTATTTGGCATAAACGCCTTGTTTCCGTAAACATGGCTATCCTACAGAATTGCCTGGAAAAAGAGGTTCTGCACACTATGTTTCTAATGGATACTGTCAGCATAAAATATTTGATTGAATTGTTAAATGGAGATGCCAAGCATTTCAAAATATTTACATGGCCCCCATTTTGAAATTCATTGTCTGACATCGTTTAAATAATGTAAATTTACGTGGCCCTCTATACGCGTACAAAATTTGGTGGAAATCATTTGAATTGTTCCGGAAATATTGCAAAATAATCAATTTATTCACCTGGCACTATAAGGGTAAAATTGTCTGATTCGGGTCACAAAATGCAAAACAATCAATTACTTAAATCCTAAAACGAAACTTAACAGATACTCATACTGCCTGTGGAAAGTTCGATCTGCTACAAACTGCATCCACTACAGTCATTTAATACCGAACGCTTTTTTTAGTAACGCAATAATATATAAAGCTCAGCACGTGACCGTATTCGCCCGAGGTTAATGGCGAATAGCGTCACTAAATAAGGTAAATCGGATCAGCAGCGAAAACGGAAAAATAATGACAAAATACTAAATAAAATAATAAAACACTTATTTTTCTGTTTTAACTCAAACAAATAAAATTATATGAGCAAAAAATTTGTTACGGCATAATTTTCTGAGCTGAAAATTTTACAAACAAGTTTTTCTACAGTTTGCGAATTGAAAGCTTGGCCGTACATTTTTACAGTGTTTAAACTTATGCATCTAAATAATATAACAAAAAGCATTACTGAGGTAGAGTCGTACCTGTTTTAAATTTAAGAGGCATCCCGTAGAAATTTATAAGGGAGTAGAGTAGGTGTATATTGTGCGGCCAATCAAATTTTTTCCCTCATTTATAAAATTACGATTAAAATTAATAAATTAAGGTGAACAGTTTTACTTTACTGCATAGCGGGGTGGTGACAGTGTTTTGTTTCATACTCATACTATAACGCCGGTTTTGTATGATGGCAGTGAAGACGACGATTGAAACGAAGATGAATGTTTCGAGTGCAGTGAGGACAATGCAACAAAGATCACAGAAGAGAGCAATGTGTCCCAGTTGGTTGCATGAGAACTGCACAAAGTACTGAAGTAAGTGTGATATCTGTGGGGTTGGGGGGGGGGGGAAACTTAGATATTAAAGTTTTTGGAAAACTAATTTAAAACAAGAAAATTCTTGTAGAATATTCTGAAATATTCACAGTATTTCCTCATTGTGTGCTCCAAATAATTTTCGTTTAAGTGAGTGTCTAAATCTTAATTTAAATTTAGTCGCACTTCATTTAATTTCTTCCGTATACACTCGCGCATCTAAGCCATGCTATAGGGTACAAATGAACCCTTGTACTTAGTTTTGAAAATTTATTTTTGTATTGTTTGCTTGAATTTATACCATTATGCGCCACAGACATAGCTCACCACAATATCACAGCGAAATTTTATCAACAGTATCTTGAGAAATAACAAAATTATAGCAGGTTAAAAAAAAGTTCACGAATCTTTCCCGAACTTACTCTACAGGGAACTTTAACAGTGTAATGGGTCTCGCCGAAACATGCCAGTCAAGTAGCGGTCGGCTTACGTTAACGTCTTACGAGAAACGTAAAATCGTAATCTCGCCCTTATATCTAGATACATACAAAATTCGCATTATTGTTTGGAGACACGTTAAACTTCACGCACATGTACCTTTGAAATAAGTTTTTCATTGGCCAATACGTTATTTGACACGCCCTGGATAGCTCTGTGCCAATAAATTAACACACAATTGTGTAGCCCAATCACTTGCAGTCCAGTCAGAAAGGGATTAAATTCACATCTATGCGGCAGCCAATGGAGGAACGACGCCGATTCGAGCTTATACAGCACTGTGAAGTTTAGCCTGATGCCTAATAATAACGCAAAGTTTGCAGGTCTCTGCTTATATCTATAGGATGTTCTAGGTAAAGTAAGCACTTTTGGAAGCCCTCTCATTTGGAATAATGGTCAAAAAATGTGTTTTATTTTAACCTTAGACGTTAAATTCTAAGCGCGGTGGAATACACGCGCTCCGTTTATTACTTACAAGGCAATATTTAATTATAAACGTGGTTACAGGATAAGAGATGGCTGAAAGAAAAAAGTAACTAGGACCTCAAAAGTGCTCACTTTACAGTAAACAGCGCGTGGAAGGGTTCGCTCGTGATTCTGACGGGCGAGAGCGAAAGCCATATGCATGCGACTCTTCCCACTTTCTCTGGCTATGCGACTGAATGCCTTCCCCGAGCCGCACGAACCAGTCTGCTGCCCCCGAGACGCCCCGCCATTTCGCACGAGCAAATACATTAAAATTCAATGACCTGGGCGGCCGGTCTCTGTCAATTTATGCATATTAATGAGCGCGCCACCCTACCCCCGCCCCCTCCCGCCCGCACTCATGCGCCTGTGCCATTGTGTATTCGGGATATTTGTTTTTGAGGCGGCGGCGCACGGCGGGTCCGCGATCCGGATATCGTCTGGGTTCACCACGAGAGGGAGGGGAGCGGTTGGACGCCCGGCCGGGGGGGGGGGGGAGGATTGGCAGGAAGGTGGGATGGCGGAAAACACTTCACCCAGCGAATCTGAAGCAGGCGCGCCAGTTTAAAATCACACAACCTTGCAGCGGAGAAAGACGTAATGCATTTCCCACGACGAAAACTGCAGAAAACAAATGTTCTCCATTGGAAGAAAATTTTTGCTCAATTTTCTCCTAGGATCATAATAAAGCAAAAAAAAAAAAAAAAAAAAAAAAAATCTTTATTTCTAGGCTTTTACTTAAGTCACTTTTACTATCATTAAGTTATAGGAACGGGAGCACATTTCTATTCTAAAAACCTAAGTTCTAAAGTGTGCAAATAACTTTTTATCGTTAACGATCAAATCCGAATTATTGACCAGCTCCACTGCCTACACACGTACCTAAATACCTACACACACACACACACACACACACACACACACACACACACACACACACACACACACACACATATATATATATATATATATACACACACATAAACACACACACGTATATATATATATATATATAAATGTCAAAAGGTCGTACGATTACATTTTTTGTGTACAATGTGGCAACACAGCACGGAGTTAGGCCCCTCTTGCGCTTCACTGATAACGCACTACCACTGTTCTGGCAATTATATTTGGGCGCCGTTTCAAATCGCGGCCAATCCAAGCATTTTATCAACGTGTAGTTTACGTAACATACAAAAGGATACCAGGATGTGAAATCAACAAGTATTCGAAGCCCATTTGCCACGGTTAATGTCGTGGCAAGTGTTGCGTGGCGCCCTAATAGGCGGTTGAAGTTAAGTGTCTGAAAACATCGTATCGGAAGAGTGGTATACTTGTCGCGTAAGAGGACAGCAGTAGGTGTGTTGGTAAGACCAGTTAAAGGCTGTTCACGATAAACTGAGCACTTTTGAAATCAACCTTAGAAAAATGTCACTATACCTACCTGCATATTTTGACGGGAGCCCTGATTAACATGCACCTTTTAAAGTTGGTAACGATGGATGGAAAGAATTTCCGTATGTTAATGTCGAATATAAAGTGTTACGCATAATCATTTGTGATAACTTAAATTATTTCTTATGGTTTACGTTTTTTTTTTTTTTTTTTTTTTTGGCATTAGGTCTAGTGTGTAAAAATTAGCAGATTTATAAAATGATTGCTTTTTAAATAATTTCACAGTTTCAATTGACCGACGCATGAATAAAGTGATGAGACCTATGGCAATGTTAATTTTACTTAAGGTGAAAGAATAAACAACGTGCATACAAGTAGATCTCAAACAGGGCTTTCGAAAGTGCTCATTTTACCGTGAAAAGACTATAAAACAGTTGTTACGTTGGTATCGTTTGGCAGAATGGTTTAGTAATGTACCCTTGTCACGTTCCCTTTACAAATGTGGACGGGTGCACATTGGTATCAACTAAAACATAAACAATTACTTGTCCACATTTAATGTGCAGATATCATTGGAGCGCTAGCGGGCACTAGCTCCATGATATTTTGCCACACTGTGCATGGAAAATGCACGTATTTTGGAACATTCTATGTTTATATGTAATATACATATGTAATGTAATACAAATGTAATACAAAACCTCCATAAATCCATGTGCGGCAAAATACTTTATAATAGTTTAATTCTGTTCAAAATGTTGGCGTAAAAAGCTGGGAGTAAAAGATCGTGCAAACAACGTATGCAGGACAAAATTGTATAGGAATCAGACGCTCAGTAATACACAACTCAAAGGCATAAAGCATGACATCAGAACATACCCTGACAACAAAACAATGTGCTTGTTCGTCTACAATTGGGAGGACTTCTGAAGAGCGTTACGAAAATTCCTACATCATATGCGTTATATGACATCGTAGAATTTAACATTTGCATGGGTATTATCACTTAATTCATGTCGCCCAAGTGAAATCGTGAAATTGCTCGGCATGAAAATCAGTCACTTATATGCACCTTCTTACAGCAACATGAATGAAACAAGGGACACCAATCTAACCGAATATAAATTTAATCATTACGCTCCCAATACAACGAGTCTTAGGGAAATTTGTATATTTCCGCTGCCAACTTAACTGTAACATATGTGTAGTTATGTGCAGTAGTTTTTTAAAGGTTGATTTAAGTAATGCTTTCTTTACCACGAACAGCCTATACAAAAGTATTTTACTTTTTCTGATGCAGAGGTACAGGGAAGTTAGAATTACGTTTGCTCCAAACAAACTACTGCTCATCTATTACACTGTTGCTAAGAGGGCCGCTGAGTTGGAAGTTCTTATTTGCGAATACCTGCTATGTTCTCTAATGATACTAAAATTAATCCAATTACCGGGGTTTTCCTGTTTCTTCAAACTACAGCCCAAAACACAAAGTTATGACAATTTTCTGCAACAAGATAATTTAAATTTATAATTTCCAAATCCGCCCAGCAACAGGACTCATGAGTTTACCTTTTCAACTTCGTATGAACAATAAAACTTGAATCTTGTGCTAGTGTAATTTTTACTATATTTCATCAGTTTTGAAAGACATTGCCTTTATGGCATATCTCCATTTTAAGGTTGTAGCGAAGCGTACTCTATATTACTGTGGGTATTTTAGCTATACAACAAAGAACTTCACTACTATTTTTGTAATGAAGTGTAATGAGTAAGGTTTAAATGAAAATGTGATGTAGTGAGTAGAATATTAGCTTAGCTGAGTATGATAATTTAGGACAAACCCCACGTATGGGTATCTAAACATAGATAAGGGTAGGGCCACACCTTACACACTTGGAATCTGCCTGAGTAGGTTGCGTGTGCGGTAACCACGGCATCCAAAAACGTCACCCAAATTCGCGCACCTTATCAAACTTACCGATAGCGCGGATCGTACCAGATTCCTGGTATAGGATGTTCATGGTTAAATGAGCCCTTTTGATAGCCCTGCTTGAGATCTACTTCTATGCACGTTGGGTAATATTCCCCCTTATGTAAAAGTAACATTCGCATGAGTCTCGTCATTTTATTCATGCGTCGGTCAAGGGAAAATGCAACATTATTATAAAAGTTAATATTTTTACAAATATACTTTATTTTACACTTCGGCGCATTAAAAAACCAAAAAGTGAAAGAAATAATTACAATTAACACAAATGGTTACCTAACACTTTTTATTTGACGTTAAGGAAGAGAACTACTTACCATCCATCGCTACCAACTTTGCTGGGCGTATGTCACTTGGTGCGCCCGTTAAAATATGCGCAGGCAGGAGCAGTGACTTATTTCTGAGGTTGATTTCAAAAGTGCTCACTTTATCGTGAACAGCCTTTGCCTGCAGACAGCCTGGTAACAGCAACGACATACATGGATACTGGACAAATAAGGCTAACAGCCCAGCTACTCTTTGAAATAATACTCACATATAAAAGGGTTGCCATATATTATATTTATTTCCAACTTTCTACATTTCACTGTTATAAGAAATATACAATCCTTTAATTCTTTCGTGAGTATTATGTAGTACAAAGTGGCCGTAACTGTTAATGTAGTCTTCTCTGAAATTACGCCCAGTAATAAAATAGTTAGTTAATTTAATAGTCTTTATCATTAATTATACTCACACCAACTCAGTTGGGAGCAGCAGGATCTCTTATGTCGGGGTATCCGTGAGCATATTGAAAGCAATGTTGAATTATACTGCATCCCAAAATGGCGAACTATACTGGTACATTAGCGTGGACTAATCTGACGTCCATCTCTCCTAGCATCTCTACGTAGCATAATTTAGTTAATCGTGACTCACAAATGAAGATCGACGGTGAAGGTCTGGAAGTGCTCTGTCTCGGGCGAAGCTGGTTCGGGTCCTTAACCTTCACTAGTCAGGCTTAGGAACCTTTGGTGCACACGCTGCAGTCCATGGTGGTAGGACGCTTCATCGCGGCAATGCGAAATTAGAATCTAACTAACTACGTGTAGGTAGCGCAAGCAGACCCGTCTTCGCCTACAAGGCGATCTGCATAAATAACGAGACTCGAACGAATTCCCTATTAAAATTAAAACTCCTATCAGGCCCACGACTACTAGGCCGTAGCCTGCCTGACGGAAAACTCAAGATGGCTAGAAAGCCATTCATTCTCACAGATGCTTTTAAATTTAGCGCCAATCTAGAGACAACTACATAAAAAAAAAAAAAACGCCCAAACGTCATATGTTACCATAGCAACCAACAACAAAATGCTCTATGCATCGAGGCCACGTAAATATTATCTCTTGGTTAGAAAATCTGAAACACTTATAAATACAATCAAATAGAGAAACGTTAAAGTAATAAAATATATTGAAATAATAATTTAAATAAGAGCTGTACTGAAGAATATACACACATATCAACACATAATCTTATGCAAAAATAAACAAACATTACGTATTCATACTAATTTACATAACAAAATGACGTGACGTGGTGTGCATAAATATGCTATAAACTGAGGTGTTACATTTGGAAGATAATGAAATGCTGATACAAACATATTCCGCAAAAGAAAAACCTTCCATTAGACGTTGCAACAATAATTCACAACAGGAATTTTAGGCCTGACGAAGTTTATTGAGGTTAAGTTGCTTTCGTTTTTTTTTTTTTTTCAAGAGAGAAAATTCTGCAAATTACTGTATTTTCGACTTTTCTTGATTTATGAATAAAATTAATATTAAGTACCTTTGTAATTTCATAAAAATATTTTTACGCCCACATTGTTGTAAAGCGCAAATAATGTTTAATGTTTAATTTTCTTCTGTGTTCAAAATTATTGGAATATAGTGAAAATAGAATAATAACAGTACTATATCCACAAGTATTTCGAAAGTATGGCAGAAACGAACAAATGAAGCCATAGCTGTCTGGCTCCATCCTCGCCTCATATTTTAAAATGTATTATTATATACATATCCTTATCAGTAGAGAAATCTAAACGGAATTGTATGATAAAATATACGAGGGTTTATTTTCTGTATGAAGTGGTGAAGATGCCACTAAATTTGTTCTGAAGGCTCGTTTTATTGCTCACAAGACGCCTCCCTACTTATAATGCATAGCAAGGTTTCTTTCCCTCGGTCTTGGGCTGGCTGTATAAAATCATAAGAGCCCCAGCACACTGTTGAGAATGGATGCAGATTCAGTGTGAGATATTACATGTAAATGAAATATATATATATGGTATTCTGCTTCTTCTGCTCATGCATAAAATTTGCACGTAAAAGTGTTTACATTTAAAAAAATTAGCTGATTGCCTTTTGGCAAATGTTTTCAATTGTTATACATCGCCCAAAATGAATATGAGACACACACACACACACATTTGCATATTTTTGTTAGACAAATTTACATTTCAGAATTAGTGAAGCTTGCATTCTATGAAATTTATTTAAAATGCTGTTATTCGCATATAAGCGCCACGTGCAAATTTACGCATTGCGTTTTGCAAAAGACGTAAAATATAAAAACAAGGTTTGAAAGTGTACAGATGTGTTCTGTACTAAAATTCCCTCTGCATATGTTGGATTAAAATATATTCTAAATTAATATACAAGATATGTGTGTGATGTGTGTCATGAGAGAATTTGTTAATCATTTTTAGGTAAGCGTGTCAGAGGAATGATAAACTTCATTAATTAATCAGACATACACTGGACACTGCAATCACAACTATATATCACTATAATACAAATATTCATTAAACAAGCATCTACCCTACACCGAAAAAGCGACATGAATAATCATAGACAATGCAATTTTAATGAAGATATTTAAATAAATCAATTATCACACATGGCTCTCTTAACAAACAACTGATATACCTAAATTATGTTAATGAAGAATTGAAAAGAACTAAACAAACATTTGAAATTAAAGGAAAACACGAAAAAAAAAAAAACCAGCTCTCAGGTCAATCAAATTATAACTTGGCCCTGCCAACACCAGATACACTTCAAGACCTCGAGAACTTAACTAGGTAAGTTTTCATCTGGTTACCTCAGTTTCATTTTTTTTTTTTAATTATTTAAATGAGTCCGGCTAGCTGTACGTCGGAGGCACTCTGGACCTCTAGTAGTTCAAAGCGAGATTCAACAGAAATTAAAATTAAACTTTTATTTTCAAGTTCTCGAGCGCTCTATCAGTGTAAGGATTTCTTCATTAATTGATAAATAATTAAACTTGCAGAAAAGAATTATACTGTAGAAGAAAATTTACTCTGACACTGGCTTCCTTCATTCATCTAGGGGGCGATGCAGGAATCCCAGTTTTTTTGGCACCTCGGATTCAGAGTACCTCGAGCATGTTCCAGCCGTCCTCGGGTCACCAAATCAAGTACTCCGCCGTCTCACATCCCCGTTGGCAGCTCTCGGTTCCCCGTACATCTCCATATCCTCGGTGTTCGGCGAAAATAATTTCCTGTAGCTCCAAAACTCATTTAGCCGTCATCGTGGAGTTTTTCTGTTCCAAAGTCCTTCCTTAAATGTTCCATCCAACATTCTTTTTCACTAACTTTATTTCAACAGCCCTCACATTCCAAGTTTGTTTTCCAGCATTTGTCTTTACCGAAGTTTTACACATAGAGCAAGTTGTAATAAAACTTTCAATTTTTCCTTTGGGCAAGATAGCTATTACGTTTACTATGGAAACAGTTTTGAAATGACAAACTTATTACCACCTGGAGTGCAAATAGGAATCTGTATCTCATGCAAATTAACTATTATAAGTGCATAAAATTGTATGCAAGATCAGAGCTTTGAATGTCAGCAAACATGTGTAACATTCCATAACTTCATAAAAAGAAAATTAATATTAGGCCTATCATATATTTTGACAGCGGGCAGTAGGTACTTGTCAAGACTAGTAAATAAACTTATATTTTTAATGGGCCATATTTCAGTAAGGCATATTTTATGTTTAGTCACTCTATAGGTGGTATTCATAAACACATCTTGAGCACTAGCTTCGTCTAGACAGCCTTCCTTGAAATCTGAAGTACGTAAAAACGTTTAATAAACATTGCTCAAGCTCGTCTCGAGCATTTGGAAACACGACGCTTTTCGCGAAGGCTGTCCTATTTTAGTAAGATTTGAGATTTAATATTTCTCTTGCATACCCACTGCTTGAGATTACAATTTCGAACCACATTTCATCTCCATTGATACCTTACTTGAGGCGGCAAATAAGCCCGTATTCACCAATTCACTGTAGACGTGACTTGCAATGGTGATATTATTTAATGGCGAACATATATTGCATAGTCTCTTACACTAAAATAGTCAATACTTATGCAAAATAGCGAGAGCATATCTTGTGTTAGATTGAGACTTAAAGATATAATTGGTTTTGTGGGCAAAAATCTACGTAGTCCTGCCCTGATAAAGTATTTCCGGAACTTGAATTTTTATAGATACGACAAATCTTTAACTTTAACTCGTAAGTTTTAATAGAACTGCTCGTTACCTTTCAGCAATTAAATAGCTCAACGCATAGTAATATATATTTTTGAAAGTAAATTTTAGTTGTTCTCGTATATTAATGTAGTCTATTATAAATGTATACGTACAGTTTTAAAAAAGAAATAGCAAATCATACTGAATGTCTCATCGAAACTATAATTAAAATCGCTGTAACCAGAAATATATTAAACACGAGTAATCATTGGTTCAAACTTTTATCAAATAAATATTTCCCTTCATTTGGATTTTTTTTACCATAAATAAGAAATAGTGCTTACGATTATGAGCTGTCATTTATTGCCCGCTCGTACAAATTACACTTTATTCATATAATTTTGTTTACAATATACTATTGCGATAAGCGTTTAACCCCACACAGCCATCATGGCGTGGTGACAAAGCACTCATTTATTTCTTGTCCGTGTCTAGCTGCCAAGGTTTGTTTCAATTAGAGACTCTGTATCACGTCTTCAGCTCGTGCTTCAACAAACCAGAATCGGTCAAAAATAACGATTCTCTTGAAAACGCCGTCTTCATTAGGATCACCTCTAGTCACCGACTATGAAACACAGGATGGAAATAATATTGTATTGAAAAATAAGACAGTTTCGGCTAAGGTTTATTCTGATCATGTTAATAATCTCAATGCTTTTAGTTTGGCAACTAAAAATTTTGGTCGCCAAGGTTCAGTGGTATATAGTCTATTCGCGGTTTCTTCGCCCTTTTTGAATCAAATCTTTGAAAAATCTCCCCAAGTATGTGTGTTTAGTTATTTCCTAAATACGCCATGCATCACAGGCGTTTTACACTAGTGTTCATAGAAGTTACTTTTTTTTCTTCTGTTAACTTGAAATGTTATTTATATTTTATGTATAAATTACAATGCTTCATTTATAAATAATTTGAATAAAAATAGTGAGAAAACATGTGTGTTGGTAAGACTGCCTAGTAATAAATTGTTCTTATACAAAATACTGTTACACTGAGTGGGCACGAATGCGGTGCATTGTCCTGTGGTATAATTCCATAGACCTAGTTAAGCTTAGTTTGTATGAGGCGGGGGAATATTCTGAAGTAGAACTTTAGCAGGGCTTGAGAAACGTCTGAAATAACAGTGAATGTATTATAGTTACAATGTTCATAATCCTTACTACTGTATAAATGGGGAAGTGTGTTTGTATGTTTGTTTGTCCTTCTTTCACGTCAAAACGGAGCAACAGATCGACGTGATTTTTTGCACAGATATAATTAGAGGGTCGGAGAGTGACATAGGCTACTTTTTATCCCGGAAAAATATTTCATTTTATTAAAAAATATATATTGAAATTTTATATCATTCCTTCATGAAAATTCATATTGTAATATTACTGCTTAAAAAAGGACTATTAAAATAAAAAGTTCAGTCATTTCGCCTTTCTTTTTTTTTGTCTATGGGCTATATTCCATTCCTTCCCAAGGGCGGCAGTAGCTCAGTGGTTAGATAATCCAATATTGGGGCCGCAGAAACTCAATGGGTAGAGAACCCAATAGTGGGGCCGCAGAAACTCAGTGGGTAGAGAACCCAATAGTGGGGCCGCAGAAACTCGGTGGGTAGAGAACCTAATAGTGGGGCCGCAATATATAGATGTATATGAAGTGGGGCCGCAGTCTTAAATGTCATGCGAACGAAGTCGCGCGGGTCATCTAGTATTAATATAATTGTGTAGAATTTTACAATTGTACTGTGTGGGAACCTACGTAAGAAATAATCGTTGTTCTTTCCACTAGATTGGAAATACTGTATAACGAAATATTTATATTGATTAATAATCTGTCGTAAAACTGGATTTAGCAAAACGTTGGCCAAAATAATTGCTTTATTTAAGTCTGACAACTAAAACCAAATTTCAGAGCACATTTATTCTATACGTCCTATTTCTCCGACTCATTTTTGAAATCTGAAAAGATATTACATTTTGATTAGGTTAGGTTAGGTTAGGTTACATTAGGTTAGGTTAGGTCGCTTTGGTTTCGGTAACCTTAAATTGTGGAGATGGGCACTGACAATTAGTCACCATTCAAAACTTGAAACTATCAAACAAGCAAATGAATTACAAATACAATTATTTTCAATATGGAATTATAATTTTTTTCAAAATCAAAATACAATTAAAAACTAACACACTCTCCTTTGTACAACATTATAACACTAATCTAACCATATTATTCACACCTTTATAAAAAGCGCTGTATCACAAAAAAAAAAAACGCGTCGCATAAAAACATAAATACTCAAGGGACGTGTGTTGGACCTTGATACAGACTTCCCACCAAAGAAAGTACAAGTTTGCGGCTTAAAATCCCATAGATACACACAGCACGACGAGAACTAGAGCCTTGGGCTTAGCGGCGACGGGGCATTCGATGCACGTGACAGTGTAGCCCTTATCGCTCCCGGCGCTTCTCGGCCTCAACAGCTTTAGGCAGGCGGGCCGCTTAACATCAAGGTCCCTCGAGCGCGCGAAGGAGAAATGAGGCGTGGTAGCAGCGGCGGAATGCAGGGGCAGGAGGGAGACGGGAGTTCCCTGCGAGGAAACACACCCTACAAGTGGAAACGCTCGCCACGTTTCCCACAGGCGAGAATCTCGCTGCTGGCCTCCCCTCTTCCGGAGAGGATAGTCGACGAACCCGTGTCGACTGGCACAACCACCGGTAGTATTTAAGAGGTAGATCGGTTTTTCGTCTTCTGTGCATGTACCCAACATTTACCTACCCCGCGTCATTGCAGCTATGAAAGTCACTTGGTCTACACTGATGGACGTGATTGTGTAGACTGTTCGCGGTAAAATGAGCGATTTTGAAAGCCCTGCTTGTCTACTTTTGCACACGTTGTGTGTTCTCCCGCCTTATGCAAAATTAACTTTGCCATTGGCCTAATCACTTTAGTCATGCGCCAGTCAAGTGAAACTTTGAAATTGTTAGAAAAGTAAATAATTAAAAAATCTGCTAATTTTTACGCTTCGATACATTAAAAAATACATAAAACGGAAGAAATTATTAAATATATCACAAATGGTTACCTAACACTTTTTTATTCGACGTAGAGTTATGGAACTACTTTCCATCCATCGTTACAAACTTTACTGGGCGCATGTCACTCAGTGAGCCTGTTAAAATATACGCAGGTAGGAACAGTAACATTTTTCTTAGGTTAATTTCAAAAGTGCTCACTTTATCGTGAACAGCCTTTACACAACTTACTTTTTGAAATACAAACCTCTTTAAGGGCTTTGACAATGAAGAAATGTGTTATTCTATATATGTACCACATTGTTCAACGTGTATACATTACCCGTGAGTACTTTTACCTCAGTCAAAATGTTATTTTTTTATGTGCAAAAAAAAACTAACCAAACCTTTTACAAAAGAAATAAATAACAAGGGTAGCTACAAATAATAAATTTGCACGAATTTCTTTATTTTCAGATTTTTTAAATTTCAAAAACATTTCATTGCACGATTTTATAGACGTCTTTCAGAATGGATCTATACGCAAGTTAGGTTTCATTATTGGTGCATTCTTAAAACAGTACAATTGTGATTTTGATGTGTATTTGTGCCTAAACGATGCATTCAAAAATTCCTCTCTGCGAGGAAAGTGTTAAACAATGTATGGTACAGATAAAGGCTGTTCACGGTCAAATGAGCACTTTTGAAAGCCCTGCTTAAGATCTACTTGAATGCACTTTGTGTAACATTCTGCCTTATGTAAAATTAATATTGCCTTTTGCCTCATAACTTCATTCACTCGTCGGTCAAGTGAAACTGTGAAATTATTAGGAACGTATATATTTTACCAGCATGCTCATTTTAACACTTCTATGTATAAAAAAAAATAACAGAAAGCCAAATAAATAATTAAAGTTTTCACAAATGGTTACCTAACACCTTTTTATTCGATGGTAAGATATGAAACTACTTTCCATCTATCATAACCAAAATTGATGGGTGAATGTCGCTCGGTGCGCCCATAAAAATATATGCAGGCGGGGCCACTGACTTTTTTCTAAGGTTTATTTCAAAAGTGCTCACTTTATCGTGAACAGCCTTTATAAAATAATTTCTTTTTTTCCGTGGCCAAAGCTCTTGAATTAGTAAAGTATCTTTTCCGATTTCAATTGAATCTAATTGCATTGAAAACCGGCCGGAATAAGTATACAGACATCTCAAAACACTTGTTTACGTAAACTGTGCTGTAACCTGAAATACTATCCACTTCGTTTACGATAGTCGTACTGGCCGAATACTGAGGCAAGAAGACTGTTTTTTTTTTTTTTTGCAGCTAGTGTGATCTATCTATCCCATATGCAATCTAAAGGCCCTAGGGCAATAGGCGTTTGGTGGTGGTTGTGGTTGTTGTTAGTGTTGGAGGTTTCCAGTCGGTGTGCTACGAGCTGTGAGGCACAATAGAAAGTGTTGGTGTTGGTGTGAATTGTTTCAGGGTTGTGCCAACAGATAGCAGTAAAGGCTTTAAATAGCAGTATCACTCGTTTTAATTGCCTGCTACTGAAGTTTGAAATTTTAAAATTTAAGGGAACAAAGAGTTGATTGTTGAATTTTTTTAAAAATTAAAGCACTCTAAAGTCAGCCATATATAAAATATTATTAGTTATTTCCATATGCTGAGAATTAAATTTTCTGTATTTTATAAATAATATTGATATAGTTAAGCCAGTTAATTATGTAACAATGCAATGGCACCAGCCTAACAACGAGATGTGCCACTGGCTGGCCCTTGAGCGTGTGGAGTGCGGGAGTGGTAGCGCATAGGTACACCTCGAGTGCGGGTTATGGTCATTTCGTTTCCTTCCACATTCAGTGATTCATACTTTCATAAATTCAGTGCTCCAGCCTTTCATTTTCAGCATTCCTTTTTAGTTCTTCTGTATTTCTATACTGTAGTTTTTTGTTTACAATTTGTGAACATATTTATATATATATTTCTACCTTGTAATTTTTATTAACATAATTTCTAATCTCAAATTTTTTTATTCCATTTCGTACATTTGTAAATATTCAGATATTCCTCATATTTCATCCTTGTAAATATGTACCTCTTGTAAATAATTCTCTGTTGATGTATTTTTCATTTCTCATTGTACATATCATATATGCTTGTATATAGTCCATTCTTTTCCCTCATGTACATAGTCTTTAAATTTCTTAGTTTGAGTTCACCCATATGGAAATAGAGTTTAGTTATTAAGTCCCCCTATAGAAAATACGCAAATAACTGTATTGTAATTGCTGATCACAACAGGTTTTTCCCATTGTGTTTTTCCAGTTAACTATAGTTAGAATAAGTTACAATTAATTAGTTTAAGTCCAGATTATTACTTTTAAGAATTGCAATGTAAGCTCGAAAGAGCACTTGCTGGAGCGAGCTTATTAACAGTGTAAGGCTAGTACACTTAATGTACTAATTTTTTTGGATGAGCTGATTAAATAAAATTAGACCAAAAATGGCACGTATTGTCAGCTTAACATAAAAAATTTTATTTTTTTCGCATTTATAATCCGCCCATTTCAAAGCTTTTCCATTGTCGATCGTTCAGAACTTATGAGACGTTCCGTGATTGGTTGGTTGGTGGTGAACGTCCAAGGTGTTCTAACTCGCTACAACACCAATCAACACCGACAACATAAACACCGACCACCGCCCGCGTGTTCAAATGCTTTTAAGGTCCAGCCGCCAACATTGAACAGCGGCCACCCACCGACCAACCGTAAATAATTGTGCCACCTCGCATATACTGCACCATCCTTAGCGAGGCGTTACCAACACCAACCGAGTGTCCAGCCAGGGACTTAACGGTCTCGCCTCGTGCGGTGACCGGCCTGGCCGGAGCGCCGGCCGTATCTCCAGGACCTGGAGTCATCCCCCCCCCCCCCCGCCAATAAATTCAATCTCTTCGGCGCGGCGTTGCAATGCAATTTCCCGGCACCGGACGCGCGAGCGGCCGCAGGAGATTAGATTGCGGTCGCTGCGCGAGGTTCGTATCGCGCCCCGGTCACCGGCTAGGTTTGCCCAAGTCCCGCGCGAGAACCGACTTTGCACCGACACTGCACACGCTCGTCTCTTTCTCCGAGGAGCAGACTTAACACGTGCGCGATCCCCGAGGTTTTCTTCTTTCGTTCGTGTGCGACGGAGCTACACTCGGCAAAACGTCTGAGGGGAATTATTATTATTATTATTTCTTTTTTTGGATCTTCATTCGGTAAGTCCTCGTAACTCTCAGAAATAATTCGAAAAATAACGCTACCATATTTCATTAGCTGCTAAATATATGTCTGTAACACAACTAGTATATTAGAGGAAACCCCACTAAACTCATAGTGTGAAATGTGTAAAACTAAGGTTTGAGTTTCAACAAGCGAGTGTCGTAAAGACTGTTCACGATAAAGTGAGAACTTTTGAAATCAACCTTTGAAAAAAGTTTCACTGCGCCTAGCTGCATACGTTTTAACAGGCGCACTGAGTGGCAAGCGTCCAGTAAAGTTGGTAACGCTGGAGGGAAAGAAGTGCCATGCCTTAAACGTTGAATTAAAACTGTTAGGCATACATTTGTGCAAACTTAAATGCTTTCTTTGGTTTTCTGTTTTTTTTTTTAATTCATCTACTAATTATTTTCTAATAATTTCACAGTTTCACTTGACCGACGCATGAATAAAGTGATCAAGCGAATGGTAAAGTTAATTTTACACATGGCGGGAGAACGTACAAAGTTCATACACCTAGATCTTAAACAAGGTTTTGTTAAGTGCTCAGTTTACCGTGAACAGTCTTTAGACTTTAAATGTATTATGAACATTGAGCTGCATAAATAATTTGGTAGGTTTTCTAAAATAATGTGTCGCAAATGAACAATATTTAAGTTATATAACTACAAAATAATATTTGGCAGCTAATTTCCAAAGAAATGTTTGTAAGAAGCACATAAATTTTCTATTGTTCACGTCAGTGTACATGCATAGTGAGAAAGCGCGTATGGCAGACTTTTCTTTAGCCATAGGTCCATGGTAGCGTCCCTGCATTTACTCCCCAAGTTACCCAACTTTCTAACGTAGCGACGTTCAACATTCCTATGTTTCCAGCCTGATACGTGGTATTACTTCCATACTATATACAGGTTAAAACTTCCATTACAGTTTAGGATGTTTAGTAGAAATTGCTTTTTTTTTTTCAGTGGTTATTGAAACTAAATAGTAGATAAACTTTTGTGAAAGAAATACCAACCTCATCCTTCATCTTTTTAAGAAAGTATAAAAGCTTATTTAGAACTTTAGATGTCGCTTACAAGCAAACAGACTTGGATTCGTACCTTGTGGAGAGAAGGCGGAAGTTAAAAAACAAAAGCTCTGTATACCGCTGTTTTAAAAGTTACTCTGCAAATTGGTTCCGTGAAAAAATACATTAATGTAAAATTCCTATACCTCGTTACATTCTTTCTTTTTTCGTTATTTTTCTTCCATTGTCATACATTTTGAGACTATTATATCGTATTAGAACAGAATACTGTGTAATATAATGAAAATATAGAAAATAATTTTAATGACTTTAACGCACTTATATGAACCTCTCTGCGGCTGTTAGTTTGGCAAAGATGGCATTTCGCCTTTGGAGCCACTTTAAGGGCTTCCCCATACAACGTGTTTCTAAAACATGGAGATGAACTTGGGCAGTGTATTCCTGACAAAAAATAATACTAAAATGTATGGACCATTTTTGCTCAAGTGATTACTAAGGGAGCTGTGTGCTCCTGGAAAATCCTCATTTAAATTACCTTACTCTGTATTGTGTTTTGTCTACCATCGTATGCGATACACGTTTTTGGTTTGAACGTTTAACATGCATTAACTCACGAACGGTTCGCGTGAGAGTGTTCAGACAAGACGAACTTTTTTGTTTGTTAATATAGACGTACTGATTCACAAATCGTCTTTAAAAGTTGCTTAGAAAGTAGTGTTATAAAGCTTGATGCAGACAAAGTGTGCCAATAACCATTTCCAAACGAAAGGAGGATGTTATCGCCGACCGCGTTTTTAGAGGTGTAAGATCTCATTTATTCAAAACACCATTCACAAATTTGTTGCTTAATCACAAGTGGTTTCTGGTATTTTCAACAAAACACATTTTAAAACTAAAAATTTTAAGGTGCACAGCTACCTTAATAATCACTTTAGGGATACATTTTACGTACATTTAAGTCTTGTATGTTTTCGTAAGGAATTGCGTACCGAAGTTTGTCCCAGTGTTTTAGAAACACGTGGGGGTCATAACATGGGTATATTTGTATGCAGGACAATGGTGATTCTGTGAGAGATCATGATCATCTTACGGGGAAATTTAGGGGGAGCTGCACACAGGGATTGTAACTTATCGTACATAAATCCATGTTTTGTCCCAGTGTTTATACACAATCTATCTAGTTATAACACATTTATTCATAAGAGATATTGGCATCGATGAAAATAAAATTTATCTAATTCCCAACAACGAAGAAAAATATATTTATTTTACGAAACAGGGTTAAAATAAAAATATCAAATATAAAATAGCAAAAACTTACATGTATACATTACTTAAAATTAATGTAATAGTCAGAATCAAACCAACATCTTAAAATAAAAAATAAAATAATGGTAAGGTAGGTAACTCGAGTCACCCACCTTAAGAATGCACAACCTCTCACGGTTTTTTCAGATCCTATTAAAAACACTCTTATAGTGCTATTAAAGAAAAATTATATAACAGTTAATGTTTTTAATGGATAACCATCCATTGAAAACTAATAACCATACATGTTCGCGCACTATTGGACTTCGGTGATTATTTCACTTTTAACATCATAAATTAGGTTTCTTTGGCTTACAAGTACCACATTACAAATAGTTGTAGCTGATATTGGTTTATTAAAATCAACTGTAAGTTTCAGATTAGTTCGATCTTTTACGATCGCGGTTTTTCTGTAAGAACAGTCAATAACATACGATGGTCCTCTCCCAATAAATGATTCAGAGTTGAAGCGCAGTTCATTATTACGATAAGGAGTATCTAGTTTAGTCTTTGAATTTCTAAAATCATTGTAAGCAATATACATCTTATCGAACATTTTATAATCAATGTTTAAATTCCAATTCTCTTTGGAAAACACTTCATTCCATCCATTCTTAATAGAAATATTTTTGACAAAACAAGAGTCAAACATTGAACCATGTTTGAATTGCCCAGGATTTTCTTTTTTGTTTTGCTGAAAACCAACAATGACAAAGTCTGGCATATCGAATTGGATTGAATTGAACTGAT
The DNA here is from genome assembly GCA_029891345.1 of Dryococelus australis. Classification (NCBI taxonomy): domain Eukaryota; kingdom Metazoa; phylum Arthropoda; class Insecta; order Phasmatodea; family Phasmatidae; genus Dryococelus; species Dryococelus australis. The sequence continues at coordinate 55,362,535 of CM056999.1, forward strand.
CTTTTATATCAAACTGAAATGAGTTTGCATTAGTAAGTACTGGTTTTTCAAGACATTGCTAATAATTAAAACCAATTGGAATTTTGGGGTGTTTGTATAATTTTGCTTTGATTTCGTCTTCATAAATAGGATCGTATTCAACAATTGGCCACAGAATTTCAATTTTCTCAATAACAATTTTACCAGCATCTGGTATATTATCTACATCATCAGATCCATCTGCTTTCTTTGGGGGTCTTCTGTAAAAAGAAACATCATCATTAGAATTTCGAATGAATGTGATCTTGTACCCACCTTTCCATAATATTTCATTACAATATCTCATAAACCCAAACAAATATCTTAATGGATAGGTAATTTCGTTACGCTTATCTTTCCTAACATATTTACCTAGTTCTATCCCCGACATTTGGAAGTATGCTGATTCTGATTCCGAACCTAGCAATGTATGCATCATTGTTGAAGTGATGCCAGTGTTGTCAATACTTTCGATTATACAACCATGTTTAGATTATACAACCATGTTTAGAGATCTCTATTCTTGAGAACTGGAATGGGAAGAAATTCTCACAAAGATCAATAGTTGAAGTTTTTTCATAATCTGTATTTGTATCTCTTTTAGTTAGCTTATAATGTTTGTAAACATAAGGTTCATAAGGATGTGAAAATGCATCACCAATAGGAATATCAAACTCAATGCGCGTGTTGTATTCATTCAAATTATTTTTTGTTTGGTCGTTTGGCGGAAACGACTGACGCTCATAACTTTCAATTTTTTGTTGATCCATTTATTACATAGAAAAAAAAAATCTTAAACAACTTCACTTTTCTTATCAACCCAAGAATTATGACTGCTATCAAAACCTAATCATTTAATTAGCAGCTTTTTTCATACATTTGAGACAGTATACATTTAAATTATTATTGTTCATTTTATTTATTTATATAGTAAATGAGACAACAAAAATTTTTAAACAATATAGAGAAGAATATAGAGAGAAGAAGATAGCTAATTGAAAAGTCTAAAACTTTTAGAAAATTTCGCCAAGATGATTATGATAAAAATAATAAACACGATCAACCATTGATAGATGCGATAGAAGATTTGGGGCAAAAATTGGAAATTTAACAAATGAGAATAAGAACTTAATAAAAGAACTTGTTCCATTTGCTGTTAAGAATTTAGACTACCCACAGACACCAACAGAAACATCTTTTGAAAGAAAACTGCTTGGTAAAACGGGCACCGATGAATGCTATGACGATGGCATTAAACGAATTGGCGATAACGATGAACGGTATGACGACGAACGCTACGACGAAGCGTTGAGGCGTTTGAAAACTGATATCTCACAGTTAACTAACTACAAAACAACATTTATTGATAAGAAAGTAGCCAATTTCTTAATTGACTGCAAAGACAATGTTTTTGGACTAAAGGCTGATAAAGGTAGATTGTATATAGGTGATAGCGAAGTAACATTCATCAATGATAAATTTACTGTAAAAGGTCGGACATACAATGGAACTGATGGTTTGATGAAATTACTAACTAGTAAGAAAGTAACAGAAAGTGACTACACACCAACCGACTATGAATACTATAGTCGTATCCTAGCAGATACAAACGAAGTTTTTCAAAGCAATGATCCAAACTTGGGAACGCCAAAATCGAGTAAAGGGAATAAATGGAAAATTATTGTTAAACCTATTTACGATTCGATTAAAAAGAAACGTCCCTCACCTAAAAAAGGGAAAGGTATAAAGAAGTATACAAACTATCCTAAAGAATACATATGGATGGGTGATATTAGGATGCTTATTGATCGACTTCTCGTTATTTATGGCGAAGAGAACGCTGGAAATGATAACTATTACAATGAAAAAGTTGGAATAATGAATATGCTCAACAGCAAGTTTAGTGACTTTGTTGTGAATAATCCAAAATGTATACCATATCTGAAAGAATGATAAACACAATACCACATACTTTTTGGGAGTCGGAGCATCACGGAAAAGGGTTACTCAATGACATAATAAATTCACTACCTTTTGAGTTGCATGCACCCGGTTATCAGTACTTAGATCCGGGTACTAGACTACAAGAGAGAATTGAGCGTGGTAATAAACCCTTTAATCCACTAGATGCGGCTGCAATGGAACATGATATAGCTTATCATCATCGTAAAGATCTAGCTGAAAGACATGTAGCTGACAAAGAACTAGAAAAGAAAGCGTTCAAAAGATTTGTAAAGTTTAGATGCTGATCTCAGTGAGAGATTGTGGGCTGGTGTTACTGGATCTGCAATGCATATTAAACGTAACCTTGGTTGGGGAATTAAAATTAAATGATATAATATTTGTTATAATAAATGAAAGTAAAAATCATTGTATTTCAAGTTCCTAACGATGAGTTGAAGGGTTTGAATATTGATTCTTTCCTAACGAAAGACCAACTGGATCGTAAAATCAAGAAATTAAAGGAGGACAAAGGGATGACTATCACAATTTCAGTTCCAACAGCTTAAGAAAATGTCCAAAGAAATGAAAACTGGAAATGGTTTGACAGTTTACGAGGGTGGATTTTCACCCTTAATTTTCGCAACATTGGGAGCTCTAGGAGCGTTAGCTGGCGGTGCATCATCTATCGCGACATCAGTAATTAATGTTAAGAAGAAAAACCAAGAATTTGAAGAACAACGCAGACATAATTTAGCTATGGAGGAATACGGCAAGGAATCGAAGAAAGTTAAGTGGGGTAAGAACGTTAAAAAAAAAGTAACTCCACTCAGTAACTTTGTTATTGATCAAATGGTTAAAAAATTAAACATTAAACATTTTCTTGGTGTATTTATGATCGATGAGCTACTTAACACGCCACTCTATAATGAATGTGGGATTGTTAATCTAGATGTTACAACAAACTCTGGTACACACTGGGTACGCTATTGGAAAAAAGCAAACAAATATTATTTTGATTCATTTGGCGGAAATCCACCGCGACAATTAATAGAATATATCGGAAGTAATATTTTTTATAACGATGATAGAATTCTAAAATTTCAATCAAGTAACTTGTGGTCATTTGTGTGTAATTGTGATAAATCACTTTTCACATAATTTTAAATTTCCAAAAATTATTTCACTATTAATAAACAATGGATATATGTGGAAATGCATTAATGAGCTCTTGGATTGAAGATCAAATTAAAGAACACACGGACAATGATACAACTACTGAGAATATCAATCCTAATGATTTGGTTTCCAACACACAGTTCAACGACTTTCTAGTCACACTGACAAGAAATAAAAGATCATTGGATAAAGCCTATCTTACTTACTTGGAAGTAGATAATAATATAGATTTTGAACAAAAAAGACTAAGACATGTGGGAGATCCCATTGCACCGATGGATGCAATCAATTTAGAGTACTATCAGAAAAACAGAATTAACATTATTCGTTTAGTTCGAAAATACAGTTCAAAAGAAAAAATCTTTTACTTTGATAATCGAATAGAATATGTTTTTTATGAGAGATGGAACTATAGTTGAAATAATAATAAAACCAGAAAAATTTAAAAGTGCTATCAAATTATATCTTCAACAGAAAAAAATTGACAAGTATAAAACTTTTGAAGTATACTCTGATGATATGACCTATTTTAAAATACCAAATGCCCACAATTTACCCGAAGGTACAATTGTATTTATTGAAATAGTTATGGTATACCAATACATTTAAAATTATGTGATTATGTTGGTTTTTTATTGGAAACACTTTCATTAAAAACACACTTATAATCTAAGAATTTAAAATGTTTTTAATTTTATTACGGTACTTACCATTATTTAACTTACGAGTCATACCTATTATAACAGAACCATATTCATTATTCCAACATTTTGAACATGTCTCCCTAAATATCTCAAACGACATATCACCACCAACAAAATCACTATGAATATGTTTAAGACTTGTATCGTCTTGTCTGAATATGCAAAGAAAATTAGTATTGTCTCTTATAAGCTGCTTAGGTACTTTTGAGTAGTATCTGGGCTAAGTAGAAACAATATCTTTGTGTCTACCGCGAGTAAAGTAATCCCTTACCATATTTTGGTTTTCAAGAATGATATAATCGAAAACAACTACAGACTCTTTATGACATTCATTTACATCAACCATTTCTTCATTTGATGGAAAGAAGTATGCTATCGGTTCATTAAATAATTTTGATGCTACATCTATATCTTTCTTTAAATTGATATATTTTGGTTGGTCCAGACTTTTTGAACATGCATAGAGAGTACCAAAGTCAAACCATCCCTGAGCATATATAAAATGATCTATCATAAGCGTAGTTTTTTCTCAGTTACTAGGACCCACTATCAAACATCTAATATTATTTGGTAATAATTCACCATGACGTTTTGTCGATAAAGTCTTGTCTGGTATTCTTATTTTAATATCCCAGTCTACATGTTTCTTGCTCATTTATTAATTGATTTTTTTAATAATATAATAAATGACTAAAGTATTCAAACTAACAGATAACAAATCAATGTTGAAGAAGAGACTACATTACCCTTTAGAGATAGAGGGACACTCATTGACTTTAGTTCAGTTATATACTACTTATCTAACGCATAACATTATCTCTGGGAGAAATAAGCTATATTTTATGGGTCAGAATGATATGGAATCAGCAATTGATATTCCAGTTGGTCAATATAGCTTAAAAGATCTCGAAAAAACTATAAAAGGAATTTTTTCAGTTAGTGTAGATTCAATGGATGGGAAAGAAAATGATATATCTTTCGAGCTGGATAAAATAACAAACAGAGTGAAAGTAAAATGTACGCTTAAATTACAGTTTGGAAAACGGGGTTCAATAGGAAAACTTTTGGGTTTCGTAGAAAATAAAACTCTTAAAGCAAATGTGGATCATTATGGCGATACAATTCCAAAATTTGCTCCATTTGAACTAACATAATTACCACTTTTAAACCAAGAACAACATTTGGATTTGGCGACACGATCTATTACGAACCAGCTTATCCATTATTTTTCCCAGTGCAAACAAATCAAGTTAATGAAATAATAGTTGAAATTAAGGATGAAAAAGGTAAGTTAATTAACTTTGATTTGTCCGAAAGAACAGTGGTATTATAGATGAAACCGTAGATATTTTTTGGGTTGGAAGTAGTCATATTCTATATATAATAACGTTAATAGTTTTTAAACTATTAAAGTTTCATGTGATAAAGATGAATAATATTTCTATAGAAAGTGCAATGAAAGATTTAGAAAAAGAATTCAATGTTTCGGCTACTTTAATATGTCGAATTTGGAGATGTGTATCAAAAATTTTTAATTTGACTATGTTGTAGCACATTGCCGAAGTCAGAGCGATAATTGTGTTTTAATGATTGGATAACCATTAAAACTTTATAGAGATATGAGCACAAATAAAAATTAACTGATGTCTAATTATACGACGACGATCATTTACTCTTATAAAAAAAACGAATAAAATGTATTTGTTTAACACCACAATCCACCATTCCACCATATGCAAAACTTATACCTCCACAATTAACATAATTTAAAACTTTTTCACTGACAATCTGAACATATCTGTCCGGTAAGGTTACTTTAAAATTTCCAGAAGTAATTACCAATTTGTATCCATACCGTGTATCATTTATTTCAGCATGGTCTATGGGATAGGACTGTCCAATTGTAAGTTCGGAGAGTTTCTTAAATTGTTTGGTTCCGTTTAATACATTTAGCAACTGATCCATCTTTATTATAAACAACATTTTATTTTGACGTATTCAAATTTTTTGAGCCACTCTTTTTTGCAACTGCTCCCAAACGCAACTTTTTGAGCCACTTTTTTTTTTGCGGTTGCGCTCGAATCGTCATTTGATGTTTTCTGATGGCTTGAGCATTTCATTTACCGTTGGTTTTTTTAATAACTGGGCGCCGCGCACCAATCGGCATTTCTGTACTACTAATGTAATAAAACCGATAACCCTTGGCTGTAGAGTTATCATGAAAAATTAATCCGAAAATATGAACACATTCTTTCTTAAATGTTTCCTTAGTACAGCACGTACTTGTAATTTGGAAGTTGAATTGTGTGTTTATTATAAATATATCATGTCTTTATAAATGTGTGTATGCACAGCATGTACGGAAAAAGAAAAGACACGCTGCCGTAGGATTATTCCATAGGAATAAGTCCGGATGACAACCTCACACTCATGGCCACACTTTAATTAGAGATACCATATAGTAAATGTTATTCACAATAAAGTAAGCACTTTTGAAATGAACCTTATAAAAAAGTCACTGCCCGTGCCTGCATATATTTTAGTGGGCGCACTGAGCGACATGCACCCAGGAAAGTTGGTAACGATGGATGGAAAGTAGTTTCAGATCTTAACGTCGAATAAAAAGTGTTAGGTAACCATATGTGATAACTTAATTTTTTTTTCTGTGCTTTTTAATGCACCGAAATGTAAAAACGAGCAAACTATGTAAAATATTTACTTTCCTTATAGTTTCACAGTTTCTGTTGACCGACGCATGAATTAAGTGATGAGACCCATGGCAACGTTAAATTAACATAAGGCGGAAGAATATACAACTGGCATACATGTAGATATTAAGTAGGACAATCAAAATTGCTAATTTTACCGTGTACAGCATATAACGTGTAGCACCACCTTTCACCCAGATGACGGCAATGATCCAGCTTGACGTGGATTCCACATGGCACTGGAAGTTGGTCGGAGTATGATCCACGGAGCGCACATCTCTCTCGACAGCATCCCAAACAGGTTCGATACGATTGAGGTCTGGTGACCTCGGGGGCCACGCAAGCAACCTCAAGTCCATGGAGTATTCATCCAACCACTGGGTCACAATTCAGGAGTCGTGGGCCGGGGCATGGTCATGCTGTCATTACAGAGCTTCTGCGGGGTTACGCAGGCGCAGAAATGGGAGCGTTTGAGGAACGATGGTATTTGTACTAAGGGGCCTATTTCATTGCACATAGACAGTCCCCATACGAGGATACTACCAATACTGGCCTGATCTGTATCCTGCTGATACAAAGGATTCATTGCTTCGTGTGCTCGATGACTCACTCGCCGTACAGACGTATTTCATGCAATGAGGGTCCAATTGCGGTGTTCTCGCACCCACGTTAATCGTTGAGTCTTGTTACGTACAGTAAGAATATGTACCCCAGTGAGAGAGTGAGTGAAGTTATTTAGGCGGCTTTTAACAGCGAGGTCTTGAGAGCCAATGAGGGTGAGTGAAGTGAATATGGAGCGGCACCGGAATGAAGGGGCGGGGGAAACGTGAGATCCCGAGAAAACCCTCCGACCCACGGCATCGTCTGGCACGATTCCTACTAGCAAAAGTCCGGTGTTCCGGCCAGGGATTGAACCCGGTTCGCCTTGGTGGGAGGCGAGAGTGCTAATCGCTTAGCTACCGTGGCCCCCTGTCCCCCTTGTGTTCCCCAAAACGAGGATATGGTTTTGAGGTCCAGTATCCAATTGTCTAGTGATCTGCTGGACTGTGGCTTCTCTATCCACCAGCCAAGTTAACCGATGGCACCCGGTATCATCGATACGTTGTACACCACGTCGATTTTCGTTGATGGCAGTGGTTTTCCCTGGGTCCATGAACTCACGGTACACCGTTGACACGGTGGTCCGTGAAAATCCTAGCGCCCCCACGACGTCAGATATGGAGTTCCCCATGCGTCTGACCCCAACGATTTCACCACGGTCAAATGCGCTGAGGTCTCGTTTCTTACCGATTCTGTATCGTGCCGGACGATGCCACTGGTTGGGGGGGGGGGGGTTTCTCGGAGATCTCCTATTTCCCTCAACCTTGCATTCCGGCGCTGCCCCATTCACACCTCGCGTCATCTCATTCATCCCGCGGAATGCAATGGCAAACCACAGCTGTTTCATTCTGCCTAGTTGCCTTGGTTACGACGCGGCCTCCATTACCGCATTGTGCGCCCTTGGTCCCAACCAACCTCCGGGTTGCTAACTACTATGCACACCCATTCTGTACTCCACTGTTACCCAAAACGTCAGTATAATTTTTGACGACATCTCAGTCACGCGTGGTTGGCCACTATTCCACTCGACGTGGCAATCAAAGCGTAATTTCGCCAACACGGCAGTGTCTCTAATTCACATACGTACGACCATATTTTGCATTAATTTTTATAATGTAGAAGCATCAATTTTTTTTTACCAAGAATGAAATTAATGAGCAGCTTAAATCAACAAAACTGTATTCTTTTATGGCCTTGTGCTGGCAGTCAAAACCACACCTTTCCGAGAAATACGAATAAACGAATTATATGCGATGACTTGGAATGGTGGGCAATACTTATTACAATAACGATGAGAGAACAGTATAAAATAGGCTACATTAAGCACGTAACCACAAAGGAAGCTTTCCTTGATCTTCGTTGTAAACAGAAAGAAACTCATAATTTATCTCCAGCATTAAAGGCTAATACCGCACCTTGCCATCACCTCAGAGTCGTACATTTGTTACCGGCTTACATTTTGATGATAAACCTGCATTCACAGATAGTCGATGTTATTTAGACAAGCGCTGTGAGTGAAGATATTTGGGCTGCTCTTAACATCGAGGTCTTGAGAGCCAATGAGGTTGAAGTGACGTGAGCATGGAACAGTGCCGGGGAAACGGGAGATCCCCGAGAAAACCCGCCGACCAGTGGCTTCGTCCGGCACGATTCCCACATGCGAAAATCCTAGAGCGAACCCGCCGGTAATCGAGCCTGGTTCGCCTCGGTCGGAGGCGAGTATTCATAACGCACCAGGGGACGCGTTGCGATTAGCGAGCGATTAGCACGCTCGCTTCCCACCAAGGCGAACCGGGTTTAATCCCCGGCCGGGTCACCGCATTTTTGCCGGTAGGAATCGTGCCAGAAGATGCCGTTGGTCGGCGGGTTTTCTCGGGGATCTCACGTTTCCCCCGCCCCTTCATTCCGGCGCCGCTCCATATTCACTTCAATTACCCTCATTAGCTCTCAAGATCTCGCTGTTAAGAGTCGCCCAAATCCCTGCACTCACTCATAACACACCACCCCGGCGACCCCGATAAAGACTGTGCTTTAAATATAATCCTCTTCGTTCTTCGTACTAACTGCTACGAGTTATTACTAAGACGTATCAGCAAACCAATCACTCAAACGAAAATGAGAAATAATTCATATATGTCACTGTGTTACTGCAAGTAATTTCCCCCACAGCTTTCATCACGAATATTATATGAAGCCTGTACCTGAAACTGTTATTCTGCAGCTGATAACTGCACTTGTTTTTCTGTATATTTTTATTTCCTTCATAAATCCACAATAAACTTACTGCTTTTCACGTTCACACTGCCAGTTGTTTATTTAAGAAGACCGTTTAATTCTTTCAGCTGCATAAATACACAATTTTCTAGTGTTGTAAGAATTACTTAGTAATTTTCCTTCTTAATATCAGGATTTCTGCTGCAGTAGTTGGTAGCAAATCATCTCTGCAAGAAGAATGTTGACGACTGACAAAAAACGAAATATGCCCATAATGTCAGACATAAATGTGTTCTCAATTTTTTTTTTAAGTCTTAGTGAGACAAATGTACATATATCGTTTTCGCTACACTGTTTAATAATTCTGTTATACTCCCGCGCGGAAGACGTACTTTATTATGTGTATAAAAATAGCAAAATTGTTAAAAAATGAGACCATGGCTTGTAGAAACCTTCTGCTTGAGTGAAATTGAGATAAATGTCTTAAATATGTTTATATTATTATTTATAGTGACCCGCCACTACCCAGTGCGGGTTTCAGGATACTCAATGCTACGTCACTTTGACAAAAAAACCCTAAACCTTCAAACATAACTCGTGAGTAGATGACGAACTCATTTATAGAAAAAGCAACAAATCTGAAGAGCAGGTAGCAAACTCGTTCTTAAGTTTAATTACTAGAGTATCGGCGTAAACGTTACGCAGTCTCATCATTCACAGAACAGGCCATAAGTTCAATATTAATATTTGCAGCTGTCCAATGTGCAGGCAGAGATAGCACACACAAATTTTCTTTTTAAATTGAAAGTTATTTTATTCACTAATATTCTACAGTCTGCTATTTTCATTTCCTTCCACACTCCGTATTATACGTAACAAGCATTTACGTTTCCAAATTCAATACTGTGGCAGAGAACATTTAATACAAAAAGTTACGTTTACGGGTAACACAATTAATAAAATATTCCTGGCCTTTAAATACAGTTAATATTACGTGTCACAGTGCAAGACGCTCGCAGACATGATGCGCTCCGCGTCGCAAACGTTTACAACACTTTGACGACGTAATAACTTGTAGGAAATATACGGTCCAGACAGTACTGGCCATACCAAGACTAGCTCCTCTCATGCCTGCTCTTTTAGCAGTGACGTAGCAGCACGGGACAGCACACAGCACCAGGGAAATCCCCGTTGCTGGCGCCGTGTCGCGGGCCCCAGCGCCCGCCAGGGCGACTCGATCGCACGACTCGTCAGCTGACCGCAGCCTCAGCGCGTAGATTACTCCCCGACGCTCGTAGCACTTGTGCACACACCAGCCACGTACGATTCAAAGTATTGCACGCTGCAGTTACGTCGTTGCACACGATTATCAATCACTTGTATCGAGGAACTAGTTTTCAAAAAAAAAACATTACAACAGGACCGGCACACTTCTGCGGCGGCAACGGCGTCGCTTTAAGTTGCGTAACGTAATAATAAACGTACAGTCTTTACACCAAGCTAGTATCTTCATATAGGCCGTTCGCGGTAAAGTGAGCACTTTTTAAGGCCCTTCCAACAGGCTTTAACCACTAACGAATATATCTTATTGCCACATCAGGCATTAAATTTTGAAGGTGGTAAAATGTATACACTGTGTTTATTCGTCACAAAGTAATGCTTATGTTACAAAGCAGCAGGAATATGGAAATAGGATGAAAGGAAAAATTTAGAAGGGCCTTAAAAAGTGCTCACTTTACCGTGCACAGCCTATACTTTTACGTTACGTGCAAAACATTCCGGCCCGAGACCGCCTTCATTCGTATATCGTCTGCCACAGTTCTGCACCGGTCGCGCGGCGCGTGGAATATCGCGCGCTACGTGAGCCCCTTGCAACGGTCGTCAGCCGACTAGGCCCTAGTCAGTGTAGCGCCACGGCACGCGACATGTAGCGCCGACCGCCTAGTTAATCAAGTACTCTTTGAAATATAAATGTACAATAAGTAAATTACATTACTAAATTCTAAAACTCTTAAATATTCCGATACAGTGTATATACACAATATCAAAATAATAACCGGCCGGCCAATTAAAAAATACACAGAATAAAAGTACTCTACAGTCGCGCCTCGGCAACCAACTGTTGCCAACCTTAACAGAAAAACACTAGGCGCCAAATTACGCGACGAGGCATCGTCACAATAGTTATTAACATTTATGTGGCTATTATTTTAATTTTAAAATAATATTAATTTATTTTATATTCTTAGCGATAAAACTATTACTTATATATTTCCTACCTTACCCTTCAATTATCTTTAACTAAAGGCTATTCACGATCAAGTGAGCACTTTTGAAGCTCTCTCATTTAGAATAATAAGCAATAAATATAGTTTATTTTAGCCTTAGACCTTAACTTCCATGTGCGGTGGGATATGCAAACTATGTTTATTACTTACATGGCAATACTTATTTTAAATAGGTGATAAAAGTATTAAAAATGGCTGTAAATAACAAGGGCCTAAAATATGCTCGCTTTGCCGTGAAGAGCCTATAGTTAATGCTTCACTTAGAGCTCATTTTTGAACGTGAAAATTCCTAGCAAAATCAAAAGTCATAATTTTCTTCGGCTCTATTTTATGCTGGAAAATTTTTTGAAGAATGTGCTTTCATCTTTCTATCTAAGAACCAGTTTACTATTACGAGTTTTAATCTACATTAGCTGTAGTTTTTTACCTGGTAGATAAATTGCCAGTTTACATTATATTTTATCTACCCTCAAAGTAGACGGTGTTAAAATGTCCGTCAAGTAAACAATTTTACACGGAATGTTACTTCGTAGCATACTGAATACGTTATCTTATTGGTTGAAAAGCATCATGGGACTTTCACTGAGCTCAAACAGGAATGCGGTGGAAGGGAAAGAGGGGGGGTGAATGACGGAATTGGTGCGAATTAATGTACAGCAGCGAAGGTATCGTTTCTATCAAAGCGTAGTATGGCATGTGTAAGACGAAAGTGGTTCAAATTTTAATTTCCCTGCATTCATCTGCTCAATACCAATTAAACGTATGTTTAGGGATGCTTTTTCCCCCATCGCACTACAGTATGTTTAACATACCTTTATATTCGTTTATCCAAGTCCGCTTCCCGCAGGTATTCTAGCTTCGTAACTACCCTGCAATTATATTTTTATTGTTCGATACTTTATTTCTAAGCTGGAATGCTCCATCCATCCTCCGGAACAATCATGGGATCGACCCTCCAGGCCATCCGTTCATTTCAGCTTTCGTTTATCGGAGCAAAAATCGTTAATTGGGAAGGCGTTTCTCGCTATGCCTTTTTAATAGTCTCTAAAATTGGAATATTTTAAAGTGATTTTTTTTTCTGGCGAGTAAACGAATGAGATAGCGCAGTGGCAAGCCAGCGTTGAACTTATCTGAAAAAAAAAAAAAAAAACACAAACAATACACGCTAATTTTTTTCCGGTACTCGCACTCAAAGTTATTTAAACACCTCTTTTGAAACCACGTCCATAGAGCAACTGACAACAGTAGCAGGTACTTAACAAATATAAATATCTTGTACATTGTGACTGATAAAGTGCAGTGAATAGGGTTTCCTTAATTTTGCGCTGCCTTTTCCTAACTTTCCGGGCACATTTATTAGAGTTATACATAGTGCACTCGTAATTTTCATGGAAAAATATTAGAGTGAAAAACTTACCAGTGTTGTTGGAAATATCGCATCAAGAATTTATTTCTCGAAAACATGGCACCGCTGTTTCTTGTCGTTGCTGTTCGTTAAGCCCCTACTGTCAAATTTTTCCGTCAAACTGCTTCTAATAAGTTTGGTAAAATAAAGTTGGACAGTTATGACTCCATCGAAACGTCATAAACGCCTCCATATTTGTATGAAAAAGTTGGATGCCTTCAGTTTCCATCCAACATTAGAAAATTTGACCAATTCAAAAATAATTTTGATGTTTGACGGTCTCAGCCAATCAGAATCGTGCATGACAAAAATGGACGTCGAGAAACTTAAAATAACGAACAATTGCTGGAAACGAAGTAAGTTATGAAGATAAATAATTTATTTAGAAGCTGTCTGGGCATGAATGCTGTTTTAAGTGAATATTGCACATAATATTACGAACTCCGAGGCATTCACTTTCATTGCGCCGGAAACATATGTTATAAATGAAATTTTGATTTAGTAAAGAGACCAAGATTAATTACATTATTACTTGCATTTCTTCCTGTAATGGACCACATGGAAAAACAAAAGCAATATCTTACTATGGAAATAATTTTTAAATATTATTTTTAATTAGATTCACCCAATAAAAAATTTTGACAGTGTGACACATTTTCTAACACAATCAAGATTATTTGATAAAATTTGCTGGCAAGAAAAATTTGATGGACGTATTTTGTCCTCAAATTTTATTGTCAAAAATAATTGAAGGCCAAAATTTGACAGCGTGACAGGGGCTTTATGAGTTTTGTTGACAACGTCGCATCGCGACGGCCATCCTGTCTTGGGATTCCTATGGTTTCACAAGATCACTCCAAGCGAATGCTAGAATGGTTACTTACCACAGACCTTGGCCAGATACACTAAGAGACCAATACCCGACAGCTTGAAGATTTTTGCGACAAAATCCAGCGGGTTTATCACTTCCAGTCAGCAGACAGCAGCACATCTGTTTAGTAGTACATTTCAATGATAGTAAAGTTAAAAGTACCAACATGGTGGCTATGAGAAAGAAACTTTCTTTTCTCTATGGAAAGTTTGTTTAATAATCGCCAAAAATTAGATGTCAAATGTAAAAGTGAACAATATTTTCTAACAAATAATAGTTATTATTAATTTTGAAATACTTCTGAAAATGTAGTAATACTAACACCTCTTGTCACTAGGTTTTTTTTTTTTTGCACACTCACCTATACTATTGGTGTCTAGTGTATTTGCCTTGGCCGATTCCGCCCTCGTTCCTCCTCCTCTGAGCAAGCTGCTCCATCATTAACGACCTCGCTGTCGACGAGACGTTAAGCCCTCAACTATCCTGCGGAGTGAGTAGAACACACATTAACTTCCGAAAATAAGTGGTACCAGCTAGGACTGGCGATTGTGTTAACGTGATATTGAACTTTAAATTCACGAGTGTAGCCGATTCTTTTACATCACACACGTTCTCTACAATATAGTCAGTGCTTTCCATAGTTAACCATGGAAAATGCGTGGCCGGAAAACTTGGTCGTCGATTTTGCCCATTAATTACATACATTCTGTTAGACCTCCTTTGACTTATTGTTCATTCAATCAGAAATAATGTCAAACAATATATTAGGCTAGGTTAACATAGTTTAGGTAGCATACTATAAACTATAATTCAATCACTGTTTCTACAATCAATCAAGAACAATGGACAAGGGAAAGGTTTAAAACAAACAATTAATCAGGAAACACTTTTTAAAAAAATTAGTGTAGTTATTTCAGACAATAACACATTTAGCAATATTATTTCACACTCGATATATAGTGTTTTACTTTTTAACCTAACCTTTATGCACAATACTTCACCATTGACATAAATATCAATCTAACCTAAAGTAAAGATGTCACACATTATAAAGGTATATGGTACAGATAAAGGCTGTTCACGGTAAAATGAGCACTTTTGAAAGCCCTGTTTGTGAATTCCTCCGCCTTATATAAAATTAACATTGCTATTGGCCTCATTACTATAATCATCCGCCGGACAAATGAAACTGTGGAATTATTAATAAAGTAAATATGTTACAAATTGAATTTTTACACTTCGACGCATTAAAGAAACAGAAAGCGATAGAAATAATTTTAAGCTATCACAAAGGTTACCTTATACTTTTTATTCGACGTTAAGATATGGAACTACTTTCCAGCCATCGTTACTAACTTTACTGGGCGAATGTCACTCAGTGCGCCCATTAAAATATACGCGTGCAGGGGCAGTGACTTTTTTCTAAGGTTCATTTCTAAAATGCTCACTTTATCGCGAACAGCCTTTAATCAAAGACGTGCTCAAGATAATTGTTTGTATGGTGGTAAACTTTAATGTTGCTTGTTGCAAAAATATCCTAGAAGTCTTTTTGTTGGCGGTAATAAAAAAAATATTACCAATGCCATGTTAATCCCTTTCATTAATGTCGTCAATTTTTATGGCACAGTAACTAAAAAATAAATATAGTTAAACATGTTTAGCATTTATTATTTTTTGCTAACATCTGAAAAAATGTCCTTTCATAGTTACATTTTATGTATATATCACTATACTGTTATGGAAATAGAATTTTATGATTTTCGCATCTACAATAGAATGTTTACTAAGAAAAATATGCTTATTTTATTGTAATATTTTTTCGTTTGCGGTACTGGAATTTCTGCCCAATCTACTGTTTTAAATATGGGTACGTCCGAGATTACAGGAACATTGAATTTTAAAACCAAGTACTGAAATATTTATCATAGTCAGTAAATGTTTCTGTATAAAATAAATCGCCTAACAAAACGCCAAACATTTTCCGTAATTATTAATTAAACTTCAGTGTTTCAAGACTTTTAAGGAGTATCGCGCACAATTTTTCCGCACGATCTGGTAGTGCAGCATCTTTTAGGCTTTTTCGTGTAATGTTAATTAAATCACGGAAATATTGCTTAGAATATTATACATTTTGTCACAAACCGCAAGACACGATGCAATGTTTATAGGCTGTTCACGATAAAGTGAGCACTTTTTAAGGCCCTTCCAACAGGCAATTGCCACTAATATATATATATATATATATATATATATATATATATATATATATATATATATATATATATATATATACACACACACACATATATATATATATATATATATATATATATATATCTTATTGCAGATTGAGGCATTACATTTTGAGGGTGGTGAAATGTATATACTATGTTTATTGGTCGCATTGCAATACTTTTATAAAAAAAAGCAACAGGATGATTGAAATTGGATGAAAGGAGTGAAATTTAGAAGGGCCTTGAAAAGTGCTCACTTTGCCGTGAACAGCCTATACGAATGTGAATACTGAAATCGCTGTCAGGTTGGCTAGGTCGTGAAATAAAACGTTTTAGTTATATGGCACACGGAACATTGTCTGGATCCTCGACCGTATGTTTAAATTGATGAATATTTCATTTATACTATGCTTTGGAAACAGGGAGATACTGATAAACACTTACTAATAAATCAGTGCCTGAAAATGGAAGGTTTACTTCCACAATGCTCATATTAACATGCAGGCTCTACGGATTTCTTGCTTTTTAACTCACCGTAGGACGCAAAATGTATTTGACATGCGCGTGTTGATCAGTTTTTTTACAGACGTACTTTGGAGCCGTTTTTCTCGGTGGTGAAATTTTCTCTGGAAACTAACTTTTCTATTTCCTGTGCCGAAAATCTTTAAATCTATACCCCAAATTTTTTTTCTAAATTATTATTTAAAATGTCCAATTTTTCTTCTTGACTTCTATTTTTGCCTACATTGTTGCGCCTGCATTATTGCAACGACTCTGTCTTATCGTGACTTGGTAGCCGAATGCGCAAGGACCGGTTAATCGTTTCACTGTTCCGTGAGAAAAGAGGCCCGCTTTCTCGCCAAGTGCCGAATTATTCGGCTCTTAAGTATGTTGACGCCCAATGCATCGTAAACACGGGCACAAATTCTTGTCGGCCCGTGTTTAGCATGCAATGAAGGAAACCGGTCGAGCACAGTTTAGTCAGTGTTGTGGTTGTGATGTTCTTAGTACCAGACGTCCTTTGTCCTTCGTTCAGCAACAAACCACAATCCTTGACCACAGGTTGGCGCACGACGAACATGGCGATGACACTCGCAATGTTTGGAGGAGAAAGCAGAGATTCTGACTTAAGAGGATACTTCGTATCAGTAACACTTGGGCGAATAATGTTATCTGTTATTTTCAGGTACACGCGTGACAACACCAAACGCACTCTCTCCTTCCCCCCCCCCCCTACATACACGCACGCATGCGTTGTCCTTGCAGTTCAATGGAAATTAAACAATTTTACCTCTCTTCTGCACTCTACCCCCCCCCCCCCCCCAAATTCACCCACCCTTTTACACCAAAAAATTCCTTGGAAACCCAGTTTCCTAGAAAATCCTTTGTAACACTACAAACCGTTTTCGTGTAAAATCTGCAAAACATATATTTGTAATATTAAAAACGACTTCCTTGTATTAAAACATACATTATTGAGATGTGTTCATCAAATTATTTGTTTCTTTTGGAAAACAAATATGATGAATTCATAACAGATAATAAGTGAGAAGAAATATTTCAAAATATAATATACGAAAAAAAAAATTTCACTTTCGGAACACATGGACTAAATCCAACACCCCCTGTATTATTAGCCCACACACTCAACCACAATATCACTTTGACTTATAAACATAGTGCTTATTTTTATAGTGAATATATCTGCAATGTACTAACCTACAAAATATTAAGGAAGTTATTTTATTAAGAAGAATACATTTTCATTTTAAGTGTTCTCGTATTGAGTTGAGAGATTTAGACGGCTTCAGAGCCGATTTGAGATTCTGCGTAGCTAGGAAACAATAACGATTAATGAGTAATACGGTAACGTTTTATTGAATTTTTCGTTTTATTATGACTGTTTGATTTGTTTCAATTGTTTTACGTTAATCAAACTTGCAATAAATTTATTTTTGCACTCAACTACAATTTACATCACCCATACTTTTTTACAGAAACAGCTATATACGGTTTTACGATTTTGAATGTCCGCCATTTTGCTGAAGCTCGTATATACGGATCATTATAGTAAAAACATTTCTCCAGGTTTATTATAAACACGGCCTTTCTAGTTTCACCTACAAACGAGTAGTTTTACAACAGAAATCTTCATACTGTTACAAGCATTCGTAAAATTTTAAAGAATTTTTCAGGTAAAAATTAAAATTTTTTCTACACTGCACTCATTAAGACCGACAAACAGATGTTCGTACTCATTGAACTATGTCTACAAAAATATTACGAATTCTTTATTAATCTCTATACCAGACGTCTACGTAGCAGTTAATTTTCTCCTAATAATATGTCGTCAAACGTCTTGTGGAGTCCGTCGCGACCGTAGTGTATTCGTGTGATTGATATGAGCTGTTAAGGTTGACCTTCATGTTTGTATCACTTCCGCTCTCGACCTTATAATCGCCGTGCAGGATACGACTGTTGACACGAAGATAATTACAATGCTGGGCTACTCAGTGGAGTTAACCTCTTGTGCTACCCACAAGTTGGTGTATATAAACAGTTAATGCCAAATCCCCGTAATTATTGAAGTTTTCATTTTTACTAATAATTTCTGACAAAAACTGTTTCCGTGTATGAATAAAATATCACAAAAAAAAATAAACCGGTATCGTTTATTGACATACCATGAAATCGTGGATTCGTCGATAGAAATTATTCTAGTACGAATAATTTTCTATGCGGCTGCACGTAGATTGTGCGCGTCGACTATAACGGCGAAAACCCGCATAATAAAAATGTCGCATTCGATCTTATTTCCACTTCGGACTTCATCAGCGAAATTCTTGACGAAAGCAATACCGATAGTTATACGTATCGAACATCGCAAATATACAGGCCCGAGAGAGCCAAATATAGGAAACACAATTATATGCTAAAGGAGATACTTACAACCGTTCATTACCCAGAAAGGGCGGTGGTGCGGGGGTGAAAAGAAGAATATTGCGTGTCTGGCTTGTAGCTGGCCAAGAATATATATATATATATATATATATATATATATATATATATATATATATATATATATATATGGTCCGCCTAACATGGACACCACCAAATTTTCCGGAACGGTTGCAGATCAAGAATTGCGGTTTTCGCTGAATGAAATTAGGTACGGGGACGAGAAAGTTGCCGCAAAGTGAATATTCCTAACACGTGCATGGACAGAAATAATTAACCACATACGATATTTCCCTTGGAAACATACATTAATTTCAATTACATTTGAAAGTACGTGTAAAGCTGAATTCACTCGTATGCAATGGAAAGTAACTCAGAAAATTCCAAGAAATTATATACAAATATGATTAAGTTAGGTGGGCTGGTAGTATGGGACAGTTGACCTGTACTCACAGCTGTAAGCAAGCAACATGCACTGAGACTCATCCTGGCGGGAAAGCTTCCTCATAGCAGCGTAGCGGTTACCTTCACGGGGCAAGGGGCACGGATTGCGATATAGGACAAAGTATTACGCGACAACGGAGAGAGGACAGGCAATGTGAGTGCAGGTCTGATATCAATACATCACATTTAGTTCAGATACCAAAGTAATTAAAGCGATTTGTTTCCTAGGCATTAACTGTACTGAGTAACGTGTGCTTACAGGTGTATAACAAAAATAGAACAAACCAACCTTAGGAGAAATGCAATCACATCCGCATGCATAGTACAAAAGAGCACAGTTAACTTCACATTATATCTTTTCACTCCATGTGCTCTATGTGTTTACCATCGACAGCAATACACATCTGTAAACGCACATGTAGGGAGCGACGAGCAGCCTGAAGTGTTTCTGGCGTAATGCCTCTGTAAGCTGCCACAATGCGTTACTGCATGCCTTATGACATCGCAGTAACCGTGTTGTACGCCATATCTTTCAGTGTTACCGACAGAAAAAATATCGAGAGATGTGAGGTCAGGGGAGCGAGCTGGCCATCTTACAACACCACCACAACGCCCTAGCCACTGGTTTGGAAACGTTTCATTTGACACTTGCCTCGCCACTAAAGAAAAATGCGCAGGACAACCATCATGATGAAACCAAATATCACGATGTATGTCAAGTGGTACGTCTTCCAGAAGTGCCGGTAAGGTCTCTCTGAGGAAACTGATGTACGCACAGGAGGTGACTATCACTTGAATGAAGTATGGTCTTATTACGTAGTCTCCAACGATTCCACACCACGCGTTCACTTTCCACTGTCGCTGGTGCTCCACGTGCCAGACCTAACGCGGATTTGCCGTCGCCCAATAGTGCATATTTCGTAAATTTACGCGTCCATGGTTTGTGAAAGTTGCTTCATTGGAAAATATCATGTTCTTCAGAAAGTTGCTGTCATCCCTTACAGACATCATAACAAACCTACAAAACTGAACATGCTGTTGGAGATCACATTCATGTAATGACTGGTGAAAAGCCACGTTATATTGATGGAATTTACTTTGGTATGGCACCCGCAGCACAGTTACTTTACTTATTCCAACGAACCTGGGAGGTTCTCGCGTACCCATGCGGGGTTTTGCGTCGACACGTACCAATACAGCGTGTTGATGCGTCTCGTCCGTAGCAGTATTTTGTCTCACTCATGCTGTGGGATTCCAATGACCTTGTGACAAGGGACGTGTGCCAATTCTTCGCATCGTTTGCCGTGAGATGAGAGTCCGATTAGGATACCTTTCACCATACATCTGGACGGCTTGCTTGGCATTTCTGCCACACTCGCCGTAAATAAGTACAGCGTGCAGTTTTTCCTTATTCGTGAACTTAGTTGCGCACGTACAGCCACACACTGCAATACCACTTACCATAACAAATTATGGGGACTGGTGCTGCAAATGGAGGCATACTTATATGTCTAGTCAGGTCCATAAACTTCTAATGCATGGGGGGGGGGAAACGTGCCTGTAACCGCTCATAAGAATGAGGGTGAATTCCAAACATCCAAAGACCAATACAGCACAATAAGCCTAATGGCTACATTAGATCTATTTTAATAGACTGGAATAAGAAATTAACGCTGTCGTGCATGGTTCAACATAGGAGTACAAATGGTAAAGGCAGCGCCAGAAAATTTTCCTCGTTGACGACACTCCGCGTGTTAGAAGGAAAAAGCGGCGCAGAGATAACAACGCGAATACCGCAAAAGAATAAAGTCGGAAAAGAGGAAATGTAAGTAAGGAAAGTTTTTGTACATGGAATTGCACACACTGGAAAGGAAAAGGAAGCTAGATATCACCTATAAGAAGCAGGGAGTTGTTATAAGACCTTTGGTCATATTTATACCTGAAATGGGCTATGTTGTGATTAATGATGGGGGCTGTAGCTAGTGGTTGACAAGGGTTGATTAACTGTAAAACTGACTACGTTGAGAGTCTGGTTATTATTGAATTACTGAACACTACAATTACATAAATGCAGTTCAGTGTACCGGGCGAGTGATATGAGATAATGAAAAACGATTATTGCTTGGTAAGGCTAATGTTACATTACTGGGTTTGTCCCGCCTTGGCTGTAGTTGTTCCGAGGCTGTTGGGAAATGACGATACGGCGGCGGCACGGCTGGTCTCTGTAGTAGCCCTTCATGGTCGGCGTCATGAGGAGAAAGACAATGGCCGCCACTCCGCATAGCTGGATATTGGCGTCGCAGTGGTGCGATCTGCCCTGATTTCTGGTTAGTAATGGGGGTTCCTGCTTACAGTAGTTTAGCAATCCCCACCCTGCTTGTCGCAATCGCCTTACACCAATATTACAGGTAGAACAGACGGAAGAATTTCCTGCGATCTGAGTGCCTGCGATCTGAGTCTCTTCTTTACAAGACCACTCGGGCCACATAGGAGGGCAGGGTAAGCCTACAATCAATACAAGAATCTGAACGTTCAATTGAGCTGTAGCGTAAACTATACATGTGTGTTTGTGTGTGTAATAAAACTAAATATTCATTTCATGAAAGATATCTTGGACATAGAATGAAAGTGTACGTGAAATTTACAATGCACTTTCTTTTCAGATATAGTGTTGGCAGAGAAAGCCTGTTAAGCCTCTTCGTTCCAAGACTTCTGTAACTATCGGAAAAGTGGTTATTACATACAAAACAATTATTATAGATTTATAAATTGTCTAAGCAAACAAGTTTCTTGTCTGCCACTCTCTTCGCCCTTTCACAAAATAAAACATTACCAATAAATTGGGAATCTGTGTCGTACTGTTCCAGTCAAATAAACACACCCAAGAAAACAGTATTTCCAATTAGGCATCCTGATTGAATCAAAATTAACCCGAAAATACAAATCTCACTGAACCAAAACAATATGTCTTCCATTAAGTACATTATGTGCCAATATAGCTCATTAAGTTGATTCCCCATGGTGAACATTACATGTATTTTGAAATACTATAAACCATTCATTCCTGCTATTGAAAATAAATTAAATATGTATAAATATACATTTTTAGTTACCAGTATTATACCATTAAAATATATTCCGAACACAATTAAATAGTGTGATTAACATGTACACATGCCGATTTACATAAATTTAAATCTCAACATATATTTGAATGGAAGTAGGCAATATGAATTCAAACTTCTCGCCTCTTCACGTGTAGTTCACAGTGCTTTTACCGAGCGCTAGTAACACGGGTTTAGATTGCCTCAGGGACTTGACCTTCTATAACTATCTCTGTTCTATGGTGCTGCCTGTTTTGGTGGAAGATCCGTTAAAGGTTGTTCACGATAAAGTGAGCACTTTTGAAATCAACCTTAAGAAAAAGGCACTGCCCCTACCTGCATATGTTTTAACGGGCGCAATGAGGGACACGTGTCCATTTGTGATAATTATTTCTCTCGCTTTCTGTATACTTTAATACATCGAAGTGTAAAAATGAGCATATTTGTAACAAATTTCTTTTCTAATAATTTCAGTTTCACTTGACGGACGCATAGTGATGAGGCGCACGGCAATGTTAATATTATATAAGGCGGGAGAACACACAACGTTTACACAAGTAGATCCTATGCAGGGCTTCTAAAAGTGCTCATGTTACCGTGAACAGCCTGTAATCGCCTTGCAGGAACAGATGTACTCCTTACATGGCGGCGTCCCCCGCCTACTTCGCACGTGCTGTACGGGAGCACTCGAATAACACCTTCCCCGCACGATGGTTGGGGCTAGGAGGTCCGATAGTTTGGTCCCCTGGTCTCCCAACTTAACACCTCTAGACTTTTACTTGTGGGATTACGTCGAAAGTCCTCTTTACCAAGCACCTGTGGTGGAGAACGGGGAGGACTTACCTGCGAGAATTCTTGCCACCCGCCTTGAAGTTTCACAAACATATGGTATTTCGGAAAGAGTGCCTAACAATATGTTTGGCCGCGTTAACGTGACCTTGCAAGTTGGAGGACGTCACTTCGAACAGCTCCTGAGCATTCTCGAAAGCACTGCATAAGATCTACTTTGGATGCACAATGTTCGTTTTTTCAACATATGTAACATTAACATTGCCATGGGCCTGATCACTTTATTTATGCGTTGGCCAAGTGAAACTATGAAATTATTAGAAGAGTAAAAACTTCTACAAATTAACTTATATATATTAAAAACATAAAGCAAAAGATATAATTTCAGTATTCGTACGCTTCACCGAACTCTTTTCATTCAACGTTAAGACTTGGAACTTTTTTCCTCCCGTCGTTGTCAACTTTACTAAGCCCATGTCAATCAGCTCATAAAAAGGTGAGCCATGGATCACATCTCTTTTCACCCCTCATCAAACCAACATAAGTCTTTTTTTCCCGAACTAAAAAATACACTGCTTTATCCAGCCATAATCCAGTTAAAAGGAATAATTTTATCCTCCATGACTGTCGCATAGATTTTCTCAGGCCCTCTCCGCTTTGCCTGGTTTCCTATGTTCTTACATCTAGACCCTTCTTCTTTCGGGATGTGCACATGGCTACAATTGCGGCCATGGCACTATAACCCTGCTCAACCGCGATGCATGCTTCCATTATGATAATTAAACACACCTAAGGCGAGTGCGGCTTGCCCTGAGACACATCCCATTCTCCAACAGTCTTAGCTACTAGCAAGCATGTCGGAGGGCACACAGAACTGTGAAGGTGCTCACGCTGGCGTAGCGGGATTTGGGGGCTCGCCAATAATTAAAAAAAATTACATCTCTTTGTTTACACACTGCGTTCAGCCGTTTGTCGTCGCGCGCGGGGATTGGGGATTGTCGTCTGCTGTCCAACTGCAGACTGGCTCCCCTCCGGCCTGCGCGTGATTGGCCCAGGTAGAGCGCCTAATTCAAACGTTGCGCGCATCGTTTGAAGTTTGTAGCTTGGAAGGCGGGTGTTTCCAGACACGTGTTCCTTATTAGAAAATATTTGTAGCGGCGTGCCCAACCACTCCTTAAAATTATGCCCAACAATTTCCGAACATCCATTATACAACGTGACTCGCACAAACTCGGACAGGCCTTTCAAAACAATTGGAAGTTTGAACGTTCGATCATAGGACACCGATGGTCGGTCTCGAATACGAAGGACTTCAGAGCTCTTGAATAGTTAAGGGAGAAATTTATATTATTTGTTATGTTATAAGTATTTGAGTTTTAAAAAAATGTATTTTTATACGAATTACTTCAACCAATATCTTCGACAAAACGAAGGTAGTGTACTTGGTGCCCACATTCGTCGAGTGAGAATTATGACTATGCACCCCTGTTTCAGTAAATAAATGGGCCATACAAAGTGAAATCAGTGTTCTATAGAATAATTTGAAACTTACTACACAAATGAACAAAAAGGTCCTGCGGTGCAACTCTCTAACCCTTAAAGTTTTTTTTAGGTATCTCACATTTATCAGAGTTTGTGCGCATATTGCTGAAAGACGTTGTATATACGTACGATCAAAATAATAAAACTGTTGCGTACTTTCTGATGTTTCTCCGAAGATTTTTTTTTTTTTCCAGACAGGCTGAGCGGCAGTTTCGACTTCGTTCAGAGGGGCGAGACGAAGAGAAATGAAGGGCAGGCGTTGACCTCGACAAAGGAGAGGATAAGTAGTGCCGCGGCACGCCATTCCAGCGGTCGAGAACGATAAATAGGGAAAATGGCGTCGAAGGGTGAATACGATGTGCAGCAGCAGCAGCAGCAGCAGCCATCTGGCAAGGACAACTCGATGCGCATGTGCATCATGACGTTACTCGTCTTCTTTTTCATCTGCGTGGTTCTGCTGCTCATACCGCTGCTGCTGAAGAAAGACTCCCAGAAGAAGGTAAGCGTTTATTACTCTCCCTGCACTGTACTCCAGCGAGTTCTCGGGCAAGGTGGTGCACGTATATTGCTTTTTTTGAAATTAAAATAATCAATCCGTTTTTGAGGGAGGGTAAATTAAATTTGGGAAACCGCAGGTTGTGCCTGCGTGTATGTGCCGCGCATGGCAGGATTTACAACGACCCTTCGCGTCCGTCCGTCGACCACGTGACCAACAGCCAACCAGAGGTGGCCATTAATTCTATCCATCCGTCCGTCAAAACCTTGGCAAGCTTTAACTTTCGACGGACGAACGAATAAAATTACCACCTTGTAAACTTGCACGTTTTGTTACTTTATCGTCCCGAGTTCTTTTAAAGACTGCGTAGCGCGTGCAGTGTTTTGTTTTGGCTGTCTTTTGTTTTCATGTGTTAGTTTATGTACTAACTGTGGAATGAAATTAAGTTACATTTTTTTCCTGAAGACTAATTGATAATTACGTATGAAAAGACGAACTTCTTTTGTGCAATAGTAAAAGAAACCTATCGATTTCCGCTACGTACGTATATGTGCGTTTTGGGTATTTAGAAACACAACACCGCCAAAAATTTGCATTTTTAGTGGAGAATTTTTTCTTATTTGTAAACAGCTTTTATTAGTTTGCAGCAATGAACTTACGACAGAAGTACAGAGTTTGATTGTAAATCGCTCGGCTGGGAGACGGACGAACGTATGACGGACGGCCGGATGACGGACGACGAGCTGTTGTAAATGTCTGTAAGTTTGTCTTAAAACCTATCCAGAACATTAATCGTATAGGCTGTTCACTGTTAATCGAGCACTATTTTATGCAACATCTGAAAAATGTCACTGGTTCTATCGGCATACATTTTAACGAGTAGATACACTAACCGACATGCGCCCATAGTGAAGTTGGTAACGATGGAGGTGAAAAGTAGCTCCATGTCTAAACGTTGCATTAAAAGAGTTTGGTAAACGTTTATGTATACTGAAATTATATATTTTGCCTGCTGTTATTTATGTAAGTTAATTTGTAGAAATTTTTTCTTTTTACTTTGGCCGACACGGCATATTGAAATGTTAATTTCACAACGCTCAGTATAGGCCTACCTTAGAAGTGATTACTTATACGGAACTGATTAAATATTTATGATACATTTTTGGTATTTGCGCACACTAAATGTCTCAACAAAGAGTAAAATAAAGGATTTTTTTTTTCTTCAATAATTGCGAAATTCTATTTTCTAAAATTTAATAAATGTGGACAATTAGTTATTCAGAAGTTACGGGTTTGAAAAATCTACGTTTTCTTGCCATGTGTAAAACGGTGGGACGTTGATTTGACGAATCACATAGTTTTATCATTTCATTGTTCCTTAAATCTCCAAAAGTAAAGAATGTTCATGGTAAACTGAGCACTTTTGAAAAACCTGCTTAAAATTTACTTGCATGCACATTGTGTATTCTTTCATTTTATGTAAAAATCTACACAGCCATCGGCCTAAACACTTTAGTCTTGCGCCGTTTGAGTGAAACTGTGGAATTACTATAAAAGTAAATATTTTAGAGATTTGCTGATTTTTACATTGATATGCATTCAAAAGTACAGAAAGTAAAATTAATCATTTCGGTATTCGGGAATGCTAACCTGACATGTTAAATTCAACGTTAAATCTCGCAACTTCTTACTTTTCGTCGTTGCCAACTTCACTGGGCTCATGGCAGCCAGTGTGTGCACGATGTTATGAAAGCCCCCGCCGTTGACGCGGTACACGAGGCCTCGCTCGCCTAAGCGAAGTGACAGTGACGAGGACACAGTTAGGTTGGAAAACACGAAAACCAAACACTCGACCAAAAGTGCAACCTGTAAACAGCCAAAGAAATGCGCCGAAGATAACACAATATGTGGGCCCAGCAAACTCGGTAGTTTTACCGGTAAGCATAACATCTCCTCGGCAAGACTCCGCCCACAGGGCACGGCGGGGACCAATCAGAATCTGTTACGACAACAAACACACGTGATGGGGTGAGAAGTGTGGACGGAGCTACGAGGGCCAGAGAAGGGCGACTCGAAGGCAGACGGCGCGGCAGCAGCTTGTCCAGGTGCGAGACTTGGCGAGTCCCTTATACCATGTGTCAACATCTATATCTTTGACTTAGGCTTGATACCTTTATCCCTTCTTCTCCAGTTGGCCAGATCCTATATTATTCATGTTCAATTGTAATGGTCGTTAATGGTAAAGAAAATGGCCCTGGCCGAAACTTAATTAGTTTTCTCTCTTACTTTTACTAAGTTTTATTTTCTTCCTTCATTCTGCCAGACTTTATCTGAAATGTAACTATAACAACGTTAATACGGACGCAAGTAGGAGTAGGGACATTTTTTTTTTCAAACGCTGGTTCCAAAAGTGCTCACTTCGCCGTGAACGGCCTACAGGTAGATGTGGCTTAACGTATCGTTAGAGACGGAGTAAGTTGTTCAGAGAAGCAGGACTTGGAAAGGAATCGACCATGTCCTGCGGCGAGGAACCATTCCACTGGTGTAATTTTGGGAACCTGTGGAAGACGAGAATCAGAATGGCCGGTCCGAGGTTCGAGCCCGGGTCTTCCCGAACGTTATTTCGAAGTTTTACCATCGCGTCTCCTCGTTCGGTAAAATCTCAAAAGAAATTTAAATAATTGATGAAAGGACATGCCGAGAAACAGTCGTTCAGGCGTTGGTTGAATTTTATTTCCCATGTGTAGTTACCATTGTTAATTTATAGATATTTTATATTCGTTTTATATAGAATTAACTTTGAGCATGTACAATTAGCAACAGTATACGATACATGAATTCAGTGTAATAAACTCGATAACAGACACGAAAGGTGTAAAGAAATATCGTCGAGCTGCTTCGATATCGTCAAAAAGAACTAGGTCATATAAAGACTATCGTTACGTTTAAGTGTGTGTTTACAATTGAAAACCTGTGAGTTAACAACAAAATTGTGAAGTATAAAGAAACAATAAGTTGATGTTCCTAATTGCCTTTACATAGACGGAAATACTTGTAATAGATTACTGGAAAGCGAAGATTTTAGGTAGGCTTAACATATGCAACAATAGTGAGACAATTATGTATACTCAAGTGCCTTAACCTGGACTCTAAACCAGACTCCTCGTACTGTAAACTGGCATGCAAATAACTACATTGCATACGTAGAATTGGGATTACGAGCATCGACCTCAATTTTAATCAGTGAAGACAGGGTATACCAACCTAAAATGTTTAGGTAGGCTTAACATATGCAACAATAGTGAGACAATTATGTATACTCAAGTGCCTTAACCTGGACTCTAAACCAGGACTCCTCGTACTGTAAACTGGCATGCAAATAACTACATTGCATACGTAGAATTGGGATTACGAGCATCGACCTCAATTTTAATCAGTGAAGACAGGGTATACCAACCTAAAATGTTTAGGGGGCAGGCAGTCGTTTTTAAATAAAGTATGCGAGTCACTTAAACCATGTAAGTTTACATGAGCCTCTGAAGCATTACTCGTACGCAAAATTTGGTGAGAATAGGTAGGTTGGTCCCCGAGGTATGGCACAACATCGCCATTTTCTCATGTGGTGCTCTCTTCATAAATGGCGGACAAATAATATTGATAATATTACTATATAAAGTTGAGTGTGATTATTTGGACATACGCCTAACTAAAATACTTATACGTCTGTTGTATTGTTAATGTTCAACTAACACCACTAGTTACAGAAAGTTATTTGTACTACGACAGTATAACTTGTCGCCTGCAATTGGTTGTGATCCGTTGATAGTTTCCCGAGATATGTCATAGTCTTTTATTTTTCAAGTGACGCTATTTTACAAAATTGCGAAGAAAAAAGACTTTATATATAAACATATGATTATGTTAATAGATAATGCCAGCATACCGAGTTAAGTTTAAATTTGTCAAATGGTTTCGTCAATCTTGCATACTAAGCTGAAATCATTGAGTATTTAAATGGTTTCCCGATATATGACACAAAAACTTTATATTTTAATGTGCCACTATCTTACAAAATTACTGACAGAGGAGACTCTGTGTATACGCATATAACCGATGTAAGGGTAATGGCAGCATACGAAATTTTGTTGAAATTGGTTGCATTGTTTCGTAGATATTGCATATCAAGTTAAAATGTTTATATGCTCGCAATTTCTAAAATAAGTGTCTTACTTATTTTAAACATATCAGTTTACATGGTCTGACGTAGTAATGCTTGTCAGCAAAATTTTGTAACAGTCGGTTAGTATGCCATAAACCCTTTGGCCCATTTTCCTAATAGTTTAATTTTATACCGCTACGAAAAAAAAAATGAATTAAAAGGTGCTGCTAACGACTTGTACACAACTTAGGTGTCTAGGATTGAGTACTATGGCTTTGATTACTATGCTGTGTCTGAATCAGTGGCGGCTGGTGACTTTTGAAACTAGGAGGGCTGTAGCGATCCTAACTCGTATCATTACAAATATCATCTTTAAATAGTCACAGTGATAAATATATTGCGCACGATAGGCTTCAGTAAGTGTAGTTTATGTAGCTAAATAAAAAAAATAAGTGTGGTTGTTTGAAGAAAAATTTATCATCGCCCGATTTGTAATGGTCAACATACTGTAACCGCTGGTTCAGATCTAATCACTACCACAGGTATGTATTTGTTTTAAGTTTGTTTAGATTATATGCCTTACAACATGGTGTGGAACATTACACGGGACGACGAGAGATGACATTATAATACCAATTCTACCATACTAATGATGATAATACCTTAAATATATTACTTTTTTTTTTAAACCAAATACTAATTTACATAGCCCACAGTGCATACAAAATCCATGTCAGATTTAAATTAGAGGATGAAAGTGGCATATCTTAATATATTTGTAAAAAAAAATCATTTCGTCAACCTGTACGCGCTAACTGGCAATGTATATTCATTCACCTTACCAAGCAATGAAAATTTTATGGCATTTTTTATATGTTGCGAACATGAGTGATGTCTTTTAACTCTGTCTCCCAAATGTTTTAGATCCTTTACCCCATTGACAGTCCACGCAAGATCATTAGGTTTCATTAGTAAAAAAAATTAAACAAAACAACACATTTCCAACTTCACACCCGCATAGCCAGTCCGCGATATTGTATGTACTTATGTCGAATTTTCTCGTATACGAACAATTTACTACCTTGGCTTTGTTGTTGAATTATATTTTACTGTGGCCTTGCTCGTCCTAGATTCTGTAGCTCTCGTTTATTCTCGTAATTGAAAATCTTTGCCGTAATAAGGTTTAAAATGTTACTCGCCCAATTAACAATTATTTACAAGTTTACACAACACGACATTAACAACAATTCAACCCTGCTTCTGACCGATGCTCATAGCTCATCATTAATTAACAAACTTATTCAGAATATTGCAGACTATATTTGAACCTCACGCGATTTTGAACGATACCTATAAATAAAAAATATTCGAAATAAATACAAGCATTGCTAAGAAAAGTTCTTAACAACTGCAAAGGAATGGAGCGCGAAAGTGTGCTTACAAAACATATAGTTTTGGTAGCTTTGTCAAGTTCTAGGAAACCATTTTTTTGTTTGAGCAGGGGCGCGCCCAGCTCTCTCCGATTTACAGTATGCGATTGGCCGAAAATGGCCAAGCCCCTGAAGTCTTCCCTCTCTCTCGTAGCACCCCTAATACTATGGTACGGTCATCTCTCTCTACTAGCTCTACCCACTTCGGGGCGAAGAATCTGCCACCCCACCACTCGAAATTTCCAAAAACATTTCTCTCGTGACAAGAGTCTCGTCCATCTCAAAAACATTAACTGCGAAATAACCTCCGTATTCGTATTCGTAGGCAGTATTATTTACTGAGTAGTAGATACGTAGAAGTATGCGTTCTGAGATTTTATTAGGAAGGCTGCGCCCCGCAGCTCTACCTCAGCAACCGCCACTGAATTAATATATGATTTTTTTCTTTGGAGGGGGAGGAGGGGGTAAAGTTGGCCCTTTGTTTGAGTAACTTTGTCTCACACCAAGTTTACTTCAAGAGAAGCACAGAGAAACGTGTTTGGGACAAAGTAGCATATAGCCTTTGAATGGTGATGTCTAGACAAATTCATGCATTAAAAATCCATATTTTTATACAAGTCATTACTGGCGTAAATCATTACTATGAGTAAAACTTGTTTGTAATATGAAAAGATAGGTACAAACAAAAACAATATCACAATGAAATATGATTATCTGTACAAATATTCTTAAGTATATACGGCAGATGTACCAACATTAGTAACATATAATTATTAAGTTATTAATTTTTACTTGAGAAAAGTCCCATTTTAATCAACTTTGTGGTTTCGATGCATTACAAAACATCACACCACTTGTAAAATAGCATAGTCAATAATAGCACTAGAATCGTGTACATTGATGATTATTCCAGGGTATGTGTGCCCTTCCCATTGCACGAGAACGAAATTCCCTTACTTCACAGAGTCCTTCACAGGGGCGTGTTGTGTCACATCTTGCACAAGAGATTTACTGGAACTACCACATTCATTAGATGATTGACCCATTCAGCAGTTCCGGGGTACTTGGTCGATAGGTTTCATGCACTGAGAGAAAATCGAACAAAATATTTGTTTGTGTAGGGCCAAATATATATTTAGTTGACCTAACAAAATATATTGTTAAGCAAAGAAAAATTGAAAAGCAAAAAAATTACTTTCGTTCATCTAACAAAATATACATTTGATTAAACTAAATCTCTGTGCTGGGCCAACAGAAATTAGACTGTAATCTAAAATTTTTGTTGAATCTGCTGTATATATTTGTTTGGCCACTCATTTGACTGTCTTCGTTAGAATATACAGCTCGAGAGTTTGTTTGTATTTCTTGTGACAATTAGGATAGTAACCGTGTTTGTTAGTGCATCTATTGATGCTTAACAATCGTATAAACACATTAATAAAACAATACTACAAGAAAGTGAAAAGTAAAGCTGTAAAACTTGAAATACTAGTTTGCACACGTTCCCCAATATTTGCAGCATATCTATTTAGAAACTTTCCTACGTCATCAGTTGTCACATTAGTCGAAGTTACTAATAGCGCTCGGACGCAGGTGACCTAGGTTCGAAACTCGGTCAAATTCGTAAATTTAATTTTATATCGGCCCAAACTGTTTAATGTACACGTAGCCAAAAAAAAAAATCTTTAGTTATACCAACCAAATCTTACAGTTTGGGGCAACCAAATGAGAACAACAAAATAGTTTGGTTTCAGCAACAAACTATTTCATTGACCCTATACAAACAAATAACTTAGTTGCACCAAACAAATGTTGTTTTATTCAACCAATACCTTTTTCTCAGTGTGTTCTTTTTCGTATTCACAGTTGAAGAAGCTGAAATCAATTTGCCCTGATGATACAATACTGAAACTATCAGAATCTTCTTTTGAAGATGACTCGTCTAGTTAATTTGTTTCCTTTTTTTTTGGTGCACTTTTCTTTGGCCTATTCTGTTTGGGAGTGGTACCATCACCATAAAATGATTCCAAAGGAAAGATGACCTGTTCTATTATACTTTGGCCAGGTGGCAGGTTCAGTTTCTTTTATTTTGTGATTTGGATCTTAAAAATGTCATTTATCTGTTTGCTGGAGCTTAGACAAGAATGTTTCTCCCACTAAATCCAGGTCGACTGTTGTTGATTGTTGTGGAAGTCTGAAAGGCGTTTCAAGATCTCTTCCTTGTAAATAAGATACACTCCTGCTTTATTGAAATCAGAAATTATGTTCCCAGCTATATTACTTTCCAGTTCATGTAGTACCTGTTTCGGGAACACATATTTTGTTAAGTTGATCACAGTTTTCCCACATTCTGTTTATTTTCAAAGAGCAAGCGTTTCCCGCTACCTAATTTTCAGTGTTCTGAAATAGGCAACATCCAGCGTTTGTGTTAAGTGGCTTGAGTTTGATGGCAAGCAAACAAAACGAATGCTGTTTTCCTCGCATTATCTCGAAACAATTCCACTCAAGTGGGAGGTTAGAGTTTCACCTAACAGAATTTTAGGCCCCTTCTTGTTTTTTTTTTCATGATAGGTAGGAGATGAGAGGAAAACCATTGTTTGAACGATGCTAGGGCCTTCCATCCGTATTTGGTCCAGTTGCATCGGCATCCTGTGGGTCCGTTTCAGTCCAGGTAGCCCATAAATGTCGTGTCTTTTATGTGGCGTAGAGTGGAACTGCTTGCCCCGAGGCATTGCACAAAGTATCACTGTTGTACTTGATTTCGTCGAGTACAATATTATCTCCAGGTATTCACATCCTCTTCTGCATATTACTTTTTTCGACCGGGATCATCGGTAAGGTTGGTTCCATCAAAATTATAAATATTTTTTTTGCGGGATGGGCTGGACATCTTCAACCAGTTGTTCTAAGTTGCCAATATACTGAGTTATGATCTCTTCAGTACTGCGGCACGAATTCTTTTAATGTTAGACGCAAATCTGAACGAAAGCTGGGGATGCCTTTGCAAAAATGATTTCATCCAGTTGGAAGCTGTCAAGTTGATTTGAAATACAGTTATCGCTTTCCCGTCACTAGTTACATAAATCTTGACTACATATCTTAAATCTTGTTCATCAACAGGTAACCCGTATTCGCAAAATTTATCTACACGGCTCGCAAATGCTAACTCCTATTCTGCACTGAAGGCCTTCGGATTAACTGGCTGTCCTGGATAATTCTTCTTTAACTTATTTTTTGGTACTTCGGCAGACGTTGAAATGATTTAAAGTCTGTATTTTAGTCATCGCACCTGATTTTACAGCTTCCAAGCACAAATTAATTTTATCTTTGCTGTAGTCACCATATCTCCTACTTCCAGGCTGCCTCTGATACTTTCTCAGCATATTTACTAATCTGTAAATAAGGCAGGAAATTTGCAACTAGTATTTAACAGAGTGAATTGTTCTAAACCAGAGTAAGGGAGACCTAACAAATATTTTTTACGTAAAATGTTACTAAAAGTGAAGGCTGGGATTACTTTGGTCTACTTTATTTGCGGGCCAAAGTAACCCCTTTTTACAGGATTATTGACACTATTGTTTCATTACTCGACACGATATAACCTTCTCACTTATCGAAATATAACATACATAGTGTACACTGTGCCATACTACGGCATGTTCCCCCTCTCTACAATTCTTTTCCCTCTTAAATTGCTTTTCTAGCGATTTAAGCTTGTCTTGCAAAGCCCGTTTTTATTTTGCTTCCTTGTTACTGTTCGGGACACTACTTTTGTTCAATGGTAATTTTAAATTTGTGTGAAACTGATTTTTAATTTCTTTATTCCTCTTAAAACTGAGCAGACTATAAGTTTGTAAACCAGTCATTCTTGTTTAGTTTGAATTGATTTGTAAATCCCACAAACGGCCTTGCTAAGAAATGTTATTATTATCTTTGGTAATATTCAGTGGACTCTAAAACATATTTGGTATTTTGTCTGCCGCTGCGATAGAGAGCAGCACTTGTACTGTAATAAGGCAAGTAACTAACAAAAAACTGTTGTTATATTTTGATTTTGTGCAGTTATTGTTCGTTGTATTTCTGTAATACTTTTTTTTGTGAACTTTATCATGTCATTGTTTATTTTAATTATGTTCTTAATCTTATGATCCTAAAATACGGCCGTGGAATTTTCCACTACATTTTACACTCGTTGTATGGTGTTTCGATATTTATCGATTAGCCATAACATGACTTTAAGAACTTTGTCCAAGCCACTCCATACACATAGGAATTTGCTGACACCTTCTTCATTCCGTTTCCACCATGTTGTGAGTGCAAATTAATTTACTGCTGAAGATTTTCATCATTTATAGTATGTAGGACTTCAACACTGCCACCTTGGTAAGTGGCATCTTTGTAACTTTTATTGCCTCACCCCTGTTAGTGTTTGTAACGAGAGTTATAATGTTTTTAACTTCCTTTTTGATATTTCTTAGTGCAGTCCAAGTCTGCCCCAGGAAAATGTAACTGAGTCCATGTGCAGGTGAACCTTACCTGCCTGCCCCTTGCGGCATCTTTCTTGGACAACAGGTGCTAAATTTTCCGAGCTGTGAGTGTCGCTGCCCACACCGAATTTTCATCCAAAACTTCAGGGTTAGAATGTTCTAATTTTTTCGCATGCTCCTTATGCATGACGTGACGACTAAAACTTCAAGCATGGCACTTAGGCCTACTGAAAAACAGACTATATTTTATTATGTGCTTGCTGTGCGCATTTTCTGGGCAAGATATGATACCACATTTTTTTTAATTTAATTTTTGGTAATAACAAAGTAACATTTCTGCTTAAAATAATGGAACAATGCTGGTTCCAAAAGTTAATATTTTATTTCCATGTTAACTTATTTGTTAAAAAAAACCTAGTGTTATTCATAACACAAAAGTTTGGATGCGACCTCTTGTTCTCTTGTTAACTATATTCTGTGAAATTTGCAAAAAAAATATATACATATAAAAAACAAAACAAACGAAGGTAACGAAATATGCGAAAACACTGATATTAAATGTTAAAAATACTCTTGATGGACATGAAACTATAATACGTTTTTTTTTGTTGCTGGATATTTGTACTCAACTGGTGAGGGAAAAATGACAAAATAAAAAATAAAACCTTTTTAAAGGTTAACATAAGTTAGTAATTTATTTATAATTTTCCCTTTTTGAATTACCATGTGTGGTGAGTTGAAGTATACTTACAAGCTTCCTTTTACAGTATCACTTGATAACTAAACCAATAAGTTATTTTATCTGTCTCATGCTAATGTTGGTTTTACATAGGAGTGCCCGAATTAGCATCAAGGAGGTGAGTAAATTAATTTTGGGCTGGGCGCTTTGTTTGCTATAACTTATTTATTTACAACACCAGAGAGTTTCATTTGAGCGGAGAATTAGTTTCCATGTTCTCCTCTGGGGCACCTTGTCTCTAGGTTGAGAGTCCCTCAGTTGGGGCGTTTTTTTCCAAAAGGAAATTTCTTTGGCTGTTATCTCTTTTGGGTTCTTAACCTGGGCGCTGAGAGGTGGCTCAACACCTACATACAATAATATTAAAAATTCGCTACTTACCGAAGCCAGCATGGTTATGATAACAATTCCACATTCAGAAGTTTAAGAACCACTAAACACGTGGTAATCAAACAGTTAAGCGACTGGAGTGCTGCCAGCTTACGGAGAATGATAGAACCAGTTCGAGGGTGTAGTCCATTGATCAGTGCTCCTACATACTGGGAAGATGTAGAACTAAGATAACCTGCAGCATTCCTTCAGAAAAAGTGTGATATAACCTTTGATTTTTGGGTCAAAGTACACCCTTAGGGCCACTCTAACCCCGGCTTACAGTATTCTCAAGATATGAAAAAAAATTTATTAATGCGCCGCTATTTTACAAAATGGCAGATAATAAAAACTATGTATTGGCATATTAGGTGTTTGATAACAAATACTTGCAGCAGTCCAATTTTGATTGAAACTGGTCAAATGGTGTGATATGTATAGAAAGTTAACCTAAAATATTTATATGGTCTCCATTTTGAAAATAAGTGCATCATATATTAAAATTTCAAACTTTTGAAATGCCTACCACAGTATTACTTACATTTTAAATTTGGTGGCAATCGGTTCAGTAGTGTCCAAAATATGATGCGAAAAGCTTTATTTTTTAATGTAGTGCTACTTTCCAAAATGGTAGACTAATAACATCTTACGCATTTCAATGCTTAAATGATGTACTATCAAAGTCACAAATAAGGTTTAAATCGTTTAAATGGTTGCCGAGATATGACGTAGCGCCAAAAAATATTAATAACAGCCATTTTAAAAATAAGCATCCGACATTGTCGACAACTATAAAAGTTAGATTTCCTGACAAAATGGCGGAGCTTAGACTTTCGGCCGGTATTCCAAAACATTCTGTTCAGCATTACATATTTTTAGTACTATCTCGGGCCATTGAAAAGCTATTATCACTGCTTAGCTCACGAAAGTATTTCTTAGCGTACTTTCTATATATCCTAATATGGTATCAGATAACTCACGGTTTGTTATTCGCAGACCCATGCCTCTATAAACAAATGGGAGCGACTTCGTTTTACAGTATTTATTTGCAGTAGCTTTTGCGAAAAACATACATGAATGTTTCATTTGTAACGTTATCTGTAATAATTGCAGTTGTTATAGACTTGAAATATATGTGCATACAAAGTACAACAAAAGTATTGTTTTTATTATTGTCGGATGTAATATATTTACTTCGCGCTTTCCTGCATAACAACTTATAGATTGAATTTCTGCACGGTGCTGGTTGCCGACTTATTAGCGAGTTTTAACAATATGCAGCTACTTGCAGTCCTTTTTGTAATCTGTGATTTAACACATTTCTGTTGGTAATAATTTGTTAAATATTATAATTGGTTTTTACGTCCCTTTTTATTGCGCTAATTAGAGGTTTCATTTTAAATGACGAACTTGTGTTTGAACAGCAGAACTGCATCTTAATGGTTATCAATTGCTGCTGTATATTTGCATACACATACGTAAATTTACAATATATAACTGCCCTACAAATTTGAGCTATAATGTATTATTTGAAGCAGACAAGCCAGTCAGTTCTAAGAGATAAAATGGCATTCCGATCCAGTTCATAAATCCAATTCAAAAACAATGAACAAGAATGAACAGTGAAACTGAACACAAAACCATATTTTATACTGTGATGATAAAAATGTGTTACCCACCCGTATGTTTCAATAAAATTTCTTTAGTGACATATCTGCAGTTGTAAGTATTCCCTGAAATACACATTTCAACCTATTTGTAGCACGTCAGTTTTGTTGTATTATTATGTCATAAGTTTTACGGGATGGGGTTCAGCAATTTTTGCAAATTGTTGAGTCGTGGCATGTGTTCAAATTACAAATACGCCAAGGAAAATTAATCCATTAAGTTTCAAACTTGCAGAACTATGTTAAAAAGTTGTGATACATAGATGCGTGACCTTTAAGAAACTACTACAGTCAGCAAGAGCTGTCTACAGTTAAAACACATAGACCTCGTAAATCCAGATCCGCCTGCCACATACTCACTGGTATACCTGATGCTTTCACGAAACGACGAAACATCAGGAATATAGTTATCACATCTTTGTAACTCGTGCAAATAATTTAAAACACGACCTATGCAGTATTTATAGCATAATATCAAGTTTTAAACGGCAGAACGTGTATTCCTTACAAACACACAAAGTACAGCCAGCGTGAACATGCCATATCATCGGCTGTCCCAACAGTACTTCCAATGTTTAACTCGGCCTGTCTCAAAGGATGTAGTTTTACCATTCTAGTAGGCAGGCTCCCAAAAGTAATTATTTTTGCACACACGTTATATACTATCTTCGTTTGTAATGTAAAGCCTCTAAATAAAGAATCTAAAAACAAAACGTCTACCTGCTTTACGTGGATAGTTGACTTTGTTGAATAAATTCAGAGAGATTTAATTATCACCAATAAAAGACCGTGCTGTCATTTAAAAACAATTACATTGTATTGCTAACAATCCATCATGACGAATTTTATTATTGAATGAAGTTATTAAAATTAATAGACTTTATTCAACATAATAACCATGGTAAAATGAATAATAAGTTAATTTTACAACACTGGGGAAAAAATTCGACATTTGGGTGTTCGAATCCAATAACCTTTCTACCAGGCATGCTATCACGAAATGTTCGTAGTGCTAATTGATACACAATACCTATATATAGCATACTATTTGAATGATTAAAAATTTTACTTTGTCTTAATAATGGATGCTCTTAAATCATTACATAAATATTACGTAGCATTCTTTGCAAAACAGCTAAATTGTGCTGGTTGCCAAATTTTTTAATAAATCAAAAAATAATGTAACAATTGTTTTCCTCGGACAATAGCCATTCTTGAACTGATAATTCTTCAGAAGAAAAAGTTATCAGCGAAGAAACGAAGTTAATTCATACAGTGAATTATGTTGGCACCATAAATTTACCCCTGATAAATGTGTAAATTTACAGGCGTTGACAATATATATCACGATTAGGCTTTCTCGCAGAAATGCGCAAAATTTCCGTTGTTTGTCTCTAGTGTATAACTATACTCGAGTACAATTATGATGAATAATACGTATATTTTGTAATTAACGTGATCCAATCTGTTTGTATGATGTATTTCAAAAAATATTGTCTCAAACAGTGTATGCAGTAAAACCGCATAATAACCACAATTGTGGTAAGTAATAAAGTCGCGTGTCGATAATTACCGCACTTTACACTGCCCATTGCTCTAAACATACTTTGTGAACCGAGGAGAAGGTTTTGTTGCCGGGGGGGGGGGGGGAGAGTAGATGCGCACGCAGCGCTACAGCTGTCGTACGAGTGCCGAACCTTACTGCTGTCGCTCAACTATAGACTGTTCACGGTAAAGTGAGCACTTTGGAGGCCCTATTTCATTTTTACATTAAGTAATTTTTTATCTTTTCGCCGCCTTTCGAAATAAATATTGCCATGTAAGTAAGAAACACAGTGCGTGCGTTCCACCGCACTCGGAAGTTAACGTGTAAAGCTAGAATAAAATATATTTATTGACTATTATTCCAAATGAGAGGACTTTCAAAATGGCTCATTTTACCTTTAATAGTCTATATACAGACCAGGCCATGACGAGCTCCAGGCTTGGAGCATACCTAGCGGACTGATACATTTACACTCAGCACTTTGCACTCGTAGAGTTTTAAAAATACGTAATATGTTTTTTTTATAAAAGGTTGCGTCGTGATAGTCATTAGTGGGAACATATTCCTGCAAAATTTTATTATAATCTGTTCAGGTATTAAATAGTTATAAAAAAAGAGGAGGTCATACATCCGAATAGACATTCGGGTGATTTCATAAGCCTACCTTTCCAAGGAAAGAACACTAAAAATGAAACTGTGCAGTTGTGCAGGGCAAAGGCCTGGTTCACAGCAGACCTCAGCAGCTCATGTGCAATGTTAGATTTTCCTCAAGCGTTAAAAGGAGTAACTATTATGTATGTGCTAAGTAAACGTTTTGTGGCAGCGGCCAGTCATAGTGTTGCAGTATAAGCTGTTGACGGGAAATTGGTATTTGCAGTTGTAACCATCAACTGAAAACATTAATAAAAGTGCAAATGTGTGAGCATGTTTGTAAATATATTTGTGAATTTAATTCTCAGTAAAATCATTCTCGTTGTAAACAATGAATGATGTGACTAAAATAGTGGTTTCGTCATATTTGGTTACGTGGTTGGTCATAAAACAAAACGTAATGAGGTCACACTTGTCGAGAACGTAGATTGAATGTGTTTCGAAATTATTGTGCGAATTGTGAAATGGAAATAGAGAAGACGTGGTTACATGCCAGAATTTCCTTATCAAGGTTTCTACTGTACGTGTTGCATTTAATGTTCTTGATGCCCCACGGACTTAATGTTTTGATCAGTCCCACATACCACCTCCTCCTTCTTGGGGAAGATAACAATTATTCCTACGGGGTTTTCGTAAATACGTTTACACGACTTATATAGAGCTGAATTCACAAGTGTAATAAGTGTATCTTTTTTCTCGTTATAATTTCTGCCGCCACAGTGGCTGAGCGATAAGCACTCTCGCCTCCCAACTAAGCGAACCGGGTTCAATCCCCGGCCGTGTCACCGGATTTTCGCAAGTGGGAATCGGGGATTTCCCGCTTCCCCCGCCCCTTCATTCCGGTGCTGCTACATATTCACTTCAATCACACTCATCGACTCTCAAGACCTCGCTGTTAAGAGCCGCCCAAATCTCTTCACTCACTCACGTTATAATTGCAAACCAGAAACAAATAATGCTGAGCCATATAACGCAATTTGCACATCTTATTTAACCGCTGTAAGAAAAATTTACAACGCCCTCTACACTCGAAAAAAAATGTCCTGAAGTCTAATATTTGTCTCCACTGGAATATTCTTGAAGAACACAAATCAGTGGAATGTATGGCAGGAGATCCACCGTATCCTTTTTGGCCATGCTGGACTCTTTTCTACACAATTACAATGGCACTTGTTTAACGTATGACAAAGAGAGTTTTTCTACATTAATTTCCGGGAAAGTTATATTTTCATTCAGTTTTTCATTGTACTGTAAAACAAACGGACACACTCCCACAACTAGCAACCACAGAATATTCAGCCTATTAAAAAGGGCTCCCTAGGCGTATTTTCACCTGATTGTGGTGAGTCTTCCAAAACCTTTGCAGAGAGGAAGTTTCAAACGTTTGATATCAGTGACAGTACATTTAAGAATTTTCTCTTTGCATGAATGGTAGATTCCTTCCAATCCCCTGGTAAATAAATATGATTTTTTTATTACTTACTGCTTCAATCATCCCAAATTCTGCGTCATTTTGGAGAGATAAATAACCAGGGACCATGAATGTGTGATCGATAATCTGTGCTGCAATATCTGTGCTTTTAACTAGTTTCAGAAACGAGATTTTGATATTCTGAATTTGGTCGCAACATGTATCAGAACATAATTACAAGTGGAGGCATTCCCTTTAATATGTCATATCACAATGCTATACGTGTCTCGAGAGTCTCTTCGTTCTTTCATATCGTCCGAAAGACACATGTACCGAACTGTATTATAAAATGATAGTCATATATATTTAGTTTTAATAGGCTATTGATAAAAGTATAGGAAACGAACGCGCTTTCTGTAAGTAGAATGTACAGCAATATCTCTCATCTTGAGCTTCCTCCTTATCACTTTTCATTCCCGTTCTAGTACGCCCTACTCTTCGCAAATGGAGTTCCTCTCGAGCCTCAAGAGCTTTTCTGGCATTTCCGTTCTTTTCTGTTGACAACTTCGTTGCAATTTTGTCGCACAGACGACATGTATCTGTATTTGGCAGCTTGAAAAATGTAAATTGAAGTTGGTGGTAATCATTTCGTAATTATATTTTTCTTTCACTGGAATTTTATTTCTTTTCTCTGTATTGCTCTGCATACATGTCATACATTTTACGAACAGAAATATCATTATGAATATAATTTCTCTCCGGATTATCTTTCCTGGAATAATGACTTTGATATAGAAAAAATGATTATATGTGTTCTACAACATCAGGAATGTCAATTTTGTTTCCGGGTATATGGCTATCTCGAGAGTCTACAACGGTTAATATATCATTTTTTTTGTCAAATGCCCATAAACACCCCCCAACTACGCTGAAAAGTAACAATAAAATATTTTTATCACATTAAAATATTGCCGCCATCTACACTGAGTGCATACTCGTTCGCGTACATTTTCGCAACACCTGTACTACAACGATGTCTCAGCCTATCTACTTTTTCCTTCTGCACCAAACCACGAATGAATGTATTTTGTATATAATAATTTCCAAGTTTCCCGAAATTAAGAAAAAGGATGTAAGCATATTATTAGTAAATTTGTTAGCGCACAGAAAGGAACATCAACAATCTGAATACGGTACGAAACACTAGCCTTTCACAAGGTTACCGAACTTGCAGCTAAGTAATCTTTCCCACTGTTTGTAGATATCTCCCTGATATTCTTTTTCCAGTTCTTCTCATCGCGTTCCCTCTTACATCTTCTTATATGGTTATTGTTTTTATCCTCCACATGTTTTGTACTTATACTGACAGATTTGAGATTTCATTTTCCTCCAGAAGTTTCTGAAGTTAAAATACAGGCAATATTTTAGAAATTGAAACATCTTTATTTTTTCTTTGTATAGACATCACTTTTTCTTTTAATATTGTGGTGTACCTCATGGCGTGACATAGTTTGCGACAGAATGTTCAGCTGTGTTTGCGTGAATAAAAGTCTACTAATTTCCTTATCTGAACATGCACTGCGTTTAATAGCGTGGACAAGAAGTTGATGTCACTTGTATGCTGTACCTATTTATTTGGTTGTATAGTGAATGGTAATTACTGAAGGGACTAATGAAACCGTGAAATTAAAGTACAATTTTTTTCGTGCTACTTACTTTTAAAAACATTGTTATGCATCTGTGTATTTAAATCTGGTTAATATTTCTATAATTACACTGCTTGACAGCAGCAATTATTTATCACTAATAATAAATAAAATTACCTCTCAGGTAATTCTGACGATTAGCCTAGAACATATTCTTCACCCTATGACACACAACTTGTACTCATTTTCATTATGTATATGCTATTTCATTGTTATAATGTTGCATGAACTTGGTTCGATATGGCTGTTAAGGCAACATGAACGTTTTTCTCCCAATTATTCATATTGATGTCATCTGTTTGAAATAAAATGAGTGGCAGACTTGTCTCACTGTGGCAGTGAACAGAACATGTTTGTTTATATCTATACTCGACCTATCTTAAAATGGGAAAAATATGGACTTGACTCACTATGGTTGTGAGCTTCCCGTATAGCTCATTCCACATATAATTTTATAGTATTATAATTCTAAATCGCCTTAAATTTTCGAACATATCCTATGTTATTTATTAATTATTTGGTGGAGATATAATATTAGTTATAGTAACACAAGTAGACTGACGTA
The DNA here is from genome assembly GCA_029891345.1 of Dryococelus australis. NCBI lineage: Eukaryota > Metazoa > Arthropoda > Insecta > Phasmatodea > Phasmatidae > Dryococelus > Dryococelus australis. Next base: position 55,406,757 of record CM056999.1, read on the forward strand.
AACAATTTCGATTATAGCATTATGATCAGTACTGGCGCTGAATAAACAGCTACTCACGTGGCTAGAAAATTGATTTAATAAGTAAAATTAAAAAAACTTCATATGATTCGCCGATTTACGTATGTTAAGTTATAAGGCAAAACAATTATAATTTCCACTTAGTTTTGAGTCTACTACTTTTCATTAGCAATGTGGCTTTTTAACCATCCAAACGACGATAATCTTATAACTTAATGATCATGGTAGCTTCAACTAAATGATCATGAAAGTCAGTCCTCCAATGTACTAAATTATTCACTAACTGTGAAGAGAAATAAGGAAACGCTAAGGTCGGACGCATTAATATAAATTAGGTTTAAATTATTTATTAATTGAATTGAAATAAAACCTAAAACTTGGTTCACTTTTCAGGAAACCGATGACATCATTTCATCTGGACAAGGGATGACAGCGAAGACAGAATCTACAGTGCCTCGGGTGACAAAAGACCAACCAACACCTATTGCTTCACAGACCACCCCACAAACGCCCCCTATTTCGAAAAAACCGGTGGCACCAATGATTCCAACCACACTATTATCTACATCTACAGTGCCTCGGTTGAAAAAAGACCAACCAACACCTATTGCTTCACAGACCACCCCACAAACGCCCCCTATTTCGAAAAAACCGGTGGCACCAACGATTCCAACGACACTATTATCTACATCTACAGTGCCTCGGGTGACAAAAGACCAGCCAACACCTATTGCTTCACAGACCACCCCTCAAACGCCCCCTATTTCGAAAAAACCGGTGGTACCAATGATTCCAACCACACTATTATCTACATCTACAGTGCCTCGGGTGACGAAAGACCAACCAACACCTATTGCTTCACAGATCACCCCTCAAACGCCCCCTATTTCGAAAAAAACCGGTGGCACCAATGATTCCAACGACACTATTATCTACATCTACAGTGCCTCGGGTGACAAAAGACCAACCAACACCTATTGCTTCACAGACCACCCCACAAACGCCCCCTATTTCGAAAAAACCGGTGGCACCAATGATTCCAACCACACTATTATCTACATCTACAGTGCCTCGGGTGACGAAAGACCAACCAACACCTATTGCTTCACAGACCACCCCTCAAACGCCCCCTATTTCGAAAAAACCGGTGGCACCAATGATTCCAACGACACTATTATCTTCATCAACTAGTGTCCAGGATAAACCTTCAAGTATCGCCGGCCAAACACAATCAAACATGCCGTATACAAGCCCAAGTTCTGTCGCAGTTACCACTTCAGCAACACTGAGCAGTCAAAGAACACTGAATCGATCTTCTTCCTTTTTACCTAATATACCTCCATCATATGTCTCAACATCGAGCATTCAAACACCCAATCCATCTTCTTCTACAGCCCACAATATACCTCTCTCAACTACTGAAGAATCCACTACTGCAACTGATTCAGCAGCACCACCACTGAGCACACTAACAATACTAGATTCGTATCATTCTGCCACTTTCTCGATTTTATCCCCCTTAACTTCAAGTATCGCCGGCCAAACACAATCAAACGTGCCGTATACAAGCCCAAGTTTTGTCGCAGTTACCACTTCAGCAACACTGAGCAGTCAAAGAACACTGAATCGATCTTCTTCCATTTTACCTAGTATACCTCCATCATATGTCTCAACATCGAGCACTCAAACACCCAGTCCATCTTCTTCTACAGCCCACAATATACCTCTCTCAACTACTGAAGAATCCACTACTGCTCAAACTAATTCTACAGCAGTGACGGGCGATCTATTAACACTGAATTCATATTTTACCACTACAGAGAATACGCAGCAAAATACCTCCAAGAAAGTGCAGCAAAATACATCATATTCAAGTTCAACTACACAGGCGGCCTTTGCTTCCAGTACAATATCAGTACAAAGAACTGATTCCAATGTGAAGACACCAAATATACCAGGTTTGTAAAATTTGATTCTTAAGGGATTTGAATTTGTTTCAGTTATCCTTAGTATAGAAATGTTTGAAGTCTAATTTTAGGTGACTGTAAAAGATACAGTATTAAAGATTCAATAAAAGCTAAATTAAGGGCGTAAGATAGCGCAATTAGGCGGCTGTAGTAATGCAAATTTATTTTCTGCTTATCGTTAAATGCTGAGCTGGTGACGAACATGTAAATCTATATTATTATATTTACTATATATACATACATTAACAGAAAATAGCTGCACCTAAGTAGTATGCGCAAGTTGTATGCAGTACCATCATGGGTAGTATTGCAGCTAATTTTACAATTGTCTGTGGTAGGCTGTTTATAATTGCCCTTAGGGGATGCTAAATCTGGCCTACCCTAGTAATGTTAACAGTAGAAGGACAATGTTGTGTGCAGTACAGTAATTGGGCATGCTCAGTTATTGTCATTGAGTTATATATATATATATATATATATATATATATATATATATATATATAATATGCACACGCAAATCTCGGCGATGAATCTGACAAAGGTATAACCACTTTCAGATTTTGAGCGGACAGATCGTTGGACTGACTATGGTGCAGAGTAGTCGTCTTACCTACCTAAATATCAGCCACCTGTTGGCCACCTGTACCATTGTGGCCGAACTGTGCGATGGTGTTGACAGCAACGGGAACATGAAGACAAATGAGTCTGCTGGATGGCTCAAAGTGACTTAGAATTGCCACTAAAATAGAGGAACATTCCATTGTTCCACAGGTGTGAAGTCAACTAACAGTGCCTCTTTTATAATTATTCAGAGAAATGCAACAACATAAGTAACTATCCCAATTTCCATCCGCACTATCCCTTAGGCTGTCTACTACTGAGATTCCGACAACTGCGAATTCGTTTGCTGTTTTGCCGTTATTAGATGGCACGGACAGCTGAGTAATATCTATGCAACTTCTTTAGTGACTAATTCAGTTATTTAGACTTTAGACGGATGAAGGCGTACCTGTGTATTAAGGAGGACTGTACAGTGCACAAATCCGGACTTTATTTTTTAGCTATATGCCGCCAGGACTGGTTGCATAATAATGTGGAGTCAATCTCCCACGATTATCGGTCTGACCTGGTATTGATCAGTGGAACACTGTGTCGGCACAGCAGCATGCTTAGTAGATTCTGAAACTGCGTGCACTTACATTCATGGCGCATCTCCAGAGGGCAATTTACCAACAGGATGTTATCCACTCAAATTCCTCACGAATTTTCCAGACAGCCTTCGCACTGTCAATATCCTTCCTACTCTGTGAGTGGTGAGTGCGATATGTCACGTTGTCGGTGTCGTGCTCTGCTGTCAGGCTGAAAATGTGAAGAAATAGACTTCAATATCAGAAGAAAATTGGCAAGAAACTTTATAATATTGTGAAGTCGATGGTGATGTGAAAATGTAAAAAATAATTACAGATATAGAATCTCTATATTTAATAGCAAAGAAACAAATTGTATTTAAATTACATGCACGCTCAGTGCACAGTGATGGACAGTGGAGAGAATGGATTCGAAAATCTCTGACCAACAACAAAGCAATAAATCTAGGTCAAGAGCTCCCATTGCGCAGCATGTGTCTCGCGGAAAGAATGACTGCCTTACACTGTAAAAATTAAGTATTGATCAAGAATTAATCTTTCATAGACAGTTTGTAGTGTGTGTGGGTGTTGAGCAATGCCTAAACTTGAAAACAATGCAACATATGAGTGATAGGGAATGGTGGACTTACGTCACGGAAGAACCTGTACATGAATGGCATGGGAGACCTACAGAAAGGAGGATAAAGATATTCACAAACCCTACAACATAACATTTTTTGGCACCTGCTGGAAGTATTTCTGATTTTGGGAATGTATTCCACTGAAGGAAAGAGAGACGACAGTTGCTGTTTCGATGTGTCGGAAAGCTACCGGCACAAATAGGGCAGAGTGGCGCAGCCGACATGGAACATTAGAGAGCTAGAGACTAAAACTTAGGAAACGCTAGATAAAGCATAAGATTGGGGAAATTCAGTAAAGTTACCTTTGCAGTAGACAAAACAAATGATATACTTATGAAGGGTAACCTCAAGAAAGCACATATAGTAAGATTTCAAAGTAGATCTATCACAGTGAAAGACAATGTAAATTATATTGGTGTTGTGAAAAGTAAATTACGATTCCATGACCATATCAGATACTCAATAGATAAAGCTGTATCCATCTACAAGAAGATGAAATCTGCGTCTGCAGTGTCATGGGGACTTGGCTTCATTACTATTATGACAATATATAAAGGTATCTTCACAGCTATTGACGTATATGGGACAGCAGTGTGGTACTGAATAGCATCATAGATACAAAGTTCCCAGTAGAACTGGCGCTGGCCTTGCCAAACCTCCCCTTTAGGTGACCGATGCCTATTGAAAGGTCATACCTAGGGTGCTTCTTTCTAACTGCTACATTTAACCCCCGAAAAAGCAAAAGCTAAATCGGCTATTTGATCTTCAGGGTCCACCGGGAAGTTTGCAATTTGAAAGCGCCACGCTGTCCGAAAGTTTAAATGAATTACTACACTATACTACTCACTCACACACTAACTACCCACATTCTGTGCATTGTCCTTCTTTCACATTGAATTTATGAATGGTAGTATCTCCATTAACAACTTTCACAGCCCAGTGCGCTCGAGTTGCATCGAACTCAGTCTTGGGGACTGCCTGGTTGACCAGAAACATTCCCCGTCACATCGCCCCTGAGTACAAAATGCGTAGTCTTTCCACGCTGCAGTCAATCTAAAATCGTACTCATATACACACACACATTCCTACTCTCTGTTGATCTCATTCCAGACCAGGTTTTACATTCCTGGAGTTCCTTCTAAAATTTCATTCCAGTGTCCACTGCTGTTGTCGTCATCTTTATTTCCCTGAACACCTCTTTTCAGGGAAATAAATTGTCATTATCAGTATATCACAATCGGTGGGTTATGAAAGAGGGTGAGTGGGAGGGGGATGAAGTTTTCATGATGTTTCTTACCCCTTTTCATGGTTCATCCAGTCCTTAGTCAGGTGCAGTCAGGAGTGGGGCCTGTGGAAACCTTTCCGATTTCCCTCCCTCCCCACATTATCCCTCCCTCAAACTGGCCTCCCTCAAGGGAAAGTATGTGTCAAATCTGGGAATGGTGTGAACTGATGTTAGGATGCCGACCGGGTTGGGGGACTAGTACCGGACCACAGTGTACCCTGTGAAGATCTTGCTGTAGTCGAATGTGTGCCTCCCATATGTACGAACGGCATAATTGAAGATGTCAGATTCACTGAACCTTTCACCTCTGCACCAGCAGCACTCCCTGAGCAAGCTCAGGAGTGCATTTTGCTGTGTCGGCAGGCCCGCCTGGGCGACGACGAGCCTGTCGATAACCTCCATCCTGGGAAAGATGATTCTGTACCCCTCTCCATTCCCCTAACTTCCAGGGTCAGGGCTGCCATCAGGGTAGTGGGTTCCTCTAGTCTTGAGAGGTGAGCACCTCGTATGACCTCGTCATACAGCTACAGTGGGTCTTTCGGATGGGCCCCTGCAGACCTGGCCTGCATGGATACATCCACCATGTTCTTTTCGCCTGGCCAGTCAATTTCCACTGTTCTTTCTGTGGCAGGGGTTGCTTCGTTTCTCCTCACAAGCTGTTTATGGAGGAAACTCTACCTGTACATCCCGGTTTCCCGCGGCTGTTCAAATATCACAGATATAGATGAAAAAGTTAATTTTAAAGACAAGAAGAGCAGTGCTGCTGGCAGCTGCTAAGGCATATGTAACAGCATCTACAGAGAGTATCGCCAAATATTCTGCTTCGATAACAGTCAAAAGTTGATCCATTATAGCCGTGGATGACTTGTGGCATGCCAGTCGTCGTCTGACCATCGATAACACTTTTTCGATGAGTGAAAAATCCGGTGAATATACAGGCCAAAAATACAGTGTGTCATAGTAGTCCTCCAGGGACTGTAGGACGATGTTTTCCACATATGGTCGCGCATTGTCCTGATGGTACAGAGACTCAGACTGACAGGCTCTAACACCTTCACGATGTAACTATTGCTGATCATCGTACCAGCGATGCAGATTAGACACGAGTGAGACTAAAAATAGACGGCACGCCATACCACAACTCCAGGTGATGGGCTGGTGTGGTGGTGAGTATAGCAAAACTCGGTCAGGCGTACCCCATGGTGCCGCCATAGATGGAGGCGACCATTGCACCGTGGTACTGCAAGCAGAAGCGGAATTTGTCAGAAAATAAGATGGCATACAATTCGTCCTCCCAGGCCCAACGTTCTACACACCATTTCCACTGCAGGTGCCTATGGTTAGCATTCAGTGGCAGCCGCAGTAATGGGTACTTGGATAAGATGCCCTAATCCTGCATAAGGCGTCGAACAGTGTATGTGGGCTCAGTTTGATGTGCCATGTTCCTGAACACATAAGTGAGGGTGTTCGATGTAGCTGTACAGTCCATGCGTACCAAACATGCCTGCCCTCGCCTTCGTTGGTGCGACAGGGCCGTTTGCTTCCTACACTTTGCTCAGCTCGTCCCTCCTCGAGACAATGATCCCTTATCTGCTTCGCTGTGGTTGCATAACTTCCAACGCGAGAACTAATTTCTGGGTATGATAATCCACAATCCCGATATCCATGATTCTCCCGCGGCCAAAGGGGGAAACCTGTTCGTATGGTTGTCGTGCTATTCGACGCAGCATGCTTGCTTCATCTGTGCACACGAACGGCGGCGAAACACAATGTCACTACCTTTCTGCGGCCCCCAATCTTCACTCGTGTACTGCTTATCAGTGTCGCCATTGGACCGTATGCTGCGCCCCTCGGCTGAACAACTAATCACGTCATTGTCATACACAGCTATATGCATTCCGTAATGTGGGGTCTTTCAGTTGCGTCCTTATTGCTGTTGCAATTTTAATGGCCTGCTGAGTAAATTCATTGGTAGTCGTAAGAGTGAACTGTTTAACATACTTTATGTTTGCGGGGAATATGGCAAAATATTCTCTGTGTCCGTACTTTAGTTTATGGACACCGATTTCTTCCGAAAAATTAACAAAAAATTGCATGTGTAACACACTATCTGCTTTTCCCTAGAGATTACTGTGGTTGTTTTAGCCGTTCTTTGCTGCCTTTACAGATCATGCAGAAACATATTATTTCAATCACTTCGGTATATTTGACTGCTCTTGCAGTTGCCTTTAAGCCTCATTACAACAGCACGTAATACATTTTATGATTATATGAAGTTCGCCCGGCTTCTGCCTTCTAAGACATGCCTGCCATTGCAGCATCAAAACTTTTATATCATGTCCAACTGAGCATGCAGATTTATAAATAGGGTATCAAATAGAAAATGTATCGTGTTCATGTGATTAAAAAAATAAAAATAATACTTATTTTAAAATGGTGGCTTTAGAATATTGTTTAGTGATATGCTGCGCAAATGTGGAGAAATTACATCTATCTAAACCAGACTTGGCATAGTGCCAAAATTTATTCATGAATTAAAATCTTTCACATTACATGCTACGGCAGAAGTATGACATTCATATTACTGCCTAAATATTCTGTTATTTTCGTGCATATCACATTTAATAAAAGTATAATTTTGATGACTGAAAATACCTGATTATTTTGAAGAAAATGCCTTCTAAAGAGAAGATCTTAAGCACAAATTCCTGTTAGCCGAGTTACCGAGAGCCTTTAATAAAGGCACTTGAAAATATAAATGTAAAGGAAAATATGTTATAACAGCTGATCCCGGCGAACTTTGTTCCGCCTGCTGTGTGCTTCCCAATGTTGTGTTCATGCCTCTTCAGTTTGTGCAGCCCGTGTTCACGTTCTATTTTGCCTTCTCAATGCGTCCTCTCTATCACGTCGGTTACGTCGATCAATGTTTGACCGTGGTATCGTTGGCATTTTTCTCATTTAGATCAACAAACAATTCCTGCAATTGTGAGCAAAATCCGCTCATAAATAAAAGAAGCTAGACTCCAGCGACACCTGTCGGAACCTATCCTATCGAATGCAAAGCACAATAAAACCATTTATTTTATATCAACAAACATTTACTTCAAGTATGAGCAAAACCGGCCCATAAATATAGAAGTTAGACTACAGCGCCACCTATGGGAATTAAACATAACTAAAAACCTTACTCGCCACCTCAATATCATATGGCGTGAATTAGGTCTCAATTGGTCCAGTGGCTTGTCACTGATCATGCTGTTTAGTCACGCACAAATTATTTTATACGTAAAGATGGATAACTTCTTGTTTCCTAATAAACTCTTTACATCATTTCCCTGTATAAATTTACGCAAACTTGAAGCTATGTTAATAGTATTTAGTTGTTCGTACTTAAAATCTAAAATGCCTCGGTTGTTCGTATTTCAGACAGTGAATGTGTAACCGGAGAGTGCAAGAACCTCGCAGGACGAGTCCTTGTCATGATGAACCACTCCGCGGACAAATGCGAAGACTACTACGAATACGCCTGCGGTGGATTACGCTCGTACGATTTCCTCTTGGAGGACGACCCCAGCTCCAACGTCAAGTACAGGATAAACGGTGAGTACGTGGACACCACCCTTGTGGAACCACACAATGTTTCTGTGCAAATTTTTTTTTTCGTAGATTTCTTGCGTATTTTGTGGCATTGTATCTATTCGTAGGATTTTCTGTATAGTATTCAAATCATATATGTATGAGTCAACATAAGCCCTCCTACAAGTATTCGGAAAAGGTTGGAGGGGGGGGGGGACATTAGTAACAAAGCATTTGTTTTAAATTTATAAAAATATTTTTACTTGGTTTCTTTCATTTTAATGGCATTAAAAACACACAGAGCCTATTAATAATTTCGATTTATTGTTAGATTAATCAAACCATATTTAAAAAATTCGTTCAAACAGTGCTTTAAAAATAATTTTCGAACACGCTTGAGTGGGGTGGAGTAATTTGGGTAGCTCTTTAACAACGAGGCCTTGAGGGCCGATAAGGGCAAAACGAGGGAGAAATGGTTGCAGCGCTGGAATGAAAGGGCAGGGGAAACTGGAGATCCCCGAGAAAACCCTCCCACTAGTGGAATCGTCCTGCACATGAAAAAATTAAAAATTCAACAGCGATCCCGCCAGGAAATCGAACCCGGTTTGCCTTGGTGGGAAGCGAGTGCTCTACGCGCTGCACCACCATGGCCCCCATCCCGCTAGATAAAAGATTACACATGCCATTTATCTTTCGCTTAGATGCGATTTGGCATTCGGTGACTGCAGCTTTCATTTCCCTCTGTTTTCAAACACGCAAGACAGCTCATTGCAAGCGGATATTGAAAATGATTCAATGGTCCACAGCTGAATTCATTCATCGCTTTTCTTGGTGATAAACACAGTATCGCTTGGAACTTACGACTAGGCTTGTACCGAGATTTTTACTGATGCACTATATTCTTTTCAAAACTGATATCGCCACACCAGTGTCCAAACGTAACTTCGTATGTAAACTGTAAAAATATCAGCAGGACTCCGTCTTTGTGCACATATTTGGGTAGCTACAACTTGTTTCTCTCATTCATGATGCAGTTACCTTATAAGTGTGGTTCACAGCGCTTTATTTTCCCCCCATACAAATAGTTACTTGAATTTAATATAGTAAAGTACCATTTATAATAGTACATACAATAAAAATGTATCGTCATTATAGTTACATAAGTGTCAATTTTATACAGAAAGGAAATCACAGTGTCATTTATTTTCCACATTTATTGAACGTAAAAATATTGTTTAACACTTATTGAAGAGTTTTGAATAGTTCTTATTAGAATATCTTATTTTTTACTAATTATGTATTACCATAGTAGCCTACTAAGAAAATTGCATAATTTTTTTTAGCTACGAGGTTTGCTGATTAACATGACCATAAGTAATATAATCGAATGTATGATAAAATGCGTAATAAAGAATACAAGTTTATAAATAATAAGGAAAATGAGATCCAATAACACAAAGAAAAAATTATTTAGTCTATTCGCGGTTTCTTCATACTTTTTGGCTCAAACCTTTGAAAAATCACCTCTTGTATGACGTGTAAGGATGTTTCCGAAAAGTGTCATCACGAGTGTTTTATACCTCTTATCACCAAGTATATAATTTTTTGTTACATTAACTATTACTAAAATTTAATGCTAAATTTTATTACAAAGTTTCTTTAAAATCACTACAAATAAAAAAGTCAGAAAATAGGTATGTTGGTAATAGCTAGTGAGAAATAGTTCTTAAGCAAAATATTGTTTAAAATGAGTGCGCACGAACGCGGTGAATTGTGACATTGGTGAAATTTTTTAGATTTGGTTAAGGTTTTGTTTGCATAAGGAGGAGGGATAGTCTGAAAGTATAACTTTAGCAGGGCTTCATAAAAGTTGGAAGTAACCGTGTATAGACTTTAAGTTATAAGGCAATCACTGTTTAGTAACGGTGCCCCCATGGTGGTGCAGTAGTCATTTTCTAGACTTGGTTAAGGTGCTGTATGCATGAGGCGGAGGAATAGTCTGAAAGTATAACATCAGTAGGATTTCAGAGGAGTTGGAAGTAACCGTGCATTTACTTTAACTTATAATACGATCACTGTTTAGTGAAGGAATGGTGACGCCGTAGGGAGATACTCGCTTCTGGCCACGGCTAACCGGCTTCGGTTTTCGGTGAAGTCGCCTCCGGATTTCCGCACGCCCGTTGGCCGTTCAGTCTTCTCGTGGTACCTTGCGTTCCTCCACTGCTCCGTCTGCTTCTCGTCTCCCTCATCGGCTCTCAAAACCTCGTTGTTAAGCGACAATCGATACGTCTTCACTCTCCACAGTTTAAGATAATACACAGAGACGAAATGTTATATCGTGTCCTGTTTGAACTTAAGGCGGTGGAACAGTACTGCGGGAGTTTGTGAGCCGCTTGCCTCGCGGTCAGTGCAGTCATATTGGAGTGCACGGTGCTGTGACGGCGACAATGACCATCGCGCTGATAACACTCGTGTCAGGCTACCTGATACTTTGGCAGGCGTCATGCAGAATATGGAAAGTAACCATAGTGTATTTTTAATGCAAGGCATGGCCTTACCCAAAGCAGGAGCTGAACGAGTTGCAGCCCCCCCCCCCCCAAAATAATACAAATAAATAATTGGTTTTTAAAGCTTGGAAAATTGTACTATAATTTCCTACCGAAAATTAACTATTTGAATCACTTCATTTCACTAAATGCTTCGAAACTAAATGTACTTTTAGCAATAGTAGGTGTTTGAAACTCGCCCCAAGTCTCCACTCTCGACCACCTAGTTACTCCAAGAGTGCTTGTCGTCACAATCTCCAATAAGCCGGATCCAGCATTGTTCTCGATTTTTTAGTCGCAAAGTTGACACGTTCCAGCAAATAAAATAATAATTATTATTTTTTTTTTTTAGTAATACATACTTTTTAATGAGCGATTAATGTTCCTGGCGCGGCAAGTGCTTCATTGCGAGATATTGTACGTAGTAATATCATGTGCTGCATTGGTAACCACTTTATGAAAAAAATATTAAATATCAATTTTTCACGCAGTCTATCGAATACTAGTGTTGGCGATTGTTTGCAGGGCCAATCTTGGTTTAATTTTTGCAACACACTCACAACACGGACAGCATTATTGAAGCATCTATTTCCAAAGCCGTAAATGGCCAGTACAATTTACTGTGTCTTTGTAACCACCGTGTGGCTAATCAAGTCAATTTCTAACTCCGAGATGCAGTGCTGGCAGATGGCCTTGTCGCACCGTGCGCGAACGGCCCCAGCCGTGCACCCAGTGCAAAGCTTGGTCCACGTCAACAGCAGATTAGTGGCAACACTGTTACTGTGCTATTTATATTATATACTACCAGAACTAATGCCGTGTTCTAATGTGTTATTAAAGGTCCGAAGCCAACCACGTGACTAAGTTAACTTGTCCTAAAAATGATGGCATTTGGGAAGTAAAGTTTCCCTAAATACCTTCCGAAACCATTTACAGTACAGGTAAAAAATTAAGACCACAGTTTAAAAGAATGGAACGTCACATCTAACCTAAACTTTTGCCGCAAGAGCTATTCCATTACATTTCTGATACCGTGTAAATATATATATATATATATATGTACACACACACACACACACACTTCCTGAGATTTCATAGGGTTAGGCCACGTATTGTGAAAGTGATGTTTTTTTTTATACTTATAAGGCAACACAAAAATGCCAACACGTTTTATGATAAAAACTGTCGACTGTTCCAAAATGTTGCAATTATTACGACCAATATTTTTTTTTTGTAAATGTAGCAATAGAAGTGTGTAATTCTGGAACAAAAATATCAGAAAAATTATTGACTTTTGACTGTATATTGCATTAGTTCATCAAATGAGTGAAAAAAAAGAAAAGGACAAATTTAATCGTTTTTCCGGATTTTTCCTAAACTGTTGGGTGAGTTTCGGATCCGGTCTTGCACGCAATATGTATAGGAAATTTTGAACTACACATAGACCGGCTCTAATTGTCACTTGACAGTATAGGAAAAAATTAGGAAAATAAATTAAATTTATCCTTTTTTCGCGGATTTATTCAAAGAAAGCGATGTGCAGTCAAAACGTGAAAGACTTTTTCTGAAATTTTATTTTTGTTCCACAATGACGCACTGCTATTGCTACATTTACAAAAAAAAAATAATAGTGGTAATAATTGCAACATTTTGGAACACACAACAGCTTTTGTCTTAAAAAAGTGTTGGTATTTTGGTGTTGCCTTGTAACACTAAAAATTAATCACTTCTACAGTACATAGCCTAGTGAAGTCTCCGGAAGATTATTCATACATACAATGTGCCAGAAATAAATTGGCATGGCTCTTGCAGCAAAAGTGTTCTATGAGACATTATATTCTTTTACTCCGTGGTCTTAAGCTTTTGACCAGTACAGTATGTTGTTTCGTGACTGTTTTCAAGAATATTGTAACACATTTCAAACTAAAAGGATGTTTAAATGTAAGAAAAAATAATCGGGTTTGTATTTTGTGAAGGTAACAAAAGAAAAACCTACTTGTTCTCTAGAGAGTTTAGCCTAATGTGACAAGAATTATTCCCATATGTATACATTCCTCTTAAAACTTTAGCTCGGCTTCTAGTTTCCATCGCTTCAGTAGAGAGGGGCTTTACGAACGTAAAATTAATATCTGTCTCAAGAAATATCACTTCTGAAAGCAGGCTCAGTGGTCTACCATTGATGTTTATTCATGGATATCTAACGCTCTGAATTAACTAATTATGACCTACTTGATCACTTCACTCAGTCTGGAGTTGCGATATGCGAGGCATCCAAAACTTGCGTTGTAGAATTACTTCATATAAAAAATTTAATTATTTTTATCTCAGGGTTTTTATCATTATAATCGATTGTATACTTGCTGGCATATTGTCTAATATATTTCTTACATATCTACTCCACAGTAAATTTCATCTTATGTGTTTCGTAGACATCTGGCTTTACTGCATCTTGCATTACTGCAATCTGGAGTTCCGAGACACCTCAACCTCATTCCATCGAGTAATTTATTTCTAATGTAAAAAGTATTTTAGTATATAATTGCATATTTAATATGTTATAGTGTAATACACATTACTTTTATATGCAATACAAATTAAATATTTCTTTCCCATTAAGAAATGGTTTTACACATCAATAATGAAGCTAAAAACTTCCCTCAAATTGGAACTGCAAGCTGCACGCATAAATAAATAAATATACATATAAATTCCCTTTTCCAATTTCCTAGTAATTTTCATTAAGTTGATGTGTAGAAGACGAGGGTCAGTCCCTTCCAAAATAAAAACCTTTATATATAAAGCAAATTTATTGTGGATTGATTCGATGTTCAAAATCATAGTATAAAATCCTAAGTAGCACTGCTGTAAAAATAAGAAACATTACAAAAAAATTATTTGTTGTGGAAATATTATTTCCAACAAACCTTGCAGGACTAGACAAAAAAAAACAGACAAGGTTTTTTTTTCTTTCAAATTACATTTAATCAGACATCTTAAAATTCAGTAATGCTTATAAACAGAACTAATATTTTTTTAATACTTTTATAACTCCTAAAAAAAATGCGACCGCAAAACAAATGTCAAAAATATATCATAAAATTATGTTAAAATGCAAAAACTATATGCACAAAAATAACCAATTACTCTTGAGTTGAATTATCTTGTTGTTTTCTAATTAACCTATACACTTGTCTAGGCTTCAGAAAAACTGCACAATTTTTTTTTTTTTGTTTAACGTCTCGTCAACATTATCAGAGACTACTGCGCACACCTAGATAACAGAAGGGAATTGGGGAAGGAATCGGCCATGGTGTTCATTAATAAACCATCTCAGCATTTGCCTGGAGTGATTTTGGGACACCATGGAAAACCGAAATCAAGACGGCTGGACCCAGAATTCAAACCTGTGTCCTTCCGATTTCGAGTTCAGCGTGTTAACATTGCACCAATTCGCTCGATAATTTTCAATTTGTGACTGCAGTTGCTGCCAATGTAATTTAGGAAACATTTGTTCTACTCAAAATATTTTGAAAATAATAACTCGTTCTTATAATTTTGGTAAAAACAACACATTGGCAGGATACACAAGTCTGACTATTTTCATTCGATCTTTCACAAAATGGAAAGCCTACGCGAGACAGGCTATACAGAATCAAGGTTCTTCATTTTCCTATAATAACGTGGGTTAACTAATTCCGGCAATAAACATTCTTCATAAAACTTTGTTACATTATTTACAATTTTCTCTCGTCAGAAGACATCTCTTCTTTCTATCCTTTCTACGGAAATGCCCAGTGGTGTCCAGATAACAAATGAACAATATTTCCTACGGGTGACAAGCAACTGCGTTTGAACTTGATACATGTAGCAATGGTTGCCTTTCAACTTTATTTGTACTCTACCATTCAAAAAACAAAATTGCAATATTTTCGATGCCACAGCCTCTTGGTGTCATTGTTTTTATATTCGCCGTACTATTCCATCGGAATCAATCAGTCCATCGGGTGATGCCCCAATGAAACAATACACTTTATCAATCGACGTGCCAGATGGTTGAACTTTTACAAACTCTGTTTCCTCTAATGCAGCGACTGCCAGAGTCTCCTTTTCGATGTCATATTTCATGGCTGCTGTGCCAACAAAATCTGAGTACAGTATACTTTTTACAGTGTTACAGCGTGAAGTTTTCGCCTCCAACTTGCATATTTTTCCAACCCATGAAGCTGTTATGCGTTTCCGACGTTCACACTTGTACAAATGGCTGTTACTTTGAAGTGCAGTTTCTTCCTGCAGCTTGATACGCCCTTGTTCTGGTAAATCTAGACTTTCATGAATAGCATTTTTGCTTAGAAAATTCATCCTCAGTCATATCACGTTTGATAGATGTCTCAGTGCCACAGTCTTCATCAGGAGCATCAAATTTCTTGCGCTTATTTGTGCCCTCTTCTTGTGGACACAAAAGCGCCCGTTCTCGTCCCTTTTCTCTGTTTGACAATTTTTCGTCGCCCGTACAGTGACGTAGCCAGAGAATACGTAAATGGGGCTTAACGTCTCGTCGACACTGAGGTCGACAGGGAGGCGCGGCTGCTCAATCCAAACAATCGGGAACGAGTAAGGAGGCGGATACGTCATTGAACCATTTCAGAGTTCGTCTTGAGTGATTTCAGGAAATTCTTGTGAAATCGAAGTCATTGTGGCCGGACCCGACCGGTATTCGAACCCCGCATCCTCCCGAGTACTAGCCCAAGGTTTTACTCTTGTGCTACCTTGCTCGGCGTGGCGCAGCCGGGAAGGAGGGTATCTCGGCTTATAGAGAAGGGGCTACACCAGTATTTTGGAGTGCTAAAGCAAGTGGGGAAAATAAAAATTATATCTACCCCTAACCCTCCCCTCCCTCGTGGCTACGCTACTGTTATCAAAAAATTCGTTCCGACAAACCTTTCTCGTAAGAATATAAACTAATACCGTAGTATTTTTTTGTCATCTGCGATGACTTCATATATATGGCGCGTCCCGGTACTGCTTTTCCCACACGACTGTGTGGTAGTTGTTTTTTTTTTTCCCCTGGAAATGCTATAAGGCATTTACTAATAATCATGCTTATAGTGAGATGGTAAGTTCAAAATCATATAAATAAAATATGTAAGCATTAAATTTGAATGAAAGCGATTTGCATCAATGGCATTTCTTTCCCTACATAAAAGTAAACAACTCCGAAAATAAAAGTGCATGCCTATTATTGAAAGTACGAGCTTGTTGATCATGTAATTAAACAAACAGCGTTCATAATAATCCGTAATGCTTACATTTCGCTTCTGTTGTGAAGCCATATTGATGCCCGACGTTTTCTGTATGCAGACAAATATAATCAAGCCTTTTTTGGCTTTCTGTAGTCTTGCGATATAGTGCATGAAACTCCACAGGAACTAAGCCGCACTAGTATAGGCTATTCATGGCAAAGATAGAACTTTAGAAAGCCCTTTCATTTATAATAAGATTCAATAAAAATATTTTATTGTAGCCCTAAGCTGGAGTCACAATACCCCGACGAATCCAACACGACGTCCCCGACGCGAAGAAATTTTAGTAGCAGCCAATGAAAAGCAAGGTCACTGTGACGTCAACCCGACAAAATAGCTGCCCCGACAGCCCGAAAATGTTCTGTTTCTACTTTCCATCGTGTCGGGCTCGTCGAAGCGCGCAAAAAAATGTAAATACGACATTATAAAACAAAATTTCGTGCATAGTTTCATACTTTAGTAAATAATAAATCAGCTCTCCGCCAAAATAACGTTTCGGTTTGTTTTAAATACATTTTTCTCTTGTATAAATTCAAATATTGTCAAAAGCAAAATAATTATTCGCTTTATCGTGAGTTTTGAAAGTAATTATTCGATATTAATGAGATAACTGGCCGTTTTAGAATTTCCCGACAGACAACTGACACACTTGTCGGGCAGATATTGTCGTGGTATTGTGAACACTGAATAAAATATGTGAATTTCCGTCGAGTTCTGATGTGTCGGTCTGTCGTATCGTGTTCGTCGGGTTATTGTGACTCCAGGTTTAGGCGTTCACTTCCGAGTGCGGGGGGACATACACACTGTGATTGTTACTTACATGGCAATATTTATTTAAGAATGTGGTTAAGGGATAAAACATGGCTGAAAGGAAAAAAGTAACTTAGCCCTCAGAGGTGCTCACTTTACCGTGAACAGCCTATAGCTAGTGTACTCCCTTCGTACTTTATGTCTATTCACCGCAACTACAGAAAACCAAGGCTGGAGTCCTGGTAGATAACGGTAATTCGACCTTCTCGTCTCCTCCTTGCCATCTCCTTCGCGCCTCTTGCATCGCCACTCTATGAATCATCCCTCAGAACAGACCGCCTGAGCGCCAACGATTTGCATTTACCTGCGCAGTACATACCTTCTGGATTCATAGCTAAGAATTTCCCGCGGTGACAATGGGTGACGAAGTGACAAAGTTTCTTGTATGTTTGGAAAAAGACAAAATTAATTTTTGTGTACAGGTTGTCTGTTACAGCCTTTCAAAAATGGCCAGAATGGGCTTTTTCTACTCGGTATTTCCCCAGTTAAAAACAAATTTTACAGAATTTCTATACATTGGTAACGTGTGTTAACACTTTAACTCATTTATTCATCAAACATAAATAGTACACGTGAAATAGCATTGGTGTGATTGTTCGAGCACTGACCAAATGCATCACAGAGTTCACAGGCATGTGGCCCATTCTCATTTAACAGCAGAGAGCTGAAATTCCCGCCGCCGAGATTGTGGCATATTCTCCGATAAAAATGCTGTATTAAACAAATAGCGTGAATGTCGTGTGTGCAGAAATCCGAGTCAAATTTTTTGTTATAAATTTTATTTTTTCGTTCAAATAAGTAACTAAGAAGCAATTTAAGTGCATTAGTTATTACGGAATAAAATTTGCCAGCATGATGGCAAAGAGTTCGCATAGACTCGGGTCATTCCGTCACTGAAAACTTATCTCCTCTGTGATGTTACCACAGAGTACTCAAGAATATAGCCTGTTCGCGATTACTTCTAACTTTTCTGGAGTCCTTCTAAAAATCTACTTCAAGAATATTCGTCCGCCTTATGCAAACAAAGTGTAACCAAATATATAAAACTACGTCGAAAGGACAACGCACCGCATTCGTGCTCACGCATTGTGATAATATTTTGTTTTAGAACTATTAATTACTAAGCGTGAGATATTCCTGGTTCGAAACCCCAGTAGGGCATGAGAGTCACACTGTGTAAGTTTTAATGAGAAATGCGAGTAGTAGGGGCAGGCGGGTCCGAGGCCACATTAGACTAATTGGGATTAATTGATGGATTATCGATTTGATTGAAAGTGTTAACCATTAATCAGATTTTAATCTGACCGAAAATTTAAGGGGTTAAATTTAATTAAAGGATTAATAATAATGAAAGGGTTAAATTAATGGTGGTGGGGGATAGATGAGTTTCAAAGATGTGATTTACATGTTAGTAATGTCAAATGATTGACGACTGTTTCCAAATGCAATTAAAAGTTAGAGGATTTCAGGGTTGTACATATGAATAAATTACATGCATTGAATCACAAATTTCAGACGACTATGTGAATAATAAATGCAATTACTCCAGTATGAAATTTAATGTAATGTGAGTCTCGAGCTTAGAAATAAAATTTACAAGACAGAGAATTTTAACTATGCGAATATCATCTGGTGTCGACAAGTGCAAACTCACTAAACGATGGCAATTACGTGAGTGTGGAATTAACGATCTACAACAAAATGTCCCTTTCAATTAAACAAACAAGATATATGTGTGGCCTCTCGCACATAACTTACACGTCCATCTGCCTGTGAGACTGGCGGGGAAGAACGTAATCCACATTTAAAAATAAATTAATTGATTAACACACATAATTAAATCGCACCTCTTGCAAAACATGGCTGTCCGGCTGCCAGTTCAGTAAAGCACTGAGACGATATTATGTCGAGACCCTGGCAATATATACGTGGAGACCATTTGGGGGCTGACAAATGACTAAGATTATATCTGCTTCGAAAAACTGTGAATATGATTTAAATCAGACACTTTCACATACCTGAAATATAGTCCGTTCGATGCATGAATGAGTAGCACTTACATCGAGCTGTCAGTAGATACGTGTTTCGCGTCCAATAGTCAACTGTGTTTAAACTATGGTAAAAACTCGTAAAAGAAAGAAATTTTTTAAAAATATTTATGAAATTCACTGCACTTGTTAACACAAATTGTATTTTTTAACAGCTAGGCATTTTTGTAGACCGTACTCAGAAATGTACTTGAGATGATTATAAAAATAACAAATATACTAATTCGGGCTATACACACAAAAATTTTTATTTTTTGATAAATTAAAAAGAAATATTTTACACTATAGTTTACAAATACTGTGAACGAGATCTGAACCCCAGAGCAAATAATATTGGTTAACGAAAATTGCAGCTAGCACTAGGGATGAATGTAGGTACAATGGTCGTCAGTCCGTAATTGTGGTAACCCGCAATCGTAACCTTTTCGGCCACCAACTGGCTACCCGCCCAGTGAAGACAAGAGAGGGCTGTTGAGGTATACATCCATCTAGTCCAAGCTTCTGTGAACAACTGAAGATGGAGTCAAGTGTCCAGAGAACTTCAGATCTGGGCATGCCCGCTTTTAGCCACCCCTCCCACCTCTTATCACCCACCAGAGTGCTACCTGGGCTGCTCTCGATCGTCAATTTTTCGGCAATGTAGCAATATAGCGTCAATTGCCTACTTGCATTCAGTTCGGGGCCTGGCTGCTTATAGCTACCTCCTCTCTACCTCCACTGCTCAGAACCAGCCCGAGTCTATAATGCCAGCTGCAAGCTACACCCACTCCCTTCCAAGATGTGGCTGTGAGGCCATGGGGGTCATTTACCCATCTTCTCGCAATTGTTATTTTGGCTAGTGAGGCAAGATAGCGACGACTGTGTAGATATGGCCACATCGCTCATGGGTGTCTGCACCACTCCACAACTACTCCAGAATGCATATTTCGGACAGCTCAAGCATTGCCCCAGCCAAAGACACACGCCCCACCCTCACTCAATTTCCAACACCTATACCAATCCAACCCAGAGCACATGTCTTTTCCCAAGGCAAAGACTCTCTGCCTGCCTAACTGACTGGCGAAGTTTGGACTCTTCCAAATTTGTAAACCTGGCATATTCCCAACAAAATAAAAATTTCAGAACAAAATTTATGTCCCTGAAACTAAATATTTCCCAAAATCTTAATACCCAGATAAAATTTCAACAAATTTTATATCTTGAACCAACAAAAGAACTTAAATCCAATAAACTTTATTCCATTTCCTGCAAACTTATTAAAGTATTTCCAGGAAATTAAGTATATTTTCATACAAGATATATTTTCACTTGCTAATTTTCTTTTTTAAACATTGAAAGATCACCATTTTTCAAACATACATCATTATACTTACCTAAGTTTCTAGTATTACAATGGAAGACACAACACATGCTTACATATTCAAACTTTCAAGCTGATTTTTAAATATATGTTAATAGTAGGGCAAAATACATATTTTACGTGTAATTTAATTTCAGGAATGTAGATGGGAGAGATGAGTTCAGAAGTATTTTGTAGAGAATTTTAAAGAATTTGTTTACTTAACGATTGTGTTAGTAGGTGGTTAGTGTGTTGAGTAAACCATTTTATGCTGTGATTGTCTTAACAGTCTCCTGTTATAAATGTGGGTATGTAATACAAATTTAGTTTTTCCCAGTAACTTTTGTCTGATAATTCGTTATGTAAATTCCTTAGTTGTATGGAATAAAGTTATTTGTTCGGATAACTCTTTACGAAGTTATTAATTTGTTGATAGTCAGATTGTATTATTCTAAAATATGGGTTATACAATATCAAAATGGCAGCCATTTTCCTTCAAAAATTGTTTTAATGTATTGAAATATTGTGTAAATTGATATATTCCAGCTCCGATAGAATTCATTTCAACCTTCTCCATGCTATTTCAGTAATATTATGTCCAAATTTGTTTTCTAGGGAAATCGATTTGTAAATAAGTTCTAATATATACAAATTTTATGGTAAGTAATGTATATTAAGATCTCTATTGCTAAACTTTTAAATGAAAATGTTTAAAAATGCTTAAAAAAATTAACAAGTAAAAATATCTCCTGTACGGAAATATGCTTAGTTTCCTGTAAATACTTTAATAACTTTGCAGGAAATGGAATAAAATTTATTTTATTAAAATTATTTTCTTGATTTAAGATATAAAATTTGTTGGAATTTTATCTGGGGATTAAGATTTAGGGTGATATTTAGCTTCAGGGCTATACATTTTGATCGGCAGGACTTAGACATGAACTATTGGCTGAAAGGGTTCTGTGAGTTTGGCAGGGAGTGGGGTGGGGTGCATGTCCTTGGCCAGGACAATGCTCGAATCATTCTAAAAATGCATTCTGGAGTAGTGGAGGAAGGAGTTCAGACGCCAAGGAGTGATGTTGCTGTATCTAGACAGTCGTCACCCTCTTGCCTTAGTTGCAAAAAATGACAATCGCGAGTAGATGGGCGAAGGACCTCCAGGACCTCACTGACAAGGCTTGAAGTGGAGTAAGAGTAGGGGTGGCTGGCATCCTTGACTCAGGCCTGTTCTGAGAGGTAGAGGTTATAAGCAGACAACCTCCGATCTGAATGCATGTAGACAATGGATGCCATTTTTGCTACATTTCCAAAAAATTGACAATAGAGAGCAACCCAGGGTAGCACTCTGCAAGGGGTGGGTGGGTGGGTGGTGGGAGGGAGTGGCTAAACACATGCAGGCCCAGATCTGACACTCTCTTGATACTCGGTGCCATATTCTGTTGTTCATAGAAGCTTGGACTAGATGGATGTATACCTTAATAGCTCTCTCTCTCTCTCTCTCTCTCTCTCTCTCTCTCTCTCTCTCTCTTGTCTTCACTGGGTGGGTAGACAGTTGGCAGCCAACACGGTTACGACTGCAGGTTACCGCAACTATGGACTGGTGACCATCACACCTACAATTATCTTTAGTGCTTGCTACGATTTTCATTAAGTGATATTATTTGCTCCAGGGTTTAGATCTCATTCACAGTATTCGTAAACTATTGTGTAAAATATTTTTATTTTATTTTATCAAAAATAAACATTTTTGTGTGATAGGCCAATATATATTGTGTTTGCAATTTTTATAATTGTCTCAAGTACATTTCTGAGCATTGTCTATGAAAATGCCTAGCTTTTAAAAATTCAATTTGTGTTAACAAGTGCAGTGAATTTCATATTTATTTTTAAAAAATTCCTTCATTTACGAGTTTTTGCCATTATTTAAACACAGTTGACTATCGGATGTTCTACACATATCTACTCACAACTCGATGTAAGTGCTACTCATTCATACATCGAATGGACTTATTTATAATAATTTCAGGCACGTGATTGTGTCTGGTTCAAATCGTATTCAGGGATTTTTTCCGAGTAGCTATAACCTTAGTCATTTGCCAGCCTCCGAACGTGCTCTATGTATATATTGCCAGGGTCTCGATGTAAGAACGACTCAGGGCTTCATTGAGCTCGCAGCCAGGCATACGTGTTTTGCAAGAGGAGCGATTTAATTATGTGCATTAATCAATTAATTTCTTTTTACATGTGAATTATGTTGCTCCTCGCCAGTCTCACAGGCAGACGGGCATGTAAGGTATGTGAAAGAGGCGTCAAATATATATCTTGTTTGTTTAATTTATAGGGACATTTTGTTGTAGATTGTTAATTCCATACTCACAAAATTGTTATCGTTTAGTGAATTTGTACTTGTCGACACGAGATGTTATTCACATAGATAAAATTCTCTGTTTTATAAAATATATTTCTAACCTCAGGACTGACTTTACCATAAGTTCCATACTGGACTAATTGAACTTATTATTCGTGTAGTTATTTGAAATTTGCGGTTCCATGCATGCCATTTATTCATACGTACAACACTCTAAAATTCTCTAACTTTTAATTGCATTCGGAAACAGTCGTCAATCATTTGTCATTAATAACACGTAAATCATATCTATCAAAGTTGTCTATCTCCCCCCACCTTCTACAAGCAATATCGCCCAAAAACATCAAATTCATATTCAGGTTACTCTTAGAAATCGTTTAAACAATCTGAAATTTTCTCATGTGTTAAATATATTCGTAACGATCGCCTATCTACCACCAATATCCCTACGAACACATCAAAATTAGAAAAATAAGAAAAATTACCCTTAGCACACTCTTGCACTCTACTCAACACCTATATAAACACATTACAACCCACCACTTTGGTCAGTCGCCTCCAGGACACCACTGCATCAACATCGTACAGATCTCCCCACAAAAGAAAAGATGGAAAGAAAGAAATAAGCACAAGATAAAAATTGATCCAATCAAAAATTAACCTTTTTTGATTAACCCTTTCAATTAATTTACCCTTTTATTAAATTTAACCCTCTCATTTAATTTAACACTTTCAATTTTTATCAGATTAAAGTCGGATTAAGGATTAACCCTTTCAATCAAATCGATAATCCCTCAAATAATCCCAATTAATCCAAGGTGACCTAGGACCCACCCGGCCCTACTACTAACGCGTAAATAAAATGTTTATGGAACTGTCATTTTCCCCTAAAATTACAATTGAAATCAAAATACAAATGTTTAAATAAAATAAGTACGTGGGAAGCCGTTTTTTATTCACACTCAGGATATCTGTGTTCCATTCGCGGCACCAAACACAGGAATATTTTTAATGGTTGGTGATGAGGGGGTTCTGGATAGCCCACACACTGCAGAAGGTAACGGATAATCATCTTAGGATCATCCTGTCGGTATCCATCACCATGACGTTACCTGGGCGTCTCTACCAGTCTGCTGTCTGTCAACTCTGTACCATCACTGTGTATGCGTAAGGTACTACGTTAGTAAACCAAGTAGGAGATGCTACAATATTAAATAGTATAAAGTGTATAAAGGAATACCCCAACTTTGAAGGTCTATATTATCAAAACCAAGCAAACTACAACCTTGGTTGACCAATCAAATGTACCGTGGAACCATGAAGTTTGTTTACCATATCATCATAAATGTTCAGTGGGACCACCACGAGTGGGCCGAACGACATCTACGCGATACTCAAACTCGTTCCACACTCTTGTCATATCTAAATCAACTCGACAAGCTAGCCGGGAAATGCAAGTCCCTCAATCTATGGTACGGACAGTGTTGCGAAAGCGATTGCTATACGAACCATGCAGGTTATAGCTTGTACAGGCTCTTACAGAAAAGGGATAAACAAATGAATCGTGATTTCTGCGCGTTCGTTCTTGCCCAGGACGAGGTAGAAAATACCTTCACGGATAAGCTGGTTTTTAGCGATGAAGTGAAGTTCCATAAAAATGGCAAGGTGCCACGGCACAACGTGTGGGTATGGGGTCAGGAGCATCCACATGAAGCAACCAAACACGAGCGTGCCTCCCCCAAAGTGAACGTGTTCTGCGCTGTATCCAAAGACACGGTTTTCGGCCCTTTCTTTTTTCACGAGCCCACAGTTCTGGAATCCCTTATTTTGATATGCTTACAGAGTGTGAAACGAGTTCGAGTATCGCGTAGATGTCGTTCGGGCTGCTCGTGGTGGTCACATTGGACATTTGTGAAGATATGGCAAACAAACGTCACGGTTCCATGGTTCATTTGATTTGTCAACGAAGGTTGTAGGTTGTGTGGTTTTGATATTATAGACTTTCAAAGTTGGGGTATTCTTTTATACTCGTCGTGTATTACCTTGTAAGCAAGAAAAACTCAGTGCACATAACAACAAATGCACACCTAACTACAGCCACTCACGCAGCATTACGATACTTGCAGATTTCGCTGGGCAGCTATTTCAGGAATGCTAGCTGCTGCTCCAATACTGCTGACGAGCACTGATGAGCAATGGTATAGGCTGTTCACTGTAAAAATAGTGCTTTTGACATTAACCTTCTATTAATGCAATTGCTCGTTTACTCCATACGTGCTACCATTCACACTCTCTTGCAGGCCTCCAGTTAATTTGGCAGCGAATGAAGTTAAATAATTTCCTAGTCTTGACCTTGAATTACAAGTGTAATCTTTAATTTGATAACAAAACAAGTTGGCAATTTTTTGCCTTATTCACATTACAGTACCATTGTGCGTATTAGTATAGGCTGTTCACGGTAAAGTGAGCATTTTTGAAAGCCCTGCTTAATATCTACTTGTACTCGTGTTGTGTATTCTTCCGCCTTATGTAAAATTAACCATGCCATGGGCCTCGTCACTTTATTCATACGTTGGTCTATTAAAACTGTGAAATTACTACAAAAGTAAATATTGTACAAATAGGCTCATTTTTACGGTTTCATGCATAAATGCAGAAAAAATCACAAAACGAACAAAATTATTTAAGTTGTCACAAATGGTTACCTACCACTTTTTATTCTATGGTAAGATATGGAACTGCTTTCCCTCCATCGTTACCAATTTTGCTGTGCACAGGTCACTCAGTGCACGAGGTAGGAGCAGTCACTTTTTTCTAAGGTTGATTTCAAAAGTCCTCACTTTATCTTGAACAGCCTTTAACACACGTAGGTTCGTAACGATTTCACGTTTTCACTTGATTGGCGCATGAATTGAGTCACAGGCCCATAGCAGTGTAAATGTTACGTATGATGGAAGGATACAAAATTAGGAGAAAAGTGCATCTCAAGGAAGAATTGGATAAATGTTCATTTCACCTTGAATGGCCTGTAGTCGTTTCCACGCGCAATTGAAGTGGCACTCTGCGTTAGGATACGACTACTGAGAACGCTGAATATTGCCGAAGCTCGCTGAGAGAGTGCAGCGCAAGTAAAACGAGATATTGGCAGTCAGTTAAATTCGCATGCTTTTAAAGGTGTTTACTTAAATGCAGAGGGTTGAATAATAAAATAAAAAAAAAGTCTTGATAGAAATTACAGAAAAAATCAACCTCAAAACGAAAGTTATCTTTCTATGAATAGTATTTTTTTTTCTGCCATGCAAGTATTAATACTTTTTTTTTCTGCCATGCAAGTATTAATACATTTTTTTTTTGTGATTAATCAGTTTTTTTTTTAATCAGCGGCGAAAAGAAATTTAATACTGAAAGTCTTCGTTTTATCCCTTTTCTTTAACGAAATTAAATATCACGTCTGAGCGTTCCGAAACTATTAGCTTGCTGGCGACCAAAAATATTTACTGTATACTGGAGACTGTTCCGTTATTCCTGACGAGCACTGATAAACTATCAGTATAACTTCAGTGTCCGTAAGCAGTAACGGAAAGCGACCACTAATGCAACAAGTGATTCTGAACGATTTTATTACAATATTGATAAATAAAATATAGTTCAGTTGTTTTTAATTTCTCTTCAGAATTACCATTCGTATTCAATATGTTAAAAAATGCAATTTTTTTTTTCAGAACAATTGAACCAGTTTGGCAGTGTTAAAAGCAGTAGTTTCATCAATGCAACCATCCCGTTCTACAAATATTATCAAAGTTGCCTCCAATACTATGACAAATTTGGTGAAGATAAGAGAAGAGAGAAAGGTAAGCGACTAAAACTGAACGCAGGTTACGTCATGTATTGAGATTGTTAGTATTTTAAGTGAAAAACTGTTATTCATAAGGTAATTATTTTGTGTAGATATGACTTAAAATATATATTTTTTTGCCTTTAAGAAGATTGCATACAAACACGCAATTACCAAAATCGTTTAGGAGTCTGGCTTAGAAGTTCATGAGCTGGAGTCCTCACATTGGCAGTATACAACCATACGTATGCTCCGCTCAAAAGCAACCAAGGATCACAAATATATCCACCAAGAACTGCCCATAAAATACACGCGATCATGGACAAAAAAGGTTAAAGGCCATGGGATTTGATACTAAGGGGCCTCGAACCACATACATACATTTCAAACCCCACTAATTCGGTCACCAAAGACGCGTCAGCTAGCTGCTAGCGTAAAATATTTCACGAAATATGGTGACATTGCTGTTGACTAATACCGAGCCAGTCTGTTTATTTTTGCTTACACTGGAAAGGTCTTCGTCTTTTCTAGTTCTGTTGCCAATGCACCTCAATCTGCTCACTCTTTCCGCCCTGAACTGAAAGTTATTTTTAAGACTGGTCACACTAATTCTGAGGAGATGATTTAATAGTTCACAAATCAAGTATAGATAGCACATAGAGAACCATTCCCAAACTATTCTTCTTGTATTTTCAAAAAAATATTATACACCCAACATTACATTATACATACCGTAATTTATTTCCGTTGGTGTTTACCACTGAAATCTTCAAGAAGCGAGTTTTTAGGCTGAGGCTGCTATCTTGACAATATTTTTTTCTTTATTCGTGGTGGGTTTTATGTGAGGTTAATGAGAATTTTGTAGTTTCTTGTGCCTTACTAGCGTCCATTTACCACCGGTTCATTAGGCTATTACAAGACTCAATTTTGTAAGCGCTATATATGCCATTAGTGACAGCTACAGTCTTTAAAAATAAGACTATACAAAGTCTAGAATAAATGCTATCTCTATTTCAGGTGTATATATATATATAAATTAATTGAAAGGGTTTAATATGATATACTTAGTTTGTAATAAAAACTATGATTATTATAAATAAATGTGAAGTAACATTCCTAGTGTTAACTGGCTCTGATCAAATAACGAACATCTTGTCAGTGAAGCAGTGCTACTGTAAATGAACCGGACTAAAGTTAACAATCATTTTTTCCCTTCATTATTATTAATAACCGAAATATTGGTTCCAAACATTCATCAAAATAAATCTTACGACTGAACATTTCAGCTGCCTTTATTTTTTCTTACGGCGCCTTATTTGAAGTAACCTTAATTTGATATTTACACTGATTTCCTTATGTGTTGATTGCGTATTTTACATTGGTCATTTAACATTATACTATTTTCCAAAAAATTACTTGTTTTTCTCTCCCTGTACAGGTTCATAGCAAACGATCAGTTACTTTGAAAAAACTCAGATATTATTATGCTCTTTATATAATGTATCGTACATAATGGGTTAACAGAGATATCTTTCACGATAAGCATAATTTATTATGGTCCTAGTTGAAGACATCACCAAAGACTCTACATTCAATACAGTAAAATTCACAAAAAAAAAAAAAAAGTAATTTTATAAATAAAAACTTAGTGAGTGCCTGAAACTGCTGACTAGTGTTTTTTTTTTTTTTTTTTCGTTACAGCCAAATCACTGCTGGCCAGTGTGGGAGATTTCTTCGAAACTAAAGACTGGAAGTTACCAGTGCTGACTGAGACAATCTACAAGCTTATGAAACACCACAGGTTTGTTTATTTATTTTAATGAATTGATAAATTTACGGAGCTAGTCAAAGTGTAATGAACAAACTAGGCTGGTAATGAGAACCTAAACAAGGAAATTACACACTTTTACATAACAAATATAGGATTAAATATAGGAAAACGCAGTAAAAATTTAATTACTTATGTATCTAAAAACTTATGAGATGTTGGAAATGGAAATGTGATGGAGCATTTAAATTCAAAGCCATTCTCATTCTCTTACATGAGCGGAATATGTTATAATGTATATATATGTATATATATATATATAAGTATTTAAGAAGTTAGAGAACCTTCAACCACTTCACCCACGAGTCCATGTCTCTTTACCTGGGACTAACTTTCTTTTTTACTCATTTACAGGTTTATTTCTACTACTTTTTTACATTTTCCTTTTAAAAATTTACTTTTTCTTTTCCCAGTAGGCTGCCTATTTTTAAATTGTAATAAATTTTCTTTTGTTATATAAGAGGAATTTTAAAAAGCAGTTTCTACTTCCTCTAAAAATATTCATTAAAATAATTACTTTGATAACAAAACTGATGTTTCTGGTGATAATTATTACGCTCATCAAGAAGTACGATGGAAAATGAGGAAAAAAATTATTAAAATCCAAACATTCACATAAGTAGAATTATTTTCGTAAATAAAGATTACGTTGGTTTCTGATTTTAATTATTATAAAGTTTTAGTCGAACTTGATTGTAAGTTGGAAGTGAATATACCTCGGAGACATAATCATATCAATTCAGAATTGCTTTGATTAATCATTGTAATGCATACGCAGCACGATGGTAAAATAAATTTATTCATTTTATTTTAAACACGAAATAAATTTTTTTGTGTAAAGAAAATTTTAAATATATGTTTTCTTAATCATTATATTTTTTCTAGCAAATCTTTTTAGATAGATAAAGAAACTAAAAAGAGCCCTACAATTAAATATTGAAATCGTATTATAAATTCATGATATAAAGAATTTTAAACCCAAAAATCCAGATGTCAAACCTCATTTAAATATAACATTTTTTTTAAAATTAAAACCATTTATTATGCTATTTTTGTAGAGTTAGAAGATTTAAAATAAGTTTGTCTAGACAACTTCTTTCCAATATGTATGATAGAATAGTTAGAGATCTTAATAAAAATAATATTTGTGCTGGGAAAGAAATTGTCAAAATATTTTGGGGTAGTAAAATTTAAAAATAAAAAAATAATTTTTTCCTGGCATAAATTTGATTTATAATATTTAAATAACTTTTTATATCCAGTCAATACGTGGCAAACTTTGCCATGAGTGCAGTTTGTGTTAAACCACCCCAAAAGTTTGGTAGCATTTGTTAAAAATTGTTATATATTTATAATTGTTTTTGTGGTGATACTTTAGCAAAATTGTTTAAATTTTATGTTAAAATCGTGCTTTTGAAAAGAAAATTTATTAAACGGAGTTGTTAAGATTTTTTAGCAAATTTGTTAGGATTTTTTTTTTAAGCAAATTTTTTAAGTGGTTAACATTAAATCCTTAATGTTATATATTGATTCCTAGTATTATATTTTTTGTGGGATAATCGTCGAATTGCCCGTATGGTTCTTGCAATACTTTCTAAGACGCACTACATGCATATGAAAATCTGCGCGAAAACTCGGATTTTACTAAATATAAGTTTGCCACAAAAGTGGCGTCAGAGCGGCGTAGTCAAACAGGAGAACTTAATATTTTTAAATAATAATTTTTGAAAATTCAGAATGCTCAGAAATTCCCCTTACAAACTCCTAGAACTTGTAGAGGGGACCGAGTAGACGATCTTTTGAATAGGAACCCATGTACCGTTACCGTGCTACAACCATTTCAAATCAGGTGTACCACTCGCCTATTTCTGCGTGCGTAATGTAATTAGGCTTAACTCAGTACATTACATTTCTAGCAATCAAATTCATTAAGTAACAATGCCAGGGGAACAATAAAGAAACGTATTAATTTATCACAATAACACTTTTGTCTACAGTTAAACGCAGCAATCGGTTTCTGTGTTCTACAAAGGACGTGTAGCATACGGTACTGATCCACTACATCAACAGCTCGATCTGGCACATACTGTACCTACCAATCATGTTCCGTTACACACTCTCTCCATCACACATGGGGGCTTATTATAAGTTTCGTCGTAAACTGCCCACGCCGTCATGAACCTACAGTATCGCAGCCGACAAAATATTCGTCGGATCCAAAACAGTATTCAGAGTTGTCTGTCGTTTAGCACGGGGGACGCAATCGGGCATCTTCGGCTTACCGACTCTCCCCACTCCAAGCTAGACGAGCGTTCGTCTCTCTGCGCACGGTCGACAACGTACCAACAAAATATTACTAGAATTGCTTGTTTTAAAATTTCACAAATCTGTCGAAAAAAAACATTACTTAAAGACACGAATAGTAAGATTTATATTTTTTAGCTCGTAAACAATAGTATATGATTAGAAATATGTGTTTTAAAAGAAAATTATAGTGTACAGTTTTCGTTGATTTTGTGAGGAGTTTGAGAAACTGTGGTTGGTGGCCATGTTGAACAGCATTCCCCCCCCCCCCCTTCGTGAGATATAGATATTTACGTGTTACAAACGAGGCCCGGGTGTTTAGTATACTAATTGTGTGTGTGGAAAATAAAATATTTGGCCAAGACTAAGTAGACGAATGTTAGCAGAAGTTAATTATAGATTTCACGTAAAACAGTCCTGAATAACAAAGAAATTTACACGTCTTAAAACGATTATATTAATATTCCTAACCTTGGTGTCTGCCGATGTGAACTGCAGAGCCATGGAAAACCTCGTGTTCAAGAGATTGCGAATTTTACAAACTGTAAGTTTGCATGTTTTGTAAATGTATTTGTAAACCGTTGATATATCAATTGAAATGCACGTGGGCTGAAAAAGTCACACTTTCCATATTTTTGTAGTGAGTGAATAGTATTTGTTTAGTTGTATATATCGTAAATTCAACGAGTGTGAGGTTAACTTCGGTTAAGTGTGTGTGTGTGTATGTGTGTACAAATACGAACAGCGATGTATATGTATCCCATATTGTTTTATCAGTAAAGGTAAAATTTTCGAAGTTAAATAATTTAAATGTTATTTCCATACGAGCAAAATGTTCCACTGCTTCATCAAAACAATATGCAAATCAAAATGGCATACACTCGTAATAACATCAAAATAATTCCGTCTCACGAAAGACGTAAAACTAAAGCACCCACACCTCATTACTATTTCCTTTTTCCCTCGACATAAAATAAAGAGAAGCCTAACAAATTTAACTTGGTAATTACAAAAATAAAACATTTTGGAATGCCAACCTAGCTATAATATCCTAAATTACTTACTGGACGGAAGTTAGATAAAGTGATTCTTGCAGTGCTTGTCACAACAGGAAACGTATTTTTCTTCACTGACAAAACAGCTGTGGTGGAAGGATAAATTGTGGCCGTGCTACTTTTCTAGGACTGTCAAAATTTACCCCACTTAATAGAATATAACAAAGCCAGCCCCAAAACATTCCAAACTGTAGACTAATAGGGGCCAAAATATAAATCTACGGTACATAGCTTACAAGCTTGCTTTTTAAAAATTGTTGCTACCGCATATCATCACATAACTGTATTTCACGTATTTAGACAAAATATAAGGAGAGTTTCGATCTTAAGCCGTGGAGACTCGTGTAAGGGAGCACGTATTTAACCACTAAACCACCGAACACGTGTTTCTGAACGGAGGATCAAAGGTGTATTTAAGAAATAATTATAATAGTTTATTTAATAAATATTTACAATTAAGTATTTGTACATTTACGTGCTTGTAATAACATCCCACACGTAAAATAGCCTGTATCATGTTGTGCACAGTGTTTAAGGACAGACGTGCGTGATGCACGTTTGTAATAGTTATAACCAATCTTTTCATGCTTATTCGTATTGTAAATTTAGAGTAGGAAAATTATAACTCCATATAACACAAACACGTACTGCGCTGACTTTATACTACACATTATTTATTTCCGTATTATTGAAATACACGGCCACATTTAATACCGACGACCGCCATATTGGTGTACCTAGGAAATTCTAGCCTGCCAACTGCTCGTGAGAAGTTGAGACGTTCCGGCTCCACTCGTGACGACACTCGACCTTCGTTTCAAGCTTAGAACACCAAACGGTGGTCTGAACCGATAGTTGTAAAGAATCTATTGTTTTTCGTCGGAAGGGGAGACACTTAGAATAACTCTCCTAGTGTCCCGTCAATCAGTTGTGCAGCGACCATAACTCGAGCCAGCAGGTCTTCCTCTGTCTCTACAGGAGTCTCGTACACCATACTCTTCAACGACCTCACAATAAATAGCCCAACAGAGTTAAATCCGAGATTTCCCTCAGCGGAAGTGGACGATTGATACACCTGATTTGAAATGGTTGTATCACGGTAGCGGTACGTTTCCGGACAT
This sequence comes from Dryococelus australis, assembly GCA_029891345.1. Lineage (NCBI taxonomy): Eukaryota > Metazoa > Arthropoda > Insecta > Phasmatodea > Phasmatidae > Dryococelus > Dryococelus australis. Next base: position 55,439,925 of record CM056999.1, read on the forward strand.
GGGCTCCTATCCAAAAAATCGTGTACTCAGTACCCTCTACAAGTTCTAGAAATTTGTAATAGGAATTTCCGAGCATTCTGTAGATATTTTTTTTACCGACTTTGCGGGTCGTTTTTCAGTTAAAGTAAAAACGTGGTTAGGGTGCTGTACTACACTCGGTAAATCAAATTACACTTGGGTATTCAAATACAACTCAGATCATATATGATATGTCAAACTTAATTAATCTTTCTGAGTTAAAACCCAGAGAAGATGTTCAGTAATGAAGACGGCAGCTGCAGGTCAGCGCCTCCCCATGGGCTCCCTGAGCCACTTTCATTATTGTTATCCGTTTTACTGCGAACCGTGAAGGAAAGTGTAGACTGGGTGAAAGTATACTTTATAATATTTTGACGGTGGTAGCGCCACCGTCAATTGTGCTTCCAATAAACGACCGCCTCGATTGATTTTGCTCTGGCTATTAACCTTGGCGAAGGCCGGTGTCCCCTCTCCTATTCCTTGCCACGCCCCTACCTTCTTCCCCTAGCCTGGCGCGCGTCGCCATCCTTCAGTTTATTTAAGGTATTACACGACCTATCCTCGGTCTATTCTACCTTTCAACCATACTTCCGTCTACATCAGCGGCAGCGGCGACTTCGGTGAAAATATCAGCAGCCATTTTGTATAATTTTGCAAGTTGTAGGTGTCGAGTTCTCTAGGCTGCATCATGAGCTACGAGTCGGATTTCTCTACTCTGGAGTTAACTTTCAATGGTCAAGCTCACGATGAAATTGGCGTTGCTTTCAAGGCGAGTCGTGGCAGAGTGGTTTGATCGGAAAGTGTTCGAATTAATTTGTTGAACTTCCCTTTGGGTCGCGCATGAATAAGTATGTAGTTTTTTCGGACAGGCTGTTAGCTTCACGTTACGAAATTTTGCAGTACGAAAATTCACCATTTATTGGCTGCAATTTTATTGAAATATGTTTCATGTAAAGTTTTTATTGCGCGTAAGCCTCAGTCCAGGTTAAATCCCCAGTTTCATGGTAGTTATTCGTCTCGGCCACGACCCACTTTCGTTAGTATTGCCGCTCAGGATCAAGAATACTGAGTGCTTAAGAGGAATATATATATATATATATATATATATATATATATATATATATATATTTCATTTAGGCTTTTTAAATATAGGTCGTAATATGCCTTTTGGTAAGGAAACTACTAGTTCCGTGTGTTCTTTCGCGGCTTTGTTTGCTATGTCGCCGCTGCCACTAAATTACACCTACCATCAAAGGTGTTAAGAAATCCCGATGTGAACATATTTTGAAATAAATATACTATTCAAATTTAAAGGGCTGAGCCATGATTAATATTAAGGGCTGGTTCCTATTCTTTGTAGTCACATTACATTATTTTTAAATAAGTGTTTTAATGAGAAAATATTTTAGCTTTTGTGGTGAATACGCAACGAGATATTCCAATGATATTGAGGTCTTAACATGCGCCGTGCTTTCTGTATTAATGTGCGAGGCGTGATTAGTGTGTTGTATTGCTACGGCTTTATACATAAAACTTCTAAATTTCAAGGTCAATCAAAGGTATTACTAGGCGCCCAGTTCGACTTACAGCTGTTAACGCTCGTCGTGTGCCACTTGTACGTGGAAGGTGTATTGAACTCAGCAAAAATTGATAGTGAGTTATGATTAGGAATTGTAATTATTTCCAGCAAATGTTCCTAGTCACTGTTGCTCGAAGCCTATGCTAAGGCATTCTAAATATGAGAACTATATATATGTGTGTAATGAATTCGTACTATTTTCTCTGGCTAGAATAATTGGCATTCAAAACTTAATGTAGCTAGTGCACATTTACTGCCCGCCGCACGTCTCTTTTGTGCAACTTTAATGAAAAAGCACTGGCAATATGGGTATTGTTTTTCATATTTGTGCATAGTGAATGTACTCGAACATCTGTAATATTATTTGGAACAATATATGCATTTATTTGATACCGACTTTATGTGTATATTTGTGAGGAGTGTGACAATATAGGCTGTTGACTGTTACTGCTATAGAAGTGTGTGGTTAGATGTGAGTGTCCCAATTTGTTACAGCGCACCTTTGTTCGACGTGTTTCTCGACGTAGATACAACAAACACTTCGAAATTCTCCCTGAGTCTGGTGACTTCAACGCAGCCGTTCATTTTCCAAATGGCCGCATGGGAAGACTGCCCACTCAACACCAGTGAACTCGATCTGAGATATCTGTACGCCGAATACAGCTCATGTCGTTTCGTAAGTATAAACAAGGCTGTGTTATTCATTTTAAAACAGTCAACTACACATAAACGTGCTCGATGTGAGTATACTGCAAAAATATTTCTGGTAAACTTCCTAAACTGTAATGGATGTTTTTAACCTATACACTGCATGGTAATAATACCACCTATCAAGCTCCAGATATAGGAATATTAAGCAGTGCTACTATACAAAATTGGGAACTCTCCTATGCATTTGACTGTTTCCTGAGCAAATGTAGGAACGCTACGATGAATGTAGAGGGAAAAAACATTACCATTCCTGCTTTCTCACTAATCGTATACACTGGCATGGCAAATTCCCGAATAATTTCTTAGGGTGTAGTTAGAGAACTGGTGTCTGAGAACAAGAAACGGTAGGTGTTTGAATTTCACTACTATTGCACTATTGCGATAATTAGACGACTGCTGCCAACCTTCAGGCCCTGTCTTGCATGAGATTCAATCTCGGGCGGCAGCGCGTGTCAACTTCAAACAGCGGAATTCAAACACGTGAAGAGCAATGGTAGTGTCCTGCGTAAGCGGCAGAAGGCATCACGTATTCGCTAGCGTCGACCAGTTACAACAAGCGTTAAAAAAGAATCTCGAATAACTCGAGAGTGTTTTTTTTTTTTTTTTTTTTTCTAAATCTGCCCTATTTTGCTAAGTATTAAGTGTGCGTCCTCGGTAGGAAGGAGCTAAATGCGTCTCAGGGCTGCGCCCCTTACGCCTAAAAGGAACGGAAGTTGCATGCGAGGAGACGTTCATCATGAGGGGAGGGATCGAACAGCCATGGCTGCCATTTTAGGCCATTGTTGTAGTGCCTAGCCAAGTGTACAACCTATCTATATTCTTGCATAACCACACTGGCTCAAGGCCCTCAACAAAGTACCACGATCGACTATATTAACTCTTCTAAATTAGTACCACCGGTTGCTTCATTAATATCAAACTTTATTACATAGACAGACTAGACTCGATTACAAATTACACAGATACAATAAACGCTAGACTTCTTCACTCCTTATACCTTTAGTTATAATTCAGATCTCAACTATCTTACTTTTAATGACTTTAGTTATTACGTTAATTCCCTATATCTTAGTCTATAACTACTAATTCTTCTCTGATTCAATAATTACTTTAGATGACATTAATCACTCTACCCGTCTCGTATCGCATTCTGCTTGCTCTTGAACTCTAATCAAGATCACCTACCACTGAGAGCCTCGAATCGCCGGAGCTCCTCCGTCGGCTCGTGTAGTGTAGATGTGGTCTCGACCCAGCTCCTGGATCACCCCGGCACTGGCTCCGCCCGACGCTGCTCCAGCATCGGCAGACTCGCTGATCGGGATCGCTCTAGCCTCGCTGAACGACCAACCTCCGACACGCACCAGGTTACCAATCTGCCAAGGATGGGGGGGGGGGGGGGGGGTTGTCGGTCGTATTAACGTCCGTGGCCTGCCGGTCAGCTCCTCGTCATCACCTACCCCGCTGTCCCCTGGTCTCTCTCTCTCTCTCTCTCTCCTGCGGGGCGTCGCCCTCGATCACGGGCAGGCGTCAACTTCGTGGACATCTCTCCTCTCACTTGTGCCCTCAACACCATGACTGTCTCCCTTAGTATGCGTATAGCTGAAACTATAATTAAGAAGGGGGAGAGAAAAAACGGCACAGTGGCGTAAAAAATACTCCCGATAGAAAAGAGTTCAAAACTTGGGAATCATTAATGAAAATGTTAGGAGGAGACAGCAAGTGTGGAATCCATGCCATTTTAATAAGTGTTTGGAAGAAGAGAGGGCGGGGTCTGTGGGCATTGGGCATCCTTGACTTGAACTACTGCCAATAGTTCTGTGTAGGCGAACTAGCACAATAATATTGGCAGCAGTGAATAATTCGAGAGCTTCGCGTGTCAACAGGAGTCACTGGCGTCAGGTTCGGAGCCTCACTGGAAACGGAGAGTGGAAATGATTCTTGCGAGTTGATTATAGAAGAAGTTCATGAGAGGCGGGTGTTGTGGGATATGAGAGACCAAAATTACCATTACTGACATCTTCGTGTACTAGAGAAATTTGTTTGGAGACTTCCGCAACCACCGGTACAAATGATGGTATATACCGAGTGATGCCTTTGTGCAGATAATTTCCACGTGTTTCTCTATACCTGTGCGCTTATTCTTGGTAGTTAATTTCAGTTTGCAGCCAATGCTTCCCAGCAGCGAATTTCACACTGAACTTGCTAGAAACCATCTTGAGGCGGACCAGCGCTACGTGACTCTGGAAATTGCAGCTTCTACATCGGACGCTTGACGTGCGAAGTTGGCGCGCGCTGTTGCCCGCACGACGCTGTCGCACGCATCTTGCATCCCACGCAGGTCGCAGGCGTAAGCTCGGTGTTCGTTTTCTGCGACTCCATTTGAACTTGGGCGTCGGCGATCTTGAAATGCGTTTCTTGCGTTCTTAAACATTTCACTTTACTGGAAGTCATTTAGGGTTTCGCAAAACCTTGAACTTGGAAATGAGGTTTATTATTTTCACGCCAATAATATATATATATATATAATATTAATGTAATCACTACGTGCACCTGTTTTTCGCAAAAAAATTTAGGACACGTTATGTTCCAAAACACTTTATTTCAAAACCACTTTCGTGATTGGATCATTTCAATTGTTACTCATCTTATTTGTCTGGCCTTGAATCACGGATGGTCAGTAACTGAGAAACTTAATTCTAATTTGAATACTCGTGTAAAAGAATCTCTTCACACAAAGACAACCGGCCAGTAACCAAAGGAAGTCTGCAAATGGGATATTGAAGTCCATCATCCAGGTAAATCTTTCCGCGAAAAACAGGTGGCGGTAGTAATATTTAAAAAATCTTATGTTAAAATGCTAGTCAGTATTAGTTACAATTGTTTGGCCCACGCTATCTTTTCAGTACAAATGTTTGTTTAGTAACACTTTCCGTAGTAATTTCTTCGTCGTCTGCAATGCATTAGATTTTGTTTGATCTCCAGAGTAGAAGAAAACACTAGCAAGTGTGATTATTTGAACACCTCAAAAGATAGAGGAAATATTCCCTTCTACCAAAGCATATAGAATCATGTACCTAGGCGTTGCCAGGTTCGTGATAGATGGATGTCTTAATTAAATAAGGACAAAATAAATTTCCATCATTCATTTATGGTTCTACATTTACTTGTACAGCAATTTATTTCACAATACAGGGTAATTCATCAAATTACAATCGTATCTGAAATTAATAAACCACTACTAATTAGTTCATCTGACATAAACGATGTAGTTTATTTAATCAGCCTAGCTGCACCAGTGTGCCAGTCTCTCGTGATCTCCCACCTTCACTGCGACGCCCAGGTCAACCATACACAGCGACGCCCAGGTAAACCACAAACGTCGCCACACTCGAGAACGCCAGCGAATGACACAGCGCAGTCGCTCCGGCTCACAGGTCACCGCCGCTACTTGCCGAACCTCCGGGAACACCACCTTACAACCGCGCGCTAGAACTGCCATCAGTGGGGGGTGACGACTGTAATTATAACGACGTCAATCCTTTCTGCATAATCCCTTACATATGCTTATAGGCTGTTCACGGTAAAATGAACACTTTTGAAAGCCCTGCTTAAGATCAAATTGTGTGCACGTTGTGTATTCTTCTGCCTTATGTAAAATTAACATTGCAACGGGCCTCATCACTTTATTCGTGCGTCGGTCTAGCGAAACTGTGAAATTATTGTAAAAGTAAATATTTTACAAATCTGCTCATTTTTATACGTCGATACATTAAAAAAATCCGAAAACTCAAGAAATAATTTAGGTTATCACAAATGATTGCCTAACACTTTTTATTCGACGTTAAGATATGGGACTACGTTCCCGTCCATCGTTACCAACTTTACTGGGCACACGTCACTCAAGGCGCCCGTTAAAATATATGCAGGCAAGGGGAGTGACTTTCTTCTAAGGTTGATTTCAAAAGTGCTCACTTCATCGTGAACAGCCTTTACCCCAGATGATCCAGTTACGAGTGCAGAGGTTTCTTGATCGAATGAGTCAATCCCAGGTCTTCTGGAAGATGTTGGTGGCCACCAGGAGAGTGATGTCAATCACAGGTAGGTCATGTCTCCCCTCCCCGCACCACACACTACGTCATCCAAAGATGGGCTCGGTCCTTGCGGAGGAATGAGTCGTGCAGGTCTCCGGTTGGTAACAAGTGGTCGGGAGGGCAGGGAGAAGGCAGACCCTGGCTCGCGACAATATTGTTGCGGCTCGCTGTCCCCCCCCCCCCTTCCCCTTCTTTCTACTTCATTCTCCAGACATCAGTCCCCTATTGTCAGCATGTGACCCACCGTATGCGAGGAGATGAACCCAGCGTAGCATGATGTGGTGCGGACGGACCAGTCCTACTTGGTCGATCACGCCGAACGGCGACAGCAATATTCCAGTAGTTTGTGGATTGTTTCGCTTTTCGAAAAACTTCTCTGAACGTTCGTGGACGTAGAATAATCCATGACTTCTGCTCAAGAGATAACATTTCGTTTCTCGCGAGCGATTATGCACGCACAAGTATCCGTATATTGGCTACCCTTTTGTAAAAAAAAAAAAAAAACAAAATGAGAAAATTAGTGCTGCTTGAGTTTAAACTCTTGTATGTTTATCTCTCGGCGACTTTTTCTCAAACAAATTTACATTGATTGGAGTGTTTTGTAAACAATGCCATATATATTTAAGTATGAAATGTCAGCAAACGTGTTTAGTGAAACAGATTAAAGATTAAACAATCAAAATTGCACCAAGTATTTAAGCAGTAATTTCCAATATCCTATAATTGACACAGACATTCAATATTACATACATAATTTGTTGTGTTGATTTATGACATTGGAAGTAATGCACTAACTGAAGAGGAAACGATGTCCGGCAAACATCTACCAAGTTATCCTGGGCTTATTTGCAGACAGGCAGAGCACATATACTGCCAAAACAATAAAAGTGAAAAAGATACTGACAAAGTGGTGCCCCCAGGCCTCGGTCATAAGACCTATCCTATGGAACATTCTATTTGATTTTTTTTGGAACTGGGTCTTCCGCCAGGGTTCATAATCTTCGGATATGCAGATGATGGGCTGATCTTGATCACAGGAAATGCAAAAAGGCGATTAGACTATAAAGCAGTATAAATAATGGACAAGTAATGGAATCAGTCACTGCAATTGAAATTGAGATTCTCTATAGGCTCCATTCGGCTCTCAAGACCTCGCTGTTAAGAGCCGCCCAAATCTCTTCACTCACCTACTCACTCCAAAGGAAAACCAATAGAATGCTGCTGAAAGGAAAACTGTAGACACCGTCGAATGTGTACTTTGGTGGCGTCCTGGTTGAAAACTTAACACGAGTTCAAGTACTTGGAAGCCATTTAGATAACAAGATGAGTTTTCTCAAACATGTAGAATATGTGTCACGAAACGCTGTAGTAGTTTTTCAAAAGCTAATAACAGTAAATACTAGCTGGGACTTCGACTATAGATGACTCAAAATAATATATAGAGCAGTGCTCGAAGCCATAAAATCATATAGGGCAATAATATGGAATAACAGAGCTGAGTTAGTGTTGCCTAGGAGGAAGCTCATCAACGCTGAGAGGGTGGTGCTGCTGACAGTTACTAGAGCTTACAGAACAGTATCCAATGACTCACTCCCAGTCTTGGCTGGAGTACTGTCTGCTAACCTTCTGGTCAGATACCACGGCATTGTGGCGGAGAGAGTGCGAGTTGGAATAATGTCGAAGGATAAGTCAGAAGTCATGGAAGAAGTTCTCCAGAAGTGGCAAGAGACATGGTCAACTGCCGAAAAGGGAAGAGTTATGTACGAGCTGGTCCGAGAAGTAAAGTAACGAATGAAATGGTATAGGATCAGCATGAATCATTGCAGTACGCAACTGAATACAGGCCACGGTAACTTCAAGGCGAAACTTGACAGTCTTCGGCTGGTGCAATCATCGTACAATGCAGTATGTTATTATGGACTGCATCAAAACTGGAGACATAAGAGAATGGCTACAGGTAATAACATAGAAAGGGCATTCACTTGGAATTGGGTTATGTAATGAAAGATAAAGAGTTACACAAGATATGGAATGAATTAGGTACAAAGTTTGGAAAGAGATTGGAGCAATACGAACAATGACGAGAGGAAAATTCCGAGGATTCATGAGGTGGTATTCGGGTGAAGACTTCAAAGCTTGAAGTCGGAATACTTCTGATTGGGGAGGAGAACAGGTTTTACCGAGAGAAGCGTTAGAATACCGTGTAAAGGCACTAAGAACAGTGAATGGCTTAAATAGAGAAGAGGAGAATGTGTCGTACACTGTCTTACTCATCCGAGTACAGTTGCAGTGCGGTAGGATGGAGGGTGTTCTGGTCTTTGGGTCGTAAAACCTGTTGTTGAGTCTGATGTAGGCATGCCACATTCTGTAACTGACATAACTGACATGTCATCTGTGAAATTAATAGAAGGCATGAATTTACAATCGGATGTGGAAGATGGTTAAGCTACATTCGAATCCCTTAGTTGTATTGCCAAGAGTCGCAGCTGAACGTACTTGGCATGGTATGTAAACAAATCCTCTTCCATTGAGACACTTCAATTTCTTGAAAAAAATTTCTTCCACAGTAAACACTGTGAGAAGTTCTGGTGTAACAATGCTTGAAAAGTTCATTTTGCCACCTACAAAAGCAATTATATTGTAATAAATCGACTAGCGTCCTATGTTGAAGAGGGAACGCTGAAATGAGAAGCAGCTTCCCGAAGGCTTATAACTTTATTAACAACCTTCTGAGTTGCCATGTCCATGTTTCGCATTGACCACTTCCTTTTATTTTAAGCTTTAACGCATTTATAATAATTGTGCACCATCTGAAAACGAAACCAATGAACACACATTTTAACTGAGTATAATAACTCCGTTTGTACTGAGTATAATGGCAATATTTACATGTATAAAAAAATTAAAGTGTATATTTTTTAAATTAAGTCATAATTATTTCACTTCAAAATTTAAATAAATGTACTTTTAATGAAATTACAATGGTTAAATATAATGCTTGATATGACAATATAGGAACCTTAGGAATCAATCCCGTCTTAGTCATAGGTTACTCTCTTAGGCCGTCCCAACATTCCTTCACATATTTCCAAGCTCGGCTGCTCTTCTCAGAACTGCAAGTCTGCTATTTCGGCCAGTAGCGATTACTGTCAAAATAGCATATTAATATAAGCAACTACAAAGGACCTTCCCATCCAACTGGACTAAATAATGTGTGCAGGTCATTTTTATAACAAGCGCAATAGCCCCACGAGCGATTTAGCCCCGTTCTAAGTATGTAAAATAACCAATGAAACTGTTATATTGTAAATTGGAACCAATACATTTCCCTTGTGGCTTCAACACCGAAGCTTTGCCCACACACAACACAGTTTTCTTCGCAGATTCTTTGAGCAGTCAACATCTTTCCTTGGTCAGCTCACTGTCCGTGCTTGTCACCTATACAACATGTGTGGAGCCTGTTAGGACGGCAACTTCGGCCGTCAACGAGTTCACAGCATCAGGAGCACCAGTTGCAATAACTATTCTATGAGTCGTTCTTCTACAGGATTTCATCAAACATCCTTGTGACTCTACACAGGACCTTACCACCATATATGTCCATGTAAGGGGTGGTGAACAATATATTAAATACGTTCATTATCGGTAAAAAATTTCCCGAATAAAGATTTCGTAATGTTCAATGAATTATTTGCTACATTGTTCCCATTGCCTTTGCTAAGTTTCATTCCGTCTCCTTCTGTGTGTGGCTATTTTTCTGTCAATAAATGTATGAATATCATTATTTTCCTTAAAATTCGAAATACTTTATTTTCTTAACTTGGTAAGAATCGCACATCTTCCATGATTAAGTATTTAACTTAAAATTACTCAGAATTAACGTCATAATAAGATTAAGATAAGAAATATTTGTTTTATCTTTTTAATTATCTGAAGAAGGAAATAATGGCACAGTAAACAACCGGAATTGTATTTTGTTCTCTGTTACAGTTATATGGAGAGACAAGTTATTTAACTGAAATACCACATGCTTTAGAAATGTTGAGTAATTTAACCAACCAACAGTCGTCTCTTATGCAACAAGATGTTGAAGCTATAAGAGATTCTTGGAAAAAGGTAAGTATTAGACATTGCTAAATAATTAAATTTAAACATTTTATGCCTATTATGCACTGCAAATACTCCAAGTCAGTGCCTGCAAGGCTATGAATGGGACAACTTGTATGGGTCCTGAAAATCACTTTCAAATAGAAACAAGTGCATTTATACACTTACTTTGCAATTTCGTTTGTTACTACTGGCTGTAGAAAGGTCTCGCGGTGCTCAAATTCCAAAAACATAATATCAAAATCATAATTTTGAACTACTTAATATATTTCTATTGAGTCTGTATTAGTCAGTGTATATTTGAATGAACAAAACCATCACGTAAAGTAATAAATGATACGTATATTTTACGAATGAAAAAATATTGATTTCTCTTTTTGTTTTTATAAAAACGCATATAAACCAGAAAATAAGTGCACATGCAAATATAGTTGTTTAAAAAGAAATCTGAATATGCAAAGCTCCATAATAACCAAATTATATATAAAATAATTATTAATAATGTTGACAGATTTTCATCTTCTATTAAAAAATCAGTTTTAAAAAGTAGTTCTCCTTTAACCTAAATACAGTTAAATATTATAGATTTACGGTGCTTTGTTAATTTCAGCACAATTTTTTTTGGTATGTTATCACGTCGAGTGACATTTACAAACCATGGACGGCGTGCAGGGTAGGAAAACCCTTACTCAAATATTACATAATGGTTTTGGCTTATGTTATTCGCTAAAGAAACATGAGAGGTAACCATGAAAAGATACAGAGATCCAAACACTAAATGTCCCACTCATGACTCCTGTTACAGTTTATATGTCTTAAACATCAGTTAATTAATAATTAAACAGATTAAAACAAAAAGTAATAATTGGAGTGATGGTTCCGGAAGGGGGGGGGGGAGGTTTACCTAAACGAAATGAAATAATACTCGCCAAATAGAAATTTATAGAGATCAACTAACTTAATAATTAAAACTTAATACATAAAGGTAATTATACGAATTTACGGAACTGAATGTTGCAATGAATAAGTTCAAATAAAACAAATTAATCAGACAATTATTAAGAGCAACAGTTTGGAAACTTCACCAACAATTGCATTAAAATATTCAATGGACAATCCACATAAACTTCCATTAAGCTCAGGATGTCTTAACAAATCGTTCCAAACGTTAACTTCTTACTATCACATTGCACCCTGAGAGTTCTACAGAAAGTCACGCAAAATCATTTTATAAAGTGACTTCCCAACAAAATATTTTTCTTTATGTATTTAAAAACAAACTGTTTTCAATGTAACTTTCATGTAACATGATACTTCTCAGTTAAAAAAAAACACATAAGGATTGAAATTACAGTATTTCGCAAATAGCTATTATTAGTGCAGTTAAACAGTTTTGTGTGTGTAAACAAACGAATGCTAAGGACATACTACACATTGGGCAAATGTACTAAACCGGAAAACTATGGGTCATACTTTTATAATATTGCTACACGCTCGCTTCCCTTGACCTCTCCCGCTCAAGCAAGCGGAAGAGAAGGACAGAGAGTCGTGATATGACAGCGGGCGGCGGCGATGACAAAGACCAGCTGTCGTGTGACGCCGCGATAAGCATTTTGCAGCTCGCATGCCTCTGCCCTTCAGCGGACTGAATTCCTGCGTTTATCTGACGGGGTATTCTGGATGATGACCTAGTTTTTCTCAACGTGACTCGGAGTGCAGCAATCTTCCAGATAAAGGTTTTGGATAGTATTTAAGTGCGACGGGCATCCTGGCCGGGAGTTTATGAGCGTCGGGAGTTTAGGCAATTGTGCGGCCTTAAGTGATAGACGACGAGCCAGAAGAACAACACGTGGCACCGGAAGTGAACAGAGAGTGGAAAATCTGTGACTGCGAGCATCGGCGCAGTGAAGAGTGCGACTGTCAGGCTGGACTATTGAATTGGAAGCGTCAGTGCAAGACATTCCAAATGATGGCAACAGACAAACTGAACATGTGTTAATTATGAGTGTGAGTTAATTGACTGTAACCAAACAGAGGCACAGAAATGGACTTCAATTACAGTTGAGATAGGCAATAAAAATGCACTCATTGAGATGTAAAAGGAGTAATAGTGGGGATAGGCAGATTAATACTGTAAATATTGGCTGAGTGAATAGATTCAAATCAAAACTTGTTATTTTATTTTTATTAAGACTTAAATGCCTTACGAACTCTGATACGCTCCTCTAGCATCCTGTAACACTAGAGTCAGAAATCGGATTGAGGCTTTTAATTGTAAATTAAGTTATACAGCATGCAAGTTATTAGTGATACTAAAACAAATTAATTAATTGTAATAACTTAAGGCCAAATAATAGGACTTTTTTTGTACAACAATCGCAGTGAATACTAATTAGAAATATGTCTGCATAATTGGAAGCACTGCAAGCATTAATTGAGGGACTAAGTAGCCAAGTGAGCTAAAGTGTCAATAGCCTTGGTAACAAAATTAGTAGTGTGAAAAAGATTGGGAAAGATGCTGTAGATATCCAAATTAGTAAAGTGAAATAGGGTGTGAAGGAAAGTGTAAATAGTGTAAACTATAATGTAAATAGTCAGATATCTTATGTAATTATTTTAGTAGATAAGAAAATAGATAATGTAGATAGGAAAATAGACACTGTAAATAAAAATTTAAACAGGAAAATAGAAGGCAATAGCGAGTTATTTAACACGAGAATCGACAGTGTTAATGAAAGAACTTACAGTGTAAATTAAATAGTGAATATTTAAACAACAGGACAGATAATGTAAATGAAAAAGTGGACAGTGTAACTAAAGTAGTAGGCAGCATCAGTGGAAGTGTAGACAGGGTCGAGAATGAAATGAGTGGAATGAAGAAGGAATGACAGGTATTTCTGCAGCAGCGGAGTTCCAGTACCACCACGTCGACAGCCGAGAAAAGTAAAGAAATGCACGTCGTAACCAATAGTGCATCCTTGGAGGAGAGCCAGCAACTCGTCGATATTGGTTTCGCCCAGCCAGGAGTGGGGAAGGGATTTAAATTACTAAGCTCGCCCCATATGATGGTTAGTTTTCTTGGCGGGAGTACCAACACTAGTTCGAAATAGTCGCCACCCTGAATGCCTGGTCAGCCTAACCGCGGGCTTACTACATTGCCGTTATACTGAGAGGCCCCGCACTGAGTATACTACAATCTCTGCCAGAGCGACATCGACTAGAATACCCCACACTGGTGTCGGCCTTGGAACTACATTTCGGCGACCGATACCTGCGACATACCAGCCATGCACACCTGCAAACCCGCACCCAGCGACCAGGGGAGCCACTGCAGGAGCTATCGCAAGACATTGTGTGGTTTTCACACATATCTCTGGAAAAATGCCACGAGGATGCGCACGACACATCGCAGTCAGCTTTTTCATCGATGCCATCGCCGATACAGACGTACGGCAAACAGAACGTCTGGTTATGCTCCATTACACGCATGGCCCGAGCACTGGAGATGGAGTCAGCAAGAAAGGAACTTGCACCCCGACGTCCAGTACGGGCAATGACAATGAACGAAGACCACGAAGACAGAATAACGAAGATAGTGAAGGAGTTGCAATTGACTTTTAGGGACATCGCTTCAAGGGTACGTGCTACAGAGCTCCGCCCCCCCCCCACCAATCTAAACGGATGGTGTGTTGGTCACATGGGCAGCTGGGGCACCTGAGAACCTATTGCCCCCAACAGCAGCATCTGGAACGGAAGTAGCAATGGTAAAAAAGGCAAATAAATGAACAAATGGCTTCGATGAGTACATGCAAACACTAACAAGAAAAAAAATTTGTGAGCTTCGTGCATATGCCCAACAATTAAGACACCGTATCGACGAGCTGATGATGCAAGATGCTCACCTTACAATGCAGCTGGAAAATGCACTTGATGACCCGCGATTGCTGTCCAGATGTCATCTGTACACTGTGCTGCATAGCAGTGAAAGGAGCCCATGGCATGGAGAGAGTGATGGGATATCCCCTTTTAGCAGTGGCTCTGAGGATAGCAATTCTAAGGAGGGTGTGCTTAAGAAAGAAAAGAACCAGCTGCATTTGCTCGAGAAGGGAGTGAGGCAGTCGACAGACGCTACCAGTGCTTCAGTGTACGTCGAACGAGTATCCAGTCACAACCTACAGCATCAACCGTAAGTGTCAGCACTTTTCAGATTGGCAAATACGGTCTCAAAGAAGATGCAAGGGGAAATTCTGTAGTTGCGCCATCTTTTCAAACAGGTAATGAAGAGTGCAGTCCTTCTGTAAGGCACAAACGACCATATAACGACAGAATGAAGACCCGGTCCGACAGGAGAATGCTGGGAGAGGTATTTCAAGAAGAACAACTGGTGTGGCTGTACAACCCACAGAGTCGAAAAGAGTACTCGAATCCACAGAAATGTTGGGAAGGCCCCTACAGCATTCTGAAGAAGATCAATGATGTGCTTTTTTTGATTGTTCGTCAAGGCTCTCGAGCGGAACCAAAGGCTGTTCACATTGACCGACTGGCACTGTACGAAAGTCCGGATGTTGCAGTCTGTTCGGGATGAACAGACTTGAGGATGGGGCAGTGTTATTCGCTCACTTCCATTTGACCTCTCCCGCGCGAATAAGTAGAAGACAGAGAGTCGTGATATGACAGTGGGTGGCGGCGATGGCAAAGACCAGCTGTCACGTGATGCTGCGATAAGCCTTTTCCGGCTCACATTCCCCTGATCTTCAGTAGATTGAATTTCTACATATATCCGAATGAATATTCTGATTAGCCACCTAGTTTCTCTCAGCATGACTCGGGGTGCGGCAAACCTTACATATCATGGCCAGCGATAGTATCTAAGTACTGCGGACCTCCAAGCCAGGAGTTTGTGATCGTCGGGAGTTGAGGCGATTGTGCAGCCTTAAGTGATAGACGACGAGCCAGAAGAGCAACGAGTGGCACTTGGCGTGACCAGCGGGAGGAAAATCTGCGACTGCGAGCATCAGTGCAGTGGAGGTTGTGACTGGCAGGCTGGACTATTGGACTGGATGCATAAATGAAAGACATTCTAAATGACGACAACAGCAGACTGAACATGTGTTAATGACGAGTGTGAGTTAATTGTAAGCTTACCATAATTTCTGGACTCCAATCCCGGACATGTTTTTTGAAAAGGTTGTTTTTTTTTAGAAAATAACACAAAAAATATTTTTTTATTAGTTATTGATCTTTTTTCCACTTAGTTAAAATACACTGGTTTACAAGTAACGTAATTAATTTCTGCATTATTATTTTTAGAATTAAAGTGTAAATTAAAGTAGGCACAAAAAGTACAAACATTTACTTAGAACTGGGTCCTGCGATTACAACATCTGTACATCTGTACCATCGGGTTCTTGCTTTTGCCCTGGAGTTGGAAGAGTGTAATATTTCTCAGATGATAGTACTTTTCCAAGGAACACTTTATCAGTTTTAATTTTTTCGTAAAAGTCCACACAAAACATCTTTGAATTAACTTTTATGGTGAGTAGCTCCCATACAACCAAAACGGACATTTTTCCCCTCTCCGGCGTCTAAACGTTTCGCATTATAGAAAATACTCTTTCCACCAGTGCTGATGTGCCCGGCAAGCACATCCCGAACTCCGCCAATTGGAAAATGTTTTTTTAACTCAATGTTGCACTTTAAAATTGAACCAAAGACTTCCTTCCACTTCTCTTGAGTGCTGAGCTTTCTTTCTTCAGGCAGGCCTTCCCACTTTGGCTTCAATTTTCTGATTATGTCACAGCATAATGTACGCTCGTCAAACAACTGGCCCACGTCAACTGAATCACACACTATACAGTTTACAGTCATTCCACTCTCTTCCAGTTCTGACCAGGAAATTTCTTCATTTTTCAAGGACAACCATGAAAATTTGTCTCCATCTTCGAAACTAGATCCCCGCAATTTTAAGTAGTTTATTTCAACATCATAGAACTCTGATATACTTCCGAAAAAACTTGTCTTCCTCAACTCCACCTTCAGATTGTAGTAGTTGGTTCAGCAGTTGTTTGGCCGCAAACGGAACAAATCTGTATGACTTCCTCTCTTCCAGCTGCCTTACCAAAGCAAGGTAGACCTGTGACGCCTCGGAAGCAGTCACGTCCTCTCACTCTACTTCTATAATAGCTTTTTGAAACATCTGCAACTAACCATGAACAAACGTAAGGAATAGTTCATTAACTGGGTTTTTGAAAAAATCCACCATCAGTTTTGGTATATGTTCGTTAGCTATAAAGTACAGCTTCAGTGGCTTGAACTGGCTAAGAATTCTTTCGATAGCTGGCAACAAACTCAAAAGTCTTTGGAACTCAACACTTGCGAATTCGCAGAACTCTTTCATTTCCATCGCCCTTACAGTGTACTGATAAAAAAAGACGTGTACAATTTGACAACAATTGCTTCGACGTCAACAGGAAGCACATCACATGTTTTTTGTACATCATTGTGCACGATGTGGGCTGAGCATCCAATTCCAAGAATAGGCCTTTTTAATTTGGCCTACAGTTTCCTGAAAACATTTCCTTGACCTTGCCTTTGGACACCGCCAAAATTGGTGTTGGTGTTGTCAGCACACATGTTTACTACTTTAGACTCAAGAAGATTAAGGGAATATTTATTGATTCCTTTTAAAATGTGATCAAGAAGATTATCACTTGTTTCACCAGGCACTTCTTCAAAATAAAGCCGTTTCACATTGACTCCATCATTCACAGTGGAATACCTGACAACTACAGGGGTTAGTTTTATATTTTTTTGGTTGGAACAATCAACGGAAATTGTAATGTTTTTCATTAAACGAAAACTTTCTTTTCGGGTCCAGTTTCAGTAACTAACCGACAACTCACCACGTAATAGATACAACTAAAGTTTTAATCGTAAAACGAACGAAGTAAACAACGGCTTGTCAACGAGCGCTTGCCAATGTCGAATGTCTGACTGTCTTCTGCTGTGTTTTGACGGTCTAGCTGAGCATCGCTGCATGCAATGTTGTCAATGCTGCATGCAATGTTGCTCGGTCTTTTATTCAGATATCCGAAAATCCCGGACATTCGTTAATTCCGGTCACTTTTCCGGACGCATACTTGAATCCCGGACTGTCCGGGCTAATCCCGGACTATGGTAAGCCTAGTTAATTGACTATAATCAAACAGAGACATTGAGAAGGACTTTAATTAGAGTTGAGATATATATTAAATACTGCACCCACTGAGAAATAAAAAGAGTAATAGTTGTGGCAGATATATTAATGCTGTAAATAATATCGGTGTGAATAAATTATAATCAAAATTAATTATTTTAGTTTTATTAAGATATACATTTCCCACGAACTCGGATACGCCCCTCTGGTGTCTCGTAACAATATATTATGGATATAAATAAAAAATTTACCGCATGGTATACATTTTGAGGAATGTTTTTATAGCCAACCTAAAATCTGCAAAATAAGATTACAGCCAGCAAGTATAGTGTCAACCATATAATGTTGTTTATGTAGATTCAGAAGTATTAAAAGCCAAGACAAAAATGCAGCTTTTCACTTCACAAAAGTCTATGTAATATATACTGCTGTATTACATAAAATACCAGCTCTCTTTGCTCTCATTCCTTCCTTCCTCCAGACACAAAGGCGGGAAAACTATGTTATGCAACATCATTTTTAATCCTTCTATAAAGTCACTGAAAAGGCAACATTTTAAGTTACGATTAATGCAACTGATACGTGGCGATAAGAAAAATTATATTAAAGTAGTACAAGACGTATAGGCTATTCACGGAAAAGGGAGCAATATTGAACGCCCTCTCATTTGGAATAAAAGTCAATATCCATTATGTTAGCCTTAGATGTAAACTTTCAACACACTGTGTTAATTATACTTACATGGCAATATTTATTCAAAAAGTTGGTTAAAACATAAATTTTGCTAAAAATGAAAAAGTAACTAGGGCCTCAAAAGTGCTCACTTTACCGTGAATAGTCTGTACACAATAGCTGTTTTCGTGCGAAGCTCGCACATATACACAGCACACACAAAAATATAATTTGGTGTGTAGACATATTTTGTTTTGAAGTAATATTCATATTCCTAAGTAGCGATTCTACACTTTTCTTCCTACATGCGGTATTTACAATTATTAAGACTAAACGGAATTCGTTAAAAAAAAAAGACAAGCATTTGAATAACCACGAATTAATCAGTGAATACTGGAAAGTAAAACATCATTAAATTTTCTGCAAGAAATGGGGACTTTATAAAAATTTTAACATATGTGAATACAGGCATTCCGCCTTATTTATTCTCAAAATAACAAGCATTAACTCACACGACCGATTTTATAGTAACAAAAAATTCACACTAAAGATTATAAAATTTTGTACGTCGTTTTGCTTCAGTCAAGATTATTTTGATTATGTTGGTTTATAAATTCATATAAATTTACAAGGTTTTAAAAATAAGGAGCAATATGCTTTAGGTAAGTCGTTTCTTAATTATTATTTCAATTTCTTTACAGGCTATGCCTAATGTTACTGTCAACCAGTTTGAGCAGATAGCCAAGAAATTCGAAATCAAGACAGTTAAAGAACTGAAGACCGAAATAAATTTGGTAAGTTTCATCTCATATTATTTTCCTTAAAGAAATAGAAAATAGTTTACCAAATGTGTGTAGTGTGTGTCGTTTTTTATAATATGTATGTATGTATGTATATGTGTACGTATGTGTATATATATATATATATATATATATATATATATATATATATATATATATATATATATATATATAGTTTCTCAATTAGACCGACAAACTTCGTGAGGTGATTCCTTATGTAAAAATAAGTAAAACATATATAGGATACGTACTACCTAAACTGAGTATTAAGGGAGTTACAAGCTCTTGAAAAGTGAGTTGAAATGTATTTTTGCAAAATATTGGCAGCAAAGTTAAATGTAATTACCATTCTACGACCATTGTTCTATATTGATGGGATATTCAACTTAGAGCAAATGCACATTAATAACGTTCCCCGTACAGGATATAACAGGGATGGTCACCATATTTTTCCTGGCAACTCGTTTCCAGTCATGAATTTCAAACCTTTGATTATGATTCATTGAGCAGCAATGCCTAAGTAACAAAAAATGTCCTCTTGTCGAAACTACCCAGTGCCCACGGTTTACGTGTAAAACGCACACAAAGATTCTTCTGCAGCGATTCAGTGCCTAGCACAAAGGCAATACTATCTACTTCCGCTGTTCGATAAATATGCATCACACGTTCACAATTCCTGACAGTAAAAACGTTGTATGCAACAACAGGGTGATTACCAATATTCTCTTCATTACGTTTTGCCGAGGGTGTGAGGTGAATTTGAGGGGGGAGGGGGGGCACTAATAACGAGTTTACTGTTGGGTTGACGTTCCCGGTCACATAACAGACTATTCGAAGAATTGTAATTTCATTTCTCTTCTTTTACGATATTTCGCAACAATGCCACTCAAACATACAATACAAGGATTACATACAAACTGTCGCCAGAAACAAATAGGCAGCCGTCTGTGCACTGGGCACGCAGCTTTTCATACGCGTATGTGGATATTATTGCCTATGTGCTAGGCACTGAATCGCTGCAGACGAATCTTTGTGTGCGTTTTACACGTAAACCGTGGGCACTGGGTAGTTTCGACAAGAGGACATTTTTTGTTACTTAGGCCATGCTGCTCAATGAATCATCATCAAAGGTTTGAAATTCATGACTGTAAACGAGTTGCCAGTAAAAATATGGTGACCACCCCCTGTTATATCCTGTACGGGGAACGTTATTAATGTTCGTTTTCTCTTAAGTTGAAGATTCCATTAACATAGAACAATGGTTGGAGAATGGTAATTTTATTTCACTTTGTTTCCGATATTTTGCAAAAATACATTTCAGAATCTCACTTTTCAAGAGCTTATAACTCCCTTAATATTCCGTTTAGATAGTGCGTGTCATATGCATTTTCTACTTATTTTTACATAAGGAATGACCTCACGAAGTTTGTCGGTGTATTTGAGAAACTTCCTGTATATGTATGTATGTATGTATGTATGTATGTATGTATGTATGTGTGTGTGTGTGTATATATATATATATATATATACACACATACATATATATATATATACACATATATATATATATATATATATATATATATATATATATATATATATATATATATATATATATATATAAGAGAGAGAGAGAGAGAGAGGAAAATAAATTAGGGATAAAACAACAGTATAAAAATAAAAGTGCAACAGAAAAACATTGCATAGTTTGTTTAAATGCTTTCGGTCACAACCAACCAAAATTAAAACAATCGTATAACTATAACCAACTGGAGCAACATGAATATTTGGTGGTTTTTTATTTTAAAGTCACTGGTTGTAGGGTAAGAGCGTTGTTGCGATAGCAAAGCATATCAAAATGCAACGAGCTGGAATTGCAGTAAGAAGTGGAAGTTATAAAGAATGATGTTACTGCTCGAGTGGATATTAAGAGAGCTAACAAGACATAAGAGTGAGACGCAAGATAAATTCGACAGGGATTCGAGAATGAAGCAGAGGAGTAAACTGAGGACGATTGGAACAAAACCGCACTGTTTTGAAAAATCTAACAAATTCTTTCGTTAACTTCTCAAAATTTTTACCTCCAAAATGGACCTTAAAAAGTCTGAATTCAGGAAAATATCTGAAAACAACTGCTTAACATAATAAAAGTAATGTATGTTTGTTACAATTATACATTTGACTTTATATCACCCATATTATGGTTTTTAATAAGTTTGTGTTAACGCATAGGTAAGTCTATTTATCACACCCTTACGTACTGGTTTGTCAGAATGTAAACTGTAAATATTTGTATAAACTGAAAATATTTTATGTGTGACTGCAATATTCAAGGAATAGATTTATGAATCAGCTGACATTGTGGAATTATGTATTGCGATATTGCATTTTTTATATTATTTTCTGAAATGAACTCTAACTGGTGGTAAAACGTAGATTTTCGTTATAAATTAGAATCTGGTGAAAATGGGGACCGTTAGCATCACCAAAGAAGAAGAAATCCTAAAATTTACAATCCAAAATCCAGGACTTAATCATCAAATTCTTCAGTTGCGCAGGCATTCACAATTCAGGAATTCTCTTCTAGGGTAAAATAATCAAAAGTCAATATTCTCCAGAGCTTAAAACCCGCCATATTGAAAATATTCGAAAATCAAAGGACGAAATTTAGTGACAGGGCCTGGTTACTTCTGCGTTACAACATAACTGCGCGCAAAAAATTTCATAAAAAGAAGACGTCCATCATGACAACAGAAAAACTGCTGTGCCAACTTGCGAGACGACGAAGTAAAATGAAAAAATTTATTTTCTCTAAATCCACATAAGAAGTCAACGAAATGTTTATAGAAACATTAACACTATATTTTCAGACGGTATTAGTTCGTATTTTGATGAAATAGCTTTAGAATATGGACACATCTCGTACAATTTGGTTATGCTTATATATTCAAATGTATTATTTTTCAGATCGACTGGGAATTCCTCTTCAGAAAGCTGATAAATAGCACCGTTATCAATGAAAATACAACTGTACAAGTGTATTTTTTTGAAAATTTCAAAACTTTCTTTAACAGTGGTACAGAAGACTTCAGGTAAAATTGTCTGCTGTCTTAATATATTAAGTATAAGCGATTTAATAGCTTTAAGGATAAGGAAAGACCTCTTTGATAGCGAACGTTGTTCTTGTATTTGCACAATGGACAAAAATGTCCGTTTATGCACAGAGCAAAACAAACATTTCGTATTAATTCATAAATCTAAGTAGATATAGTTTCTTTTTGTATTTTAATGTATTACCTATGCTCCAATTTACATTTATGCATTTTTCAATGCATAATATTCCTCTGAAACCAACTCCTATATATTTAATCGTATAAATAATAATCTTTAAGACTGTTCACGGTAAACTGTGGATTTTTTAATTCTCTGCTTTAGATCTTCTTGCATGCACATTGTGTATTATTCCCCCATGTCATGTAAAATTAGCATTGGCGTGGGTCTGATCACTTTAGTAATGCGTCGGTGGAGTGAAATAGTGGAATTTTTAGAAAAGAAAATTTTTTGTTTACTACCTTGCTGATGTTTATATTTATACGCTTTAAAAACAGAAACCAAAGGAAATCATTTCGGTATTTACATATGTTCAACTAACACTTTTAATTCAACTTCAAGACATGGGACTACTTTCTCTCTATCGTTACCAACTTGACTGGGTACACACCAGTATGCCCATTGAAATACTGTATATGCAGGTAGGAACAGTGACATTTTTATAAAGGTTGTTTTTAAAAGTGCTAGATTAAGTGCGAACTGCAGTAGAAGGAGCGGAGGGATTCTGGATATTTGTCGACCTTTGACCTTCAAAGTTTGAATGACCTTTGACCTTTGATCTAAATTTTTACCCCTTGACCTACTTACTGGGTTATTGACCTACTTCTGTGTTCATTAACATGCTTATGATGTAATGACCTACTTTTTGACCTGATGACATACCAAGTGTTGCAAAATCTGATCTATATTTGCACATCCGGTGCAACGCACATCCTGTTCGATTTCCAGACAAGGCATTATGTTAATTTTGGAAAGTTTTGGAAGTTGAACTTCCAGTTCGATTCCCAGGTAGCTATTTTTGGAACATTTGTAAAGTAGAACCTGGAAATCGAACCGGAAGTTCAACTTTCAAAATTCTCCAAAATTTACATAAATGCCTTGTCTGAGAATCGAATTGGGAGTGCATTGCGCCGGATGTACATTGCACCGGATGTGCAAATCTAGATCACATTTCGCAACACTTGGTCATTACATAATCAGCTCAAAAAGTAGGTCATTACGTCATAAGAAGGTTAATGAACAAGGAAGTCTGTCAAATTACATGGTAAGTAGTCCATGGAGTCAGAAAGTAGGTCAGGGGTCAAAGGTCATTCAAATTTTCAAGGTCAAAAGTCAAAGGAAAAAAATATCCAGAATCCCTCCGCTCCTTCTACTAACCGCCTATTATAGTTTTATGCGCATTTATCACGTGCACTGTCGTAAAATGAAATATAATGCCTGGAAGTTAGTGTACTAAACATGCATGTGGCACAACTAGATGGCAGCTCATGATACTATCAAGAGCGTGCCTCTCTGAATAAATGAGGAATCCAGTGTTGTCAGTCGAAGATCTGAGGCGAATCAGTAGAGAGAGTTGTGTTCCGGAGTTGGAGTGAGAGTTTTTGGCGTGCCGAGACGACGTAGGCACCACCATTTGATTAAGTGTAATAGTTTGAACATACTCCATTGCTTCACTATGTTGTCACATAAAACCAAGTCTGAGACACGAAACAAACTAAAAAAAAAAAAAGGGCCCTGAGTAGCTGTAGTCAAAATATATAAATGAAACGTATAACAAATCTAAAAACATACACTGTAGAAAAAAATTTACTGAGAAATTGTTTGTAATTTTACAAATGCTCGTTACACTACAAAGATTTATGTTGTAAAACTACGAGGGCCGTGTTTGTAATATACTTAAGGAAATGTTTGTACTATGCTGACCCGTTTCCACGAGCTTCAGCAAAATGGCGGACACTCAACAAGGTGAAACAGTATAAAGCTTGTGCAAAAACTATTGGCGATGTAATGTGTAGCTGCGTGCAAAAAGAAATGTATTGCAAGTTTAAATGGCGTAAAATAACGTAAAATCCTAGTGAAACGTGACAGTACTCTTCATTAACTGTTAATGTTTCCCAGCTACATAGAACTCTTAAATCGGCTGTCAATACCTCGTTAAGAGCAGTCCAAATCTATTAACTCAACAACACAACTCCTAAAACGAAATAAATGTACATATTCTTCTTAACCAAATAACTTCAGTGATATGTAGTAGGTAGTTGTAGTTATATTAACAAAAATATACACTTTAGGTTTGCAAGTCACGTTGGTTTTGTTGTTAAATGTGCCGGCTGCTAATACAATGGGTGTGGGTTTTAGTCCGAGCACTGGCAAAGTGTTTTTTCGTCAATTATATTCTGAAAATTTCTTTTATTTATTCTCTGCCATTAATTTATCACATTCGTTTTCTAGAAGAAAAACTAATTTTATCTACACTTCTCAATAAAGTCAACTGTAATACAAGGTTATAATATTTAATATTACAAAGAATGGTTTTGCAGATTTTACAAGGAAACTCTTTGTAGTTTTACAAAGTATTTTCTTGGCAACTGTGTTTTCAAGGATTTTTTCTTGTAAAATTACAAAAAATGTTTAAGAGTGTAGGAAACAAAAAACTAAATTACAAAACAAATTATCAAGCGAATAAACTAAAAAAAAAAAAAAAAACAACCAAGGACAACCCAAATTAAGGCAGCACAGATGAGAACAGAGACCAATGTCCAAAGTTTTTCGCACAGGATAGGATGACACAATGCTGGAGCAACAGCCGCAAGACTAGACGACACATCGATGACGACACAAAATAAGACAGTAGATTTTCCTTAGACGAGCTTGTCGCCACGTTTAGGGAGCTAACCTCTGCTCCGTCTTCGGGCGGACTAAAAGCAATGGCGTATGTTCGAAAAATGTTTCACTTAATCATTCACCCCCAATGTAAAAATAACAACCCACCATTCTGTATATTTAACGGAGATCGATGTTGTTTCCGTCAGTCCAAGAAAGGCTCCCATGACAATGCACCAGTGGCGTCTGGTGAAGTGTTTCAAGGTAAGCTGGTGCTAGCTCAGTGCTGTTCACACTCGGCGCACGCAGCAGGAACCAGTGACCAAAGCGGAGCCGGGAGAAACTGAATGTATTGCGGCCACTCACGAGAGAGCGGCGAGGGACCCATTACACATATGCCGTGAAGTCAACTGCACCACCACGCCTCTGTGGCCGATGTATTAACTAGCAAACGATTGCGTATAGCACGGAGCAAAACACAGCTGACCTTGCAACAGTTCACCACACGCCGCTGCAATGCACCTGGTTAAGAACGAAAACCACGTACATATTGTGATAAATTGTTTATATGTATAGCAATCGATACCCAAAATAATGAAGGAGAGGAAATGGCATGAGTGGCTCAGCTTAATTTATAATAAAAGAGAGAGATTAGCATAAGACAAACATAATTCGGTAATGCTCGGAAGCCTATAACAATTAGAAAGGAACTAATTTAATTATTCGAGGCAGTTTTTGTGTTATATAAAACGAGCTTTGTGTTCACGGCTTCACCCGCGTGTACCACATGAATCGGCTGCTAATTTCTTCTACTTAAAGGCCACTTCGTACACAACATGAGTGGTTCCGCCCTCAAGGACTAGGATTACCCGTTGCTATGTGCTCTGGAACAGGCCACATAGAGCTGCCCATGTGAGAAGCAGTCCTCCCACAAATATATATTTGCCACCTTTAGTGTCTGCCGCTGGACCGCACTTGCAGACATAGCGAAACAGGCCTTGTGGAGGAGTTGCAGTTTCTTACATTCGAAAAGTTATTCAAGTGGAGTGAGGGGAGCGGGCGTTATGAAACGTTATTTCCCTTGTGCACATACAGTGAAGACTGCAGCCTTGATTGCAACTTTTGACATGAATACGTCTTTAAATTTGCGTCTATAATGGGTGGCAATACAGAAACTCCGATGATAAAAATATCAGGGGATAGATTTGGCATTGCAGCTCCGAATCTATCAACTACATTCAAAATTCAATTACACCACTCGATGGCCAAAGGATCAAAGAATACGGCACGGTACGAACCGATGGAGGGGGGGGGCGGGTTGACCGCAATTTTGAGTTCGTTTCGCCGTGTCTCATAACTTCCGCGTAGTATAACTTTTGAATAGGAGAAGCAACAACGCTCGTTTAGTTTCGATCGTCAGCTATCGTCAAGATCAATCGATTGCGTGTATAAAAACATTTGTGTGGCGTGGTTATGGTGAAATTTTATGAGTTTAATGTAAAAAAATTAAGGAAACTCAACACAATTTCCGCTTATACTCGTCAAAAAGCTAAGTCGAAATACATAAATCGTATACGGTTGGAAAGAGAATCTCAAAATAAATCCAGTGATACCCATAAAACCCCATATGATCGAGTGAAGCGGTGACGGGAACGTAAAAAAAAAACCTCAAGGCGTCCGAGCGCGTCAACGTAGACGTATTCACGCAAAACAAACGGCCATGTCCCCAATACAGCCAAACCCAATTTTTACCAACCTTTCACTTGAAGCTTGGTGATATTGTAGCGTTCTGTCAGCAAGATCAATGGCGCCTCAAACTTGAGGAGAAGCCTGTGAGGTGGTAGGTCAGGAGGGTAGATGCTGTTTATGAACTCACTGTAATAGATTGAATCGTCCTTTTTTACAACTGTGTTCACAGTATTGGAATACATTTCTACCTCTTCAAACAATTTAAGCGAACTGTGCTAATGATTTATAATTTTTTTTCACTATTAATGTAGCTCAACCCTCGCAACAACTTCTTCTATAGCAATTTTTAACAATTTGTCAATTCACTCCTAAACTAAAGAATAAATTATGTATCAACTGATATTTGTCTTGTGAGCCCTTCTGATTGAAATGCTACTGAAATATACTCAGGTAACGTTGGATATTATTGTAATGAATAAAAACTGAGATTTGTTGGGAAACAAAATTAAACAAAAGGCCTCGGCATTTTTTATGTGATTCTGACACTGCTCTACGTGATTCGCAAGTTTGTAGCTCTGACAGTTCTGTTTGTAAGAAACCATTTAAATGCTGCAAAAAAAAATAGTTCACAGATAAAAGTCTTATGTTGTTCCAATATTACCAATGTTTCCTACAGAAATGTTTTGTTATCTGTGAGCCGTCAGTAGCTAGCGTTGCTGTTAAAGCGACCTGCTGTGTTGCTATTAACATAAATATAATATAAGTACTTTTGTAACATTACCTCCTTACTGTACTGCCAACATTAAAGTGTTGTTGTGTGTCATGGCAAAACAAGTTTTGTACTGAATTGATGTTAACACATGTATTAAAACTTTCATAGTATTTCCTTTACTTAAAATAACATTTCGATGAGAAATAAATTAAGTGAAGTTATTTTGTCACATAAATAGAATATTACCTTCCAAAAACAATTTAAGGCAGAGCCGAAAGAGAGAGCACTGAACTCGCGTCTTGTGTGATTGATGACTACCGCCTCACATGCCCTACCGACCGCTTTATCGACGCGTGTTTAACTCCAGTTCATGTAGTGGGTATTCTTAAAGGTATGACAGACTGCAGTACTCTTTCGTTATGTGGAAATACTTTATGCTCTAGAAAAATATGTATATTTTACACATATAAACTGCTTTCCAAGGTTCGACAGCTTTAAAATTTAAACATTAAGGTTTCATTTGACGAGATTATCACTGTTCGTTAGTACCCGCCATTTTGCAATATCACATCAGTGTAAACTGGTGTCGGCTGGAGATTACGTTAATGCCGCACTAACACAAATATTTTGATCTTCCTGTTATTTTTAGTGCAATACAACATTTGGTTGCGGCAACATTACTTAGGGGCTTCAACAGGATATTTGCCTTATAGATACTAGCATCCCGCCATCGCTTCACTCAGGTTTTATGGAGTTATTGAAATACATACATATATATGCAACTACCCTCCACTACCCGTGACTACCTGCGACTACCTGCGATTACCCATGACTACCTGCGACTACCCATTACTATCTGCGACTACCCATGACTACCTGTGACTTTCTGCGACTACCCGTCACTACCCGTGAGCCCGTGACTACCCATGACTACCTACTAACTGTGATTACCTTTGACTACTTGCGACTACCTGTGACTACGCGTGACTACCCTTGTCTACAGGTGACTACTTGCGACTACCTGTGACTACGCGTGACTACCCGTGTCTACAGGTGACTACTTGCGACTACCTGCGACTACCCATGACTACCTGTGACTACCCATTACTATCTGCGACTACCCATGACTACCTGTGACTTTCTGCGACTACCCGTCACTACCCGTGAGCCCATGACTACCCATGACTACCTACGACTAACTGTGATTACCTTTGACTACTTGCGACTACCTGTGACTACGCGTGACTACCCGTGTCTACAGGTGACTACTTGCGACTACCTACAACTAATTGTGAATACTTGTGACTACTTACGAGAGCTTATGACAACCTGCGACTATTTGCAACTACCTGCGACTACCGCGACAACTTTTATCAACGATTTTTTAAAAATTAAACATAGCATATGTCCATCTGGAAGAATGTAGCTTTCTAACAGTGAAAGAATAATAATAATCGGTCCTGTAGTTTTGTTAGAGCATCTTAGAAAGTAGCCATAAATCTATGGACGACAAAAATTGTACAAAGACAAAAATATGAGCAGAAGTGGACGGTTCAGAATCTTCACAAATATGGAAATATTTTTCAGTGCGGGAAGTTCCACTGCATACACAAAAAAGTTATAATTTCTAGAGAACTGAAGCAACATACCGCAGTTGTTATAATGTTTTCGGCAGATTAATGGAAGTTCCTCGTATTTGCACATTGCAAACAGCTCGCTTTTATGTACCATATACTTTCCCAGAAACATATTATCGCCAAGCAGTGTACGTTCCTTACCTTGATTTTCCAGTACACATAATGACCGCTTCCAATCCCACAAAGAAACAATTGTGTCGTTACAATCTGTTCTGAATTATGGAAAGAAAAATGGGCTCGTGAAAGTGACATCCGAAAAACTGCAAAGTGTGACAAGATGTATTTCCCAAATTTTTTTTCTGTTAAAAATATTATCTAGTCCTCCGGTTTCAACAGCCACTGCAGAAAAAGTTTTTCTAGCCTTAGGTGATTTAAGTCGTATTTGTAAGGAATACGACGTGTGAATCGCGATTTAATGGACTTGCTTTACTAGCCATTCATCGGGAGGTTCATGTAAGTGATGAAGAAAATCTGGATAATATAATAATTTAATGTAATGTAGTAGTCATAACTTAACTTGTTGCCTGGGTTGTATGTAATATAGTAAACTCTTATCTTCTGTTCACTAACTTTTACTTTTTTTTTACATGCTTCAAGAATGCAGCAAATTAAAAAAAACCGCATAGTTTATATATTAATTGAATTGAATTATTTATTGCAAAAATATAACTTACTGTCATATAAGAAGAGGATTTTTTTTTTTTTACAAATTAGCTTAGTAAACTACAATGACAGTTTGCGATTAAAAATGAAGGTGGATTAACAATTTTAACTTCGTGTCGTCTGTCATCATCCCTTCTCCCCGCCCGCCTAAAACCAGCAGGGGTTCGTATGGGTTCAACGCGTAACCCATCTTCCTTACAGACCGCAAGCTAAAAACATCCAACTTTGGTAGTGGCTCACCCTCGTCAGTGTGTCGTAGAAGTAACATGAATAGCCAATTGAAGCAGGTTAAAGGGGCCAGTAAAGTTCCTATGCGTTCCTTAAGGACCTGACAAGCATTTGACTCACAGATGTTCATTGCGTACTTATGCTAATTATTTGTTTAAATTTCTTAGTGTTTACAAGGAATGTGGTTTTAGGCAAATATTAATTACTTTGAGAATTTTCGTGTAATATATTTAGAGTTCTGGTTTAAATACATCTCGAATTGCGGGAATGAAATTACTGAGTACCGCAATTGAGTTGGTTATCTCAATAAATAATGCATGTCATTTTTAATTCAATTTTTAGCCTTTTAAATGTCTGAGAAGTTTCCCATAGTCCGGCACACATGCCTTTGTTTACATAAACTAAAATTCATAAATTTCAGTTAGTCCAGATCATCTTCCGAAGATACATATAATTTCTGTGTACTTTTCACAAATGGTAAATTATTTGTCGGCACAAGTAACAATAAACGGAATTAAAAATTTTACAATTAACATTTCGATTTAATCATTTATTAAAAAATAACGGTTTTTTTTAATAGAAATATAGCAAACCCAATACTAGCCGAGTCATCAAAAATATTAAGGTGGTGCATTTTTATCAAGAATTATTCATTGAATTGTGTTTGCCTTACATTTCAAATATTACGCAAACACCTTTGGCTTGTTAACTAATAAGGTATAGCGTAGTGTACTTTTTTTAACACTATAATTACTGGCATTTGGTGTATGCCTGTAATTACTAAGTGGGGTTATTTTGACCCAATAATTAAATTTTTGTAACATAATGTTATAGTTACCATATAATTAGGAAAAATACCAACAATAAGTTTAATAGTAGTACTTCAAAACAAATAAAATAGGTTTATGATAATAAGTAAGATACAACAAAACATAAGCTAACTTTCCTTGGTTTTCTCAAAATTCTTATATTATGCAATAACTAGGTACTTTCCTTGTGAAATTTGCACAAAACCTAATTTGTTTATTTCTTTTTATAAGAATATGTTTCATGTTATAACTAAGTCAGATGTCTCACATAAATCATTTCAGACCAACTAATCCCTGCCTTGTAAACAGTTAACTCATGTCACTTGCCGTTCTCTTGTACATTTTCCTCATGTAGCTCTGCAACATTGAAAACAAATAGATACTCTTTTGTTTCCACTGCATCTGCCTCTTTGGGATTTACGGCGTTTTGTCACAGAACTCGACTCAGTCTCATTAGCTATTTGTGGTACAATGTTAGTAACTGTTTTCCGTGACTTCGTATGTTCTTCTCGAAGTTCTTCACGTAGCTTGAGAATGAAGTTTCGCCTCCTAATACACTTGCCAGTCACTTGCTTATACAATATCCAAGCATTTACTGTCGCTAGGTTCAGAATATTGGCGAACACATGAAGTGGCCACCGCCGAGATCCAGATTTCACAGAGTACAGTCGTGCCATTTGATCCAGTACATCCACACCATACTTCGTGTTGTTATAATACGAAACTGTTTCGGGAGTGTTCCTTCACATTGTCTCCGATTTAAGAACTCGGATGAAGTGTGCTCAAGACAATTATATTTTTGTCGACCTTACCTTGGTAGACGGTAAGTGTTATGTCATTGTCCTTGAATACGATTGTGTTGTGAAATGCTTGATGAACACACTTTGCTGACTTCGGCACTTCTCTTCCGGATCGATTCATTGTACCTACAAGACTTGTCTTCTTCACTTTGAGCTTCTCAGCAAGTTACTAGGTCATTGTTCATATTTATCCAGATACGGGAAACACCGCTGAGAAGATACTTGGCGTCAACATCCATCGCAAGCCAGAACTTTATGCCGAATTTGTCTGGCTTGTTTGCAATGTAATGCGTGAAAGGGCACCTGGCATTACTGGGGAAGCGCTGTTCATCGATGGTCACGTTTTCTGCTGGTTTATAACAAATAATACAGTTCTCTATGAAGTTTTTCCACACTTCAGATGCGAGTGCAAATTTGTCCGTTTTAAGATGCTCAGAGCGTGTCTCTTTGACATCAAATCGAATATATTTCATTATTTCAATAATTATATCCCTACTGATCGTTTGGGCAAAAAATGATGGTCCCCATGTGTTGGACCATAAGCTGACAACAGGAAGATTCTTTGCTCCATACTCACCTCGTGCACACAAAATTGCTATAAATGCATCGAGCTCGTTCAACGTAATTTCCCAATCTGTACAATTTAATCTTCTACGAGCCTCAGTTTCTGTACAATGCTTGATATGACGTAACATAACTTCACTTAGCATCAAACGCCATGCACTTGACATGTTAGCATCTGTAATGTTTCTCTTGGCGTGACCTGTAGCACCACTCGTCTCACGCAAAACATTTACCTCCAGCAGTTTTAGAAGGCTGTATTTGATGCCACTGAGCTGTGTGTGCTGGCATCATTTCCTATAACGGAAATTTCATTTTACATTACAATCATATCATATCCCAAAATATTAGCAGAAATACAGCATGGCATTTATTATCAAACATAGAATAGAATTAACTTCGTTAAACAAGAAAACCTATAGGTAGTAATAATAACATAAATATAGGATTTGTTCATGTACAAAATTAATTTTTCAATACACATAAAGAGATGGAGCTTTCGAAAGTATACCCAGTCAGGTCTCTTCCTTAGAGACATGTTACACTTATACGAATGATGAATAAGGTTTAGTTAGAAAATGCATCAGCGAATAACAGTCACACAGGCCATTCTATAAATGAAAAGTAAGATAAATAATGAGGATTTTTTTTAGGGTTAGTGTGGATAATACCGTAATGAATATACAACGAGGAACACTGGGAAAGCCTTCACTTGTAATGTTCACCACGACTTCCATATATGATCATGATATCAAAAATACATCAACATGCCAGAGACACAGCCTAAGCTATTGCTGTTGCTAGTAAAAAAAAATATTAGCTGAAACATATTTATTTGCCTGCTTCACGACATTGTGTTTCATTCGAGGCCGCCTTCCGATGTTTGGTACCATTACCACTACATTTTCTTCGTTTTTGCACATTATTAGGTACTTGAACAATAGAATTATCACTTTCTTCATCTGAAATACTTTTCTCTTGAATATAATCTCTATCGCCTATATCTTCTTCTTCGCTACTCATTCATCCCTGAATCATTTTCAGAAAGTTCCTGAAAGTATTTCAGCGCCTCTTCAGGCGTCAGATGTTCCCGCATCCTTGTCTGACTGAACGTGATTCAGAATAGTATGATAGTTCTACTACAAAACAAATGCAGAATAAAACCACACAAAGGCTATTTACAAGTATACCGAGGCAACGCTAACATAGCTTGCGTTTTTCTGGCTGCAAATGCGCATAAGATGCCTAGAATGTGTGCGTGGTAAAGTAAAGTTGTGTAGACCAATATAGGCCAACATGATCTGCCAGCTCGATAACGGCATATTGAATTTCACTCATTATCACTATGAGTTCGTCTTTTGGCATTTACGACCTTGGAACAACCACATAGATTTCACAACACACTTGCAAACACAATATAGTGGCATGGGGTTATTTTGACCCCTTCAGTAATTGTAGGTAGTCATTCATATTATTCTAAATGTATTGTAACCAAGTCTTTCAAAATTTGATATTGTGTAGTCCACTGTTATATAAGAAAAGTAAAAAATGACCCATTATATATAAACCAAATTCACAAAAAAAAAAAAATCTCGAAGACTCACAAGGATCAAAATGACCCCTCCAGTAATTCTAGTGTTAAACACTGGCTTTTAGTTGCTGTTAGCTCTGTAACTTGAAACAAATTAAAACATTATGGTCGTTTAGTGTAACTTTTGTTATGTGTTTCTCGTGCAGATCAGTGTTCATTGGCCCTTCTAGAGTGAAGGAGATAGCGCAGAGTCCCGACTAAGTTGTGATCCTTCTAACTATAACTTTTAGTGGAGTGGAGTGTTTTGAGCGGCTCATAATATCGGGGTGTTGAAATCCGATAAGGGCGAGACGAGGTGAGTAAGGATCAGCTCTGGAATGCAAGGGCGGGGGAAAAGGGAAATCACAGAGAAAACCCGCCGACCAGCGACATCGTCCGGCACGACTGCTGAGTGCGAAAATCCGAATAGTGGCCTCGCTGGGAATCAAAAGAGGTTCGCCTTGCCCGGGGGGGGGGGGCAGCGCTCTATCCGCAGGGGCCGCGGTGGCTGGGCAGTTCGACTGCTCGCTTCCTAACAAGGCGAACCGAGTTCAATCCCCGGCTGGGTCACTCCGGGATTTTCGCAATTGGGAATCGTGCCAGACGCTGCCGCAGGTCGGCGGGTTTACTCTGGGATTCCCCCCCCCCCCCTTTTTTCCAGACTTGAATTCCGGCGCTGCTCTGTTCTGACCTCGTCGGCTCTCAAGACCTCATTGTAACGGGCCGACCAAATATCTCTCTATCCGCTGCACCACCGCGACCGCAGTTGTAACTCTGACTAAAGGCTGTTCACGATATAGTGAGCACATTTCAAATTTACCTTAGAAAAATGTAACTGCCCCTGCCTGCACATATTTTAACGGGCGCACTGAGTGACATGCGCCCATTAAAGTTGGTAACGATGAATAGAAAGTAGTTCCATATGTTCACGTCGAATAAAAAGTGTTAGGGAATAATTTTTTATAATTTAAATTATTTCTTATGCTGTCTATCTTTTTAACGCGTCGGTGTGTAAAAATTAGCAGATTTATAAAATATTAACTTTTCTAATAATTTCACAGTTTAACTTGACCGACGCATGAATAAACTGACGAAGCCCATGGCAATGTTAATTTTTCATACGGCAGAAGAATACACAACGTGCATACAAGTAAATCTTAAGCAGGGCTTTCAAAAGTGCTCATTTGATCGTGAAGAGCCTGTAGTCTCGATTTTCCACAGCATGAAGCTGCACAACGCCTTGCTGGCGATGTTCGCGCACGACGTCTACAACAGCTTGGTGATGGCGATACGGGAGGACGAGCGTGGCAGTTACTGCCTCGACCTGGCCGGCTCGCTCATGGAAGAGTTCGCCTCCGCCCTCTACGTCAGCTCCTTCAGCCCGGGGGAGCTGCAGACCCTCCGGTCGGAACTGGAGTTCATCTTCCACCACATGAAGGAGACGCTGAAGGCGAGAGTGAAGGACTCGTCTGTGCTCGGCGAGGCCTCCAAGAAGGCGGTCGCCAGCAAGGTGGACGCCATGAGGCTCTCTACGCCGGCGACGAGCGTGGACGAGGCGCTCTTGCACCAGAGGATCGCCGGCATGAACATAGTAAGTCCCTACACTAACTATATCGCTGGTTGCACGCTTCCTTCCTCCGCGTCCCAACATTGAACTGCTTTCATGTCAACACATCTCGCAAAAAAACGCGTGGATTGTTTTTGAGGTTAGGATAGTCTTTGGTTAACGAATGCTTTAAGAGATGTTTAAACTTCCTCTGACCAATCAATAAAGCAGTTTGATTAAATTAAAATTAGCTAAAGTATTTTATTAGTATAATGGTGCTTGTGATAAAAACATTAAGATATAAACAAATATGTTCATAATGGCTGACTATGCTACTTTGACGGCTGTCAATATTGGGTACATGAACAGAATACGAACACGCGACGTTATACTCCATTCACGGTTACTTCCAACTTTTCTGAAGTCCTGCTAAAGTTCTAATATCTATATATTCCTCCGCCTCATGCAAACAAAGCTTAATCAAGTCTAGAAAACTACACCAAAGGGGCAGCACACCGCATTCTTGCGCGCTCACTTTAATAATACTTTCCATAAGAACTGTTTCTTACAAGGTATTACCAACACCTCTAGTTCATTTCAGTTTTATTCATATTAATTATAAATTTAATGTTATAATTTGTAGATAAAACATAATTCGAAGTTCAAATTAACAAGAAATATATATACTTCTCTGCTAACATAAAACAAAACGGTTCTGATATGACATAATTAAGAAATAACCCAACACATCATTCATGGGTAATTTTCTGAAGGTTGATTTATAAAGTGTGAAGAAACCGCAAATTGATTATACTATAACTTAACATTCACTTTATACACTGTTTATGGTAAAATGAGCACCTTTGAAAGCCTTGATTAAGGGGCCCGCCTGCCTCCATCGATTTTCTCCTATGTTTGCCGAGAAGCACGGGAGCTATAAGGGTTACACTGGCTCGCGCTACAAGAGCGCCATCGCCACTACGGGCAGGGTTCTGAACTGGCGTGCAAGTGTTCTCGTAGTGCTGCGTGAACCTCTGTGACTTTCAACGGCGGCACTATAATTGTATTGATGAAATGCCTGTAGCAAAGTTAAAATACAGGCTCCTATCGTTGTTTGGCTCGTGTCCGGCTAGTATTTTTTTTAAGATACAGCAGTCTGGGAAAGTCGTTTGTAACTAAATTGGAGGTCTCCAAAATAATATTTACAGCATGCGTGAAAACTTTAAAGGGTCATTCCTTCCTCTTCTGGTGTATGATGTATTTTCGTGGGTTAACATATTGGGGCTCGTTTAATAGTTTTATTTAAAAAAAAAAAACTGAATTTCAAACACTCTGCAGCGTAGTTCAAGTGCCAGGCAGGCGGAACCCTTAAGATCTACTTGTATGCACATTGTGTATTCTTACGCCTTATGTAAAATTAACATTGTCATGGGCCTTATCACTTTATTCATGCATCTATCGCGTGAAACTCGTAAAATATTTTCTTTTTTTAATGATTTCAAAATCGGCTATTTTTTTCAATTAGACGCATTTAAAAAAACCAGAAAGTTAAAAAAAAAAAAAAAAAACAGAAAGCGAAAAAATTATTTAAGTTATCACAAATTGTTACCTAACAATTTTTACTCGCCGTTAAGATATGGAACTACTTTCCCTTCATCGTTACCAACTTTACCGGGTGCATGTCACTAAGTGCGCCAGTATGCAGGCAGGGGCAGTGACTTTTTTCTGAGGTTGATTTCCAAAGTGCTCACTTTATCGTGAACAGCCTTTAATTTATTTCATGCGTCGCTCAAGTGAAACTCTGAATTATTGGAATTAAATAATTTTACAAATTTGCTTGTCCTTACACTTATGTGCATTAAAAAAAACAGGAATAAAAAATTATGATTTTAATATTCACAAAGGTTTGCCTGGCACTTTTAATTCAAGGTGGGAACATGTGATTGCTTTCCATCTGTCGTTACCAACTTAATTGGGTGCATGCAAGTCAGTGACATTTTTCAAAAGGTAATTTGAAAAGTACGAAATTAACAGTTAACATGCTATAAACGAGGCACGGAGCCTCTAATATTGTGTGCAGGCTGGGGAAACATATGGAAAAACACTCTGTCAAGTTTTTTTTTTTTGTGGTTGCCACAAAAATTTTAAAAAAGCTCTTTATGTGTATATAAAAATTTTAGTAAGCTCAATTAAATAATTTTGAGAAGCCACGAATATTTATCTCATGAAGAATGTCTACGAAGTACTTCATATGTGCTCATCCTAGAGAGAGCCGTTACATAAAAATGTCTGGCTTATTGTCGTACTGTATAGCGCTAAATCGGGTGCAAAGACTGCATATCAGGTATTCATTGTAAAGATTCCACTCAACTTCCGAATCTAGATCAGATGACCCGATGCATTGGAAATAAAGCTTGACAACTTGGGAAAAATTATTACTTTTTGATTACTTATGAAACTCGACTGCAACGTCACATACCTAAAATTTTCTCAAGTATTTAAAGGATACTCTTAATAGTGTTGATATATATAATACCACCCTAAGCAATTCAGATATTTCTGAATATTACGTAAGGGATACTTTTTATGTCCTTTGGATAGTAATATTATAAGGCCAACATTCTCCCCATGAAAGAAGCATTCCACAACCAGCTGACTGGTATCGACGTCACAGGTGAAGATTACGCGCACAGTGTCCTTAAAATTAATTGTATATTTTCTCACGTCATAAAACGTGACAAACTCTAAAATATACACGTATACTTTTAACCTTTACTTGTATAGAGGAAAAAATAAAATACCACGGGTCCCGCTTGTTTTCAAACAAACACATGGAAAGCTATAATTGAAATATGGTGAAAGAGAAATAAACATCAGCATTCGTTGTACTTCCTCAGTGTGCATCTACACTGAAGTGCCAACCCAAAGCATTTGCATTATCTCCCCTATAAATTAATAAAGTCGACAGGATTATTTTTACAATGCA
The DNA here is from genome assembly GCA_029891345.1 of Dryococelus australis. Taxonomy (NCBI): domain Eukaryota; kingdom Metazoa; phylum Arthropoda; class Insecta; order Phasmatodea; family Phasmatidae; genus Dryococelus; species Dryococelus australis. The sequence continues at coordinate 55,478,233 of CM056999.1, forward strand.
GGTAGGGGCAGTGACTTTTTTCTAAAGTTGACTTCAAAGTGCTCACTTTATCGCGAACAGCCTTTATCCACGCCTGTACACATTACAACACAGTGGCGATCGCATGGACAAGATGTTGCTAGTGGCATTTTGCTGCAGATTGTCAGATTTATTTAAGTAAATATTTAAAACATATATATAATCTAATGTGTAGTCGTTCTGTCAGATGAAAAAATAATTTTAAAATACGATAATAAATACAGGCATTCGATTTGGTATACCCTATGTGTGTGAAAGAAATATAACCGTCTGCTCCCTAGAAACATGTGTATGCTTGAAGGGTTAGTGGGTGCCCACTGAGTTCCTTCGGGTAGGCGAGGAATCCCGAGTCAAGCTGAAGACAGACCCTTCTCCCCCTAACTCAGTCAAGCCGCTCAATCCACACACTCTCATTTTAAAATACATTGCGCCAATAACCCCGTATATACACTACTACCGTTGAACTAGAAATCGAAGCTTACCAGGGCGATTTCTTCATCCTGCCTTTCATCCAACACTTCAATAGTGCTGCTTATCTCTGCTAGCACTTCGTGATCTCGCAAAAATAATCAATCTCATCAAAGTACCACAGGAGAGATTCGTAAACATCGTCACTTCCACAGCCGGATTTCGTACCCTCCTGGACCCTTTTCAACTCCCTACGTTTAGTTGTCCTTAGTCCATTGTTTTTTTTTTTCGAACCATTTCTCTACAAGCGTCTTTGCCAATTTCTTATCATTTCTCCACGAGCGAATCGTAACCAGCGTTTTTCAAGTTGCGATTTTTACAGGCGTCGCGTTTACTCGCCATAACGCAGGCAGAGGTTGAAATGCTTGAATGAAATGCCTCCAGAATTCTCTATTGGATGTTGTGGTTGCCATTATGTCAGCTGTATGGGACTTCTACCTCGACTGTGGATGTTTGCGTGACACTACCAGGCACACCCATGCACGCTGCAATCTATTGGACAACGCCACTTGTAACAAAAAAACGTTTCAAACGCGTTTGATTTTACACCACATCTTTCAAACCGTAGCGCTTCAACACTTCGCACATACACGACCAATCTGTTTGCACAACAGTGTCTGCTGCACAAATTGTTTTATCGTGTATGGGCCGCTTAAGAGTAGCTCGACTGGAAATTTTTTGGCATCTTGTCTCACAGAAATTCTGTTCTCTACAAAAGTCATGTCATCGTCAAATAAAGTTGACGTAGAGGGTCTTTGCTCAATTTTCTATTTGATTTAAAGCTGTTTACGCGGTAAGATTAAGTTACAAATTAACTTCAATTTTTACCCTTCTCAATTTACTAAATGGTCTATGATGTCATATCGGTGTTGTAATAGCGCCCATTTTATGTTTGAAGTTACCGAACTTTCGTATTTCTTCAGAGATTTTGGAAACTTGTTTGTGATGTGTCTAGATTTCAACTTGATAGTCATAAATAAGAAATATTTCGATATTATTAACAGAAATTGTTAAACGATAATAAAATAGTATTTTAATCGTGCAAAATGCATGTGCCAATATCTTGATTGAATTTAATGTGCTTTGTTAAAAAGTACTTACGTAAAGTATCTACTGGAAAAAATTTTCAGATTTATTCGTATGTTTACGAGCGCTTAATTTACAAATGTAACGATAATTTTGTATAATGTATTACACCGTTTAAAAAATGTAAATGAACCTTAGTATATTTAAATAAATTTCCATACTTTTTTTTTTAATAAATTTGTTGTTTTAGTTTTTTGAAGCAATGGTGTAAAAAACATTTATTTTTATTATTAAATTGTTACATTGGCTAGGTATTGTAAAAAGAGTTAAAAATATTTCTCCTTTACAAAGCTTCTGACACGAACGAAATAATATTACGGGACAAATATCTCACCTTCTAACATAACGGTATTCACATTCTAGATTTCGTGAGAAAATGTACTTACTTCACTTTACAAACAAATTTTTTTTTCCTCTGTTTGTTTGAGGTGCTGCTGTCTGTTACAGATTACTTTATGCTCAAGCTAAATAATTCCCTGGATTAAAAGATATACGAAGTTACGAATGTAGCACGCAAACCAATAACAGAGGCCTAACGTAAAAAGAAAATTCTGTACAATTTTCAAAATTAAATAATATAAGAACTTCAGATAAAAATGTTTACTGAGCATTTTTTCTTGTAGGTCTTGGATGAAGACAATTTCTTCGATAACACCGTAAAGCTTCTGCAGCGATATCGCACTCTTCAGTATTCGGAATACACCAAGAATCCAAGTGAACCTGAACAAGTGTAAGTAATCAGAAAGCTGAAGTCGGTAGGTAATGCAAAGTGTTATTCAAATAAATATTTGATATTTAATGTTTTCTCATAAATAACTAGGAATTTTGAACACATTATTGAATCGAATTTGCGGTCAAGATTGGGAGATCCACATATTTACCGCACACCTTTGCAGGTATGTGTCATATATGCCAAAACTTTTTAAATATATCATGTCTCTTTGTGAAATTCAGTTTTAATAACGTGAAAAATGCAACCATCATTATGCCAAGACGAAATTTCGTTTTCACATCAAATAATAAGTGTGGCTAAACGAGTTTATTAAATTTTAGAGAGTGCATCTATCTATATATATGTATATATTTCTTTCTCTCTCTCTCTCTCTCTCTCTCTCTCTCTCTCTCTCTCTCTCTCTCTCTCTCTGTGTGTGTGTCTTTTGTGCAGAAACCGCTAAGGGATTCTAGAACACTTCTATTTAAAAGACTTTCTCAAAATGGTCGATGATAACTCAGTAGAATTTAACTGAGTGAGTGAATGGGGAGATTTGGGGTTTGAGAGCCGATGAGGGTGAAGCGAGGTGAGTATGGAGCAACGCCGGAATGCAAGGGCGGTAGAAATGGGAGATCCGCGATAAAACCCGACGACAAGCTGAATCGTCCGGCACGATTCCCACGTGCGAAAATCCGGGGGCGAACCCGCGGGGAATAGAGCCCAGTTCGGCTTGGTGAGAGGCGAGTAGTCTAACTACTACACAAATTGAACTGAATTTAAAAACTTTGAACGGGGTGATAAAATGATCTTTTTTTTTTCAGTTATGCAATGTTGGAAGTGATTCAACTAGCTACCAACGAATTAGGCGAATTTCAATATTTTTGTATGGTAATCGATACTATACAAACCCCTAGATCTCGACAGTTAAAATGGGTTTACCACGGTTCCAGTAGTTTCTAATTTAAAAGGTTTGAAATATGAATAATATTCGTGGGAATTGCTAAAGTTATTAATATCGTTGCAGGAAAACGAGTGATATGCAGTGGTAGCAAATTAAGATGAATATATTTTAATGGAAGTCAGTATACTTGAAATTACTCTGAGCTTTCAGAATGGACTTGCATAGGCAGTGGTCTATAATGTGGTTAATATGCATATAGTGAAACTGAGTAACAGCACGTATAATTTAACAGCATTAGCATTTGGATGTAGATAGTTGAATCACGTTAAATACTTAGTAGATTTAAAATGCGGGCCCTGGCTCACCTCGCCAATTAAAATAGGGATATTTTTCCATAAATTGTAAGAAATAATATGTTTATGCTGATAGGGCAATTATTGAGAAAATTACAAGTAACTGTATAACTCTAACCCTGAAATTTGATTTTAAAAACCGTCCAAAATCAATCAGATTTAAGCTAAAAATCAAGCGAAATTCAAGCATAAATCAAGCAAAATTAAATCTAAATCAATAAAATTTAAGCTAAAATATCCACATTTAAGCTAAAATCAAGTGAAATTTAATGTTATTATTCACTACAAATAAGTCCTCACCTTCGGGACTCTGTAAATATGAAAAATTATATTTATAGATTCAAAACATACAATTTAAGCATTTTAAGAGAATTCTATAACATGCATAGAGTTTCCATTTTTCATATATTTTAAACCTTTATATGTTATAAAAACTTGTATCTCATTTATTAATTTTAAACTATTTTGTCGAACATATTTCCACATTGATCAGGTAATGTAATTTTATATTTCTCATCTAAAATATAACAATTTTTTTTCCGTATTTAGATTCATAAGTTTGAAATTCTCTAGGTGAATACTTTTTATTAATGTCAAGCTCTTGTAGTTTTATCAAGTCATAAGAATTGTTTAACATTTTGAGAAACGATTTCATTTTTATTATTTACAAATAAATAAATCTATTAAGAAGAATGGGGCTGCAAAAATATATACAAAATAATATACAACATAAATATAAAAATATAAGAAATATATAAATATTTAAAAATAGTTTAAAACATAAAATTATATATATATAAAACTGATGTGGAAAAATTGTTGAATTTTGCTTATTCTAAAAAGAAAAATAAACAGATGTGTAAACAATAGTTACATTTTTCATATTCTAGAAATAAAAATTCTGTGTGTAAACAATAGTTGCATTTTTTTCATATTCTAAAATTTCAGCAACATTTATTTTATTCTTTGTAATTAATTAATTTTTTAGAAATAATAAAAATGGCATCGCTTCTCCCTTATGAAATGGAAAATAATGGCAGTAGTAAACAATGTAAAAAGTGTGGGAAAGTATTAAACATAGAAATTTTTTCATCACATAGATACACAAAAGATAAACACATTAACGCCTGTAAAAATGTAATATAGAATATACCAGAAATCATTACGAGTTAAATAAAGAGAAGATGTTGTGTGAATGTCGAAAATATATTTTTAATGCATATCTCATAAAGCATTTTAAAAAACTAAATTACATTTTACATGTGAAATTAGGCATGGCGATTATTCAACTAAAACCTGTATAACATGTAATGAGAATAAATCCTTCGATTCATTTTATTCTTATAAAGCAACTAAATACAAACATATAACAAAATCTAAAAAAAATGTTTTAGTGAATATTATTACAACAAGAAGTTAAATAATCAAAAACAATGTTTTCTATATAAGCAATAATTGAAACACCTTTTTTATTCCTTTGCATTAGTTAATTTCTTATGATATTCTTGAGTAAAAATGCAAGGTACCAAATTGCCGTAAAATAAATAAAATTCTAAATTTTATTTGTAATAAATAAACAATTTGAATGAATGCTTTGAATAGACACTTTAGAAATGTCTCCAGAAAATCTAACTGCTTTAAAAGTGGTGGAGTTAGAGTCTATAGCTAAACGTTTAAAAATATAATATATATATAATCTAAGAAAAAAAGATTTAATTTGAAGTATTATAACACAACATAATGTTCTTAAAGAACATGATGATTTTTGTCAGAAATCATAAATTAAAAAATTTGCATTTTTAAGGTGTTGTCAGAAAAATATATAAAAAAGATAAAAATGAAATATAAGAAATGTTTCCTTTTTCTGATGATATATATTATAAAGAAGAAAAAATTGTTTAAAAGAAGTAGTTCCTTTTTCTAATGATATATTCTACAAAGATGAAAATATAAATTATAATAAATAAAAATTATAATAAAGAAATTCCCTCTTTTTTCATTTTATTTGTTTGGCTTATAATTAAATTGCTAATTTTATTTCTCGCTCTTCCAAAAAAAATCAGGAATAGCCAGTAGTCCAAATAAATCAATAATAACCAGTTATCCAAAAGTTTACCTTCTTCAATTGCTAACGTTAAACATATGTTCAAAAAGTTTTACCTTTTTCAAATGATAATGATAAACATGATCAAACAATTTTACTTTTTCAAATGATAATATGATAAACAGATGATATTGATGACCAGATGATCAAAAAAGTTTTACCTTTCTCAAATCACAGTGATAAACAGATGAAATATAATCATGAAAGTAAAACCTATATAGGTGATATATGCCCTCAATTCTCTTACTCTCAAGAAAAATTAAATAGACATACAGATGACTGTTCTAAAAATGAATCAGCAAGAATCACTTTGCCTTTGAAAGGTGAAAAAATATTTTACAAAAACTACAAACATACAATGAAATATCATTTTACAGTAGTAGCAGATTTCGAATAAATTCTATAGAAAATATCCACAGTCAAACCAAACCCAGTAGAAACAAAAAAAATTAAATTAATCCCAAAATATCCTGTTTTAACGCTAAATGGTATTGATAATGGTGTATATAGGCTGTTCACTGTAAAGTGAGCACTTTTTAAGGCCCTCCCAATAGTCACTAACCACTAATAAATATATATTATTGCAACCTCGGGCATTAGGTTTTGAGGGTGATGAAATGTATAGACTGTGTTTATTGGTCACATTGCAATGTTTCTATTAAAAAGCAGCAGGAAGATGGAAATTGGACAAAAGGAAAAATTTAGAAGAGCCTTAAAAAGTGCCCACTTTACCGTGAACATCCCATATAAGGAAATCCTTAAAGAAAAATACAAACTTACTAATTAACAAATAAATATAATTGATCTAAAGTTGAATAATGAATAATATACAATGTAATATCAGTTACATGAAGCTTCTGGTTTTTGTTATTATATTTTATCTAAGAATGGTGATTGTAAACCTCCAGTTGTATATGGAGGCCTATTTGCAAATAAGTATTTTATACAGGATATGAAAAAGAAGTAGGAGAAATTGGGGTAATATATTCACAAATTGAAGAAATGCACCCACTAACAAAATAAGAAAAGATGTTATATATTATATCTAAAAAATGTGCTCTATGTCAGTGTGAATATATGAAGGAAAATTAAAAAGTACATCATCATAATCATGTACTTGGAAAATTCATTAACCCAGTATGTAACAATTGTAACCTTAAATTAAAATGACCCAATTTTACTCCAATTTATTTTCATAATTTAGCTGGATATCATGCTCATTTATTTATTAAAGATCTAGGATATGTTTAAAAAAAAAAAAAGATTTAATTGCACGCAATGAAGTAGAGTTTATTACTTTTGGGAAACAAACAAAACATTTTTTAATGTGGTTTATAGACATATAAATTTATGGCTAGTATTTTAGATAAATTAGCATCTAATTTAACCAAGGAAAAAATGAAACACACACAAAAACATTTTCCAGAAGTTAAATAGATTTAGTTATTAGAAAAGGTGTTATCCATATGATTATATGGACAGTTGGACAATATTTCAAGAAACTGAACTCCCACAGAAGAGAAAACTTTACAATAAATTTAATGAATCTATCATAACTGACGATGATTATGAACATCTCAAATGCACATGGAATCAAATTAATATGAAAAATATTTTTGGGATTATAATGACTTAGCCTATAATTAAAACATGATGTATTGGTGTTGACAGATATATCAGAAAATTTTAGAAGTACATGTATAAATGCAAATGGTTTTGACCCAGCATGGTAATTTACAGCACCAGGTTTATTATGGGATGCAATGATAAAAATAACAAAACAGCCTTTAGATTTATTACATGATTATGATATGATTTTAATCATAGAAAAACGAATTAGAAGTGGAATACCACAACCTTGTAAACTATATGTTAAAGCAAGTAATAAATCTTTAGAATGTTTTAGTTCTAATCAAGAGTCTAACTATTTAGCATATCTCGATGCAAATATTCTTTATGGATGGGCAATATCTCAATATTTACGATATGGAGTTTTCGAATGTCTTAAATATCCAGAATTTAAATTAAATTTTTTGGCAAAAAAAAAATTTAGATTTTAATTTTTAATTCATATCATGGATAAATATATAGAAGATGATTACATAATGATCTTCCATTTTGTCCAGAAAATCAGGCAATTCCAGGAACAAAACAATCAAAATTGCTGACAACTTTATTTAACAAACAACAGTATGTAATACACTATCGCAATTTGAAAAAGTTTGTAAATAACGGATTAAAACTTACTAAAATACATAGAATATAGAAGTTTATAATCAGAGTGATTTTTTGAAAAAAGTATACGGATTTAAATACAGAGATGAGGACTAATTCTAAAAACTACTGTGAAAAATATTTTTATAAACTGATGAATAATTTCGTGTTTGATAAAACAATGCAAAATATTAGGAACAGAGTGGATATAAAAATGGTTTCAAATGAAAAAAGTTTATGAAAAATTAATAGCAAAATCAGATTTAAAAAACTATAATTAATGCGAATCTTGCAGCCATATATATGAGTAGAGCAAAAATATTTTCAATAAACCTATTTATGTGGGTATGTCAATTTTAGACACATCAAAAGAGTTAATGTATGATTTTCATTATAAAGTGATGAAACCCAAATATAAAGATATAATTGAATTATGCATTCAAGATACAGATCATACATATATAACACAAAAACAGAAGATATTTACAAAGATATGAAGACAATAGTAGATACATTTGATACAAGTGATTATCCAAAATGTAATATCAATAACATGCCTCCAATAAATAACAAAAAGTAATGTAAAATGAAAGATGAATGTAATAGTAAAATAATGAAAGAATTTGTTGGCTTAAGAGCAAAAATGCATGTGTGCATAGTTGATGACAAAGTAAATAAAATATCTAAATGAGTAAGAACAAATGTATTTAGGAATAGAATTACATTCGACGACTATAACAAATGTGTGTTTGAAGAGAAAATACATTGTAGAACAATGCATTTAATAAGGAGTGAAAGACATAAAATATATACCGTCGAAGTTAATAAGATTGTATTAAGTCCTCATGATAACAAAAGGATTATATTAGAAAAAAAATACATACTTTACCTTGTGGATATCAAAATGTAAAAATTTTAATTCAATTCATAAAATATGATCTTCCATATCTACATTTTATAAATATATTTTCTTCTATATCTACATTTTATATATATAATTAAATTATTCTATACATCAAAAGATTTAAATTCATCTTGTAATAAATTTTTATATTCTATTTCTAAATATTAAATTCATTTTTATAATATATATATTTTTTTAATATATCTACATTTTTATTTCATTTTATAATATATATTATTATATTCTATACCCAAAACTTAAATTCATTTTATAATGAATATTATTATTATTTATATCTAAAATTTAAATTTATTACATAATATATATTATTATATTCTATACCTGAAATTTAAATTAATTTTATAATGTAGTATTATATTCTATATCTAAAATATAAACTCATTTTATAATATGTTATTGTCTTCTATATCTAAATTTTATTGATTAAAATATTCTATGATATTTAAACTTATATTTTAAACATATATTTTAAGTATATTTTTAACATATATTTTTGACTTATATTTTTAATTTATATTAAACATATACTTTAAATGTATATGATTAATATATATTTTTAATATATATTTTAAAATTTATTTTTAAAATACATTTAATGCACATTTTAAAAGCTGTTAGTTTTCAAAATAATTTCAATATCAGAGCCATCCAAATATAATAGATTTCCATTTTCATCTCTAATTTCCAAAACAAAATGGTTAAACTATTCATTATTAATTTGATAAGAAATTAGATATGAAGGTTTATAAATAATAGAATCTCTAAATCCAAACATCAATATTGGTAAAAAAAACTGGTGTTTATAACTGTTTCTAAATGCTTAGATTCAACATATTTTATAATCATGCCATATGCCAAGTTACAATCAACATATTGATTTAAAACAATAAAAATTAGTAATTTACTATCTATAACATTTTTTTTTAATTTCCAATAATTTTATTTATTTTTCAAAACCTAGGATAACAGATAATTGATTATCAATTTTAATACAAAACTTACATTTAATTGATATTCTATTTATCATATACTCATTTGTTAGTTCAGTGTTATTGGTTGAAAATGGTTCAATGGAATTTATAGTTATGAATAATGTTTCACTATTACATTGTCCTCTAGGGATTTTTATAACTTGTTTACTATAATCAAAGCTATAATATTGTTGTTTATATTAGGTGTTATATATTCTGTTTTAAAACTAATTAAGGCAATTGATTTATTTTTATGAATAATATCATAATGATGTTTCTTCTTTAGTATGGTAATATTATTTGTTAACTTAAATACTTTATTACACATTTAATAAAATAATCATATGATTAAATGAAAAATATCTTATTAAATAAAAACATATCTTATTAAATGGAAAATATCTTATTAAATAAAAACATATCTTATTAAATGGAAAACATTATTGTATTAAATGAAAAATTTTATTATTAAATGAATAAATTATCTTATTCAAAGAAAAATTAGCTCTTTAAATTTAAAAAAATCTTATTAAATGAAAAAAATAGTCTTATTAACTGAAAAAATTAACTTATTAAATGAGAGAAGTACCTGAGTAAATAAAAAAATTATCTTAGTCAATAAAAAGTGATCTTATTAAGTGAAAAAATCTTATTTAATAATAAAAATTATCTTATTAAATAATAAAAATGATTTTATTAAATGAAAAAAAGTTGATTGGAGTGTTGGTATTAATAATAGTGGGACGAAGTAAATATGAAGTAACTAATTTTATGATAAAGTTTATTTATGTGAATGGCTGGTTAAATTTTAATAAATTATGTGTTTGCTAAAATGTTTAAATCCACCCAAATATATTCAGTTACAAAAAGATATTGATGTGTTATCCAAAAAGTTAAAGGTTAGAGAATAAATGGGATAATTTTTTTTATAATAATTATGAAATGATTCCGTTAGATTAATGTGAAAATGGTTTTCTGGCTATATTTCATCATGTTATTCTAGATAATCAAGATATTATATGTGAATATTTCACAAGATGAAGACAAAATATAGATGTATTTTATTTGGTTCAAACTTTTTCGAAAATACCTAAGCAATTGGTAAGAGATAATACAAATTTTCTGTGTACATTTAGACAAGATTATAGTAACTTAAAGCATATTTATAATGATTTTGTTGGTGGAGATATATGTTATAAAAAATTTAAAGTGGTTATGGCGAAGTGTTTGGATGAAGATTATGGTTTTATAACATTATATTTGAATAGAAAAATGAAAGATGGGAAGCATAGAAATAAAATCAAAGACTTTAAATATTTTTTTTAATGTTTGCGAAATACTCATGTAAAACATGTGTTATGAAACATTAAAAGTGTTTATTAATGTTAAATGTGTTTTATGAGTGTAAAACATGTTTTATGAATGTTTACATGTTTTAGGAATATTAAATGTGTTCAATGAATATTAAAGTAATTTCATGAACAATAAATGTGTTTTAAGAACATTAAATTATGTTAGATTTGAAATTATTAGAAAATTATTTAAAATTCACAACATAGCTGTTTTATTAAACCATGGGTTATGAGAATTATTAAAACCATACCATTTGACATAAATTTTATCACCTTTGGTTTTCAAAAACTTTTCAATCGAATATTCATCAGGATAGTTAGTTTTCATAATTTTGTATTCATAAAAACTACCTTTAACTTCTTCTCCGTTGATCTATTTTATTGTGTAAGTTGTTGGATTAAAATTTATAACTTAACTTATTCTATTGCCCAATTAGGAGTACAACATTTTTCAAAAATTCGTTTAATTTTGCTCACACATACATCATCACCAACTTTGTATTTAGGTTTAGTAAACATACATTTGGCATGAATTTTTTTAATTTTTCTTGTCGACTTCAATTGGTTTCATACAAATAGTTCTATGTTTTGTATTGTTGTATTATTTCACTTATTCATCTAATATACTAACCCATTTGTATTTTCCTTTCAAAGCAAATTTTTCCCACATTTTATTTTTCATTGTGCAGTTAAATATTTCTACAAGCTAGCTTTTAGTTCATTGAGTGTAGAATAATGATGATGTTATATTTTTCCATAAGTTCTTTAAGTGTTTTATTATAAAATTTAGAAACATTATCACTTTGAAAATTATGTTTTTTTTTAAATCAATATACACTCTAAACCATTTACTACATTTTTAGCTGTTTTATTTTTTATAGATATAACAAAAGCATATTTTGAAAAAAAAAAAAAAAAAAAAAAAAAACATCAATAACTGGCTTAATATACTTGTATCCATTATTACTATTTGATATACCTTTCAAATTACCAGTATCCATCTCAATAAGATATATTTGCCATAAATAATCGATCCCATACAATATTACTTTTCCTCTGGGAAAACTATACTTATATAATTTATATAATTAATTGATTATTCCTTCTCTTACATCTGGAAAAAAGTTTAATGTTGAAGTATTATAACTACTCATCGAACATTTACTTCTCTGGACTAATCGTCCATTTTTTGTATTTTCAATTTTTACATCATTATTTTTGTAAACTTCTTAACTTCAAGCATCACGTATTAGCCATTTAATAGTAAAAAATATTTATTATTATACTTCATGATTATTCCTATTGTAATCATTAATCCACTGTCATATTCATATATTTTATTTATTTATATTTTAAAAGTTAAAATATTACCTCTCTTAAAATCAAAATACTTACTGCAATCTGTTTTATTAGGTCACTTAATAACACTCGTAGTATCATCAGGTTTTTTAAGATTAGCAGAAATTATTTTCTAAACAGTGCAATCAATCAAAAAATTAGATTATTATCTATGTGAAAAATATTATTATTTTTATCCCACTTTGCTGCAAATAAAATATATGAGATTTTTCTTCCTTGCAATTTTCAACTTTCAAGTCAATAAGTTTATCAAAATAATTATGAACAGTTTGCTTTACATTTTGTAATTTATCATCTATTTATTTATCAAAATCATATTTGCTTTTTTTAACATTCAAGTTAACAAGTGTATCACAATAATTCTAAACAGATTGATTTAAATTTTTTGCAATTTAACACCTATTTCATTATCAAAAAATATTTTATTGTCTGTGTCTTTCCCATATATATGATCAGTCATATTATTATTTCTATGATTTTGAAGAGAAACAAATTCTGTTGTACAATCATAAACTTTATTAGTTGGTTTCGTAAAGCAGAAACAATATTATTGTATCTTGAATCTACAACTGTTTTTTAAATCAGAAACTATAGTTTTGTATCTTTAATCTATGCTGTTATTAAATTATCAACAATAGTGTCAAGCTTTTCAATTAAACATTTGATAAATGGTTCCCCAAATATGTAATCTATTTTATCTTCAATAATCGTGTCAATGTTTTCATTTGCAAATTTAATTAAAGATTTTATTGATGATTTCCCAATTATATCTGTCAATTAATTATAAAAAAATTGTATCAAAAAACCTAAATCCTCTCGAAAAATGATAGAATACAATTAAAAATAGATGTCCACAGATAACTGAATTAAAATTCTGAACTCGATTATCATTGTAATAATCTTTTTTTTTTTGGTAATTAATTAAGTTACATGCAATATTACCTCCAAATGAAACAAAATAGTAAACATAATTATTTTCTTTAAAATAACAAACCGAGTGAGTACCAGGATTTGATGAAAAGTCAAAATTAACCACATCACATTCGTTCATTATATTTGGTAATTCGGCAATTATATAAACATTTATGAAATATTTAATTTCTAGTATTTTTACATATTTTTCAATATAAAAATTAGATAATGGTGATATATTCAGTTTTTTTAGTAACCCTTTTTTTGCAACTAAACCACTTACTGATCTATTTTCCATTGCTAAATTATGTCTCTGTTGTTCTTCTAATACTTTTTTATTTATTGTTTGTTTTTTTAACAGAATTATAAATTGCACTAGCTCTTACAGCTAAAGCTCCAAGTACAGCTAAAACTGAAATTACAAATGGTAAAACCCCCCATGATGTAAACCATTGACAGATTTTTCTTTTGGTATTTTTTTTTATTATTAGTATTGGCAAAGTTAATTTGAAACCTTTTCCTTCTTGTAATTTTTTTATTATTTCTCTTAAGTTGATCTTTTGTTAAAAATGTATCTATATCCAAATCTCTTAATTGATCAATGGGTATATCGAAAGTTATGTTTATCTTCATTTGTAAAGAAAAAAATTATTAATTAATAAAATGTAATGCCTCATGCTAATTTTCTTTTTTTAAATAGTTGAATAAACAGCTGCAGAAGCAATTGTTTCACCAAATGGAGTATTCTTATTTAACATTATTTATTCTACTTCTATTTGTACAATTTTTTTAAGTTTCATGTCTAGATTCTAAATGTCTATGATCTCTGTAAATAATATCATGATGTTTACATGCTTTATCTAATTTATTTATTCCTCTGTCTCCTTTTCCCAATCTTTTGATTAATTTTTGTAAATGGTCCACAGTAATTATGGCCTGGCAAATGCATTTCAGGCAAATTTTAGTTGTTTAATGCCCAATTTATTGTTCCTCGACCATGATGTTCTGAATTCCAAAATTAATGTGGAATTACATTTCCAACTCTTATAAGATGTGGAATTCCTTTTGGATTATTAATCACAAATTCAGAAAACTTATTGTTAAACATATTCATTGTACTTATTTTTTCATTGTAATAACTGTTATTTCCAGCATTTTCTTCCCTATGAATAACTAACAATCTATCAAGCAACTTTCTAACTTCGCACATCCAAACGTATTCTTTTGGTAAAATATTAATTTTTTAATGCCTTCTCCAGATCTAGGAGCACTTCGAGAAATCATTCTTTCGGGCGTGTTTGGCTATGATCTTGGTCTTGGTTCTTTTATATTTTCATCATAATTATTCTATTTTATTTGTGTACTTTCAACTTTTATTCGAGTTTATTTTCTTTTTTTGAATTATATCCTTTAAATACAACATCGGTTGATAAAACAATTTCTCTGTAATTTTCATACTTGTTTTCAGTGTATTTGTCAGCAAGATTTTTTTTTTCTTTTGTTAACAAATTAGAAATTCCTTCTGTTAATTTATATTATATTAATTTATAATCTTTATTCTTAACAATTATTCTATAATCGTCTATCATTACTTTTGTTTTCCCAATATAAAATTATGCCCATCTCCTTGTAAACCATATTGTGTTTTAATGACATTTATTCATTAGGAAATTTTTTTTCCGAGATTTATAGTATAATTTTTCAATGGTATAAGTCCTATTTCTTCTTCCAAATTAGGAGATTTATGTTCTGAAAATAATTATCTTTCAAATGATGTTTCTTCTGGTGGTGGATAACCCAAATTTTTTGCTGCTACTGGTACTAGCATAATTATTAAATTTTTCTTTCTTCACTTGTTCTACTTTTTTACAAATATTTCGTAATTCGTTAATTAAAGGTAGTTCTTTCTTCTTATTTTTTTTATATTCTGCCTCATGATTTTTTTTATAATTTCTGTATTTTTCAATTAGTATTTTAACTCGAGTAACTTCTTTTGATGCATCTTTGATTTATATTTTTTTTTCTTATAAATGAATTATAGAAGTATTGAGAATTTTGAAAGACAAACTTTTGCTCCAGCAGATCAAACAAAACGAAATTTAAATGTTTATATATATAATTGAATTTGATATTCCTATCGGCGATGGATTATCTTTCCAAAATGACGCTTACGTTTTTGAACAATATGACTTACTAAAGAGAGATAATGTTGGAGATGAAGCAAAATATGATAAATTAGAGAATTTTTTTTGTTCTTTTTTCCTTTTCTATTGTCTAGAGAATAAATCTCAATATGTGGAAATATAATTGAGGCTGTTGATAATCCAGGAATAACATTCAACAAATATAAATATATTATTATGGCACCAAGTGAACAAAATTATTTAGAAGTGTTGCTGTTGATAATAAATATCGAGTAAAATATATTCGTAGTGATCAAACAAATGAAATAATCTATCCACTGAGATATTGATTTGGGTTTATTCGCGATAACAATGAAATTTACTGGAAAGGTGGTTATAAAATTACATTTTTTTTTTTTTCGTAATTCATCTTTTAAAAATTGTTTATGTCTTTATGAAACTATGGTCGCAGAAGATAAAGTCCAGAAAACACACAATGATCCAGGTAAAACTGTTACTCAAAAATTTGAAATTATGTGGCCTATTTTTGAAAATGAATCTAACATAGCCATTGCAATTAAAGAAAAAATACAAACATCCTAAATTGTCTGTTAGTTTCAATTATTGGAAAAAAATTTAGGAAAAAGAAGTTCCTGCTGGATCAACTGTTTTTAACTTCGATATAAAGATCAGATAAATAATATAAGACTTGACATGCATGATTTTGAAATTGCGGGTTTTCAAACAAATAGAAAAAAAATCATGCTGAACAGTATAAACACACTTCTATTTTTGATCACTGTAATGTCTGACTTTGCTGCGTCCTAAACCAAGGGCGTGACAAGGCAGGTTTTGCATACACCCTAGCAAAAACCAATCAGAACACTAAGAATGGGAAAAGCCATGCAAAACTCATTTCTCTGTACAGTGTAAGGGTAGTTAAATGTAAGCAACGATCTGTAATAGAAACAAAGAAGTGATATCATGTTTATGTTTATTTCTATTTTTAATATTTCTTCAATTTTTTTTTTTTTTCATTTACACTTCTTGCACAAAATATACACATAATAAACATCTTTGGTTACATTCCTCACATTTCAGATTAACTGGGAACATTCTTTTCCATTCCCATATACGACAAATTTATATTTAAAAACATTTACATAAAACCCCGGTTGCCACAATATAGAATATATGCAACCAAATTCAGACACCAATACTTTCACTAGTATTCAGCTAATGTTTATACAGGTTATATTTAGTCTCCTTACTAGCCATATTAAAAGGTAAATACAAACTACAAAAGGCCATCACAAAAAATATTGAGCCGGTGACCTCCAGTAACCCTAATTACAAATGGCTGCTATATTTCTGTTGGACCTACATTTGCTATTGAAATTATTACATCTTACACTAGGAATTTTAAATCGCCATTTTGGGTAACACATTACTGGTCATCAAACAATGTTTAAGTTTTAATTTACTAGCAATCACATGTGGATGGGAGCAACTGCTAAACAATGCCAGCCTTAACACCACGAGTAAATTGGATTTTTTAACAAGCCCTAAACTTCATAAAGTTTCTTCTTAAAGGTCATAAAAACAAGGAGTTTCGCATAGCTCCCGTTTAATACCAGAGACTGAGACCATAATCAACGATTATTGACAAGTGTTCACAAAAATTACAACTGTTTCCCAAGGTTTGCAACAGTTTACAAATGTTTGAAAAAGTTTACAGGTGGTTTATAGTGGTTACCAGCACGTTACGTCTTGGTGACGACATAGCCACAAAAACTTGGTTACAAAAAGTAATAGTATTGGATTTTGGGCTAAAAAGCTAACATTTCGCAAATTTTTAAAATTAAAAATATTTTACGGCTATCATGGCCCCTGCCTAACGTCATAGTGACGTAAGTGACCTGTTCGCTTTAGGAGCCTACATTGGTGATTTCAAATAAAGACTACTTATCTCATGGTGGAAACTTGCCCCCTCGAGGTCGCTGAAAAAACCTCGAGAGCAGCATGTGGTGGCATTAAATACACCTTACCGCCCTCTTGGGCTGCCAATCAATTTAATCGGCACCCTCAAAAGCCGTTTTTTCCAAGAAATCGAGGGGTTTTCAATTAATCCTATGGGGGTACAAGCAATGCGCAGCCAATGGCAGAAAATATTACCATTTATGATGACCGACGCAGCGGACACCAATTTCCCTTAGAAGGTATAACACTATGAAATTCAAAATATCCAATCAGATTACAGTATTGCCCTCAACTTCCGTCCTCTTGGTCAAGATGCTGGAAGTAACATAACGAAACGTAACGTTTTCGTCGGCGTACGCAAAGTCCCAAGCTGGTTATGAAGGTGGTCGCCGACTGTGCTGCGCTCACACGACGAATAACAGAAACATCAGTCCGATGCACACTTCTTTGCCAGGCCTCGATGTTGCTGCACGTGAAAATTAGGCACGGACCTATTCAGTTATTTTCCGACACTTCAGATATTTTTTAACATATTTTGTAGTGACGTGCAGATGGAAAAAAAAATCATAGTTCTATTTTATTAGTGTTTTAAACTACTTGGAAATGTTTTAAACCTCAAAACAACGTGTGTGAAAGTTCGTTCGTACCGGGTCGTAAGCTGCACAATTCAACAGGTTACCAGGCAGACACAGTACGTACCTTTTTCCGAGGTAAATGGCATCGTGGTCCGACCCACTAATTCATTTTAAGAGTGTTTTTGCTTATTGGCAAGGTGTAATTTATTCACAGATGTGCAGTGACGGTGTTTCCGTCACAAATGTAAGATATGTTAATGTTAAAAATGGAAGAAATCAAATTTTTCCAAAAGAAAATTGGAATCTAAATATTGAAAATGATCTTTGTCAAAAACTAATTCTTGCTTATAATGGTTTTAGAAATTCATAACCAAAACTGGTTACTATATATAGAAATAATGAACTTTATTATAAACAAACTATGAAATTTGATGGTGGTGTATATTATTATTCATCTTGGGGGTGAAGATCATGATATGTTATTGATTGTTTATATAGAAAAACGGATTTTGATAAAGCTATTGAAGAAAATCAATTTGTAATGTTGTTCTAATTAGCCAAAGAAATCAAACTTATGATTATTTGAAAGAAAGAATTACTAAAGATATGTACATTTTTTAAATTAATAAATAGAGAAAGTAAACGATTTTACAGAAATTAAGAATTGTTTTAATAGTATAATTAGGTTGTTTAATTGTTTAAATGTATAGTGGATTTGTTTTATAGAATAAAAAATAATTTTCTTAAACCAAAATTTTCTTCTAGTATCTTAAAATGTATAATTGTATGATTTGAATCTATCAAATATCCTTTTTACATATATCCAGAGTCCCCACTTGGGGCCTTATTTTTAATGAATAATAACATATAATTTCCCTTGTTTTTAGCTTAAATTTTGCATGATTTTAGTTTAAATTTGATTGATTTTTATTTAATGTAGCTTGATTTTGGCTTAAACTTGCTTGTTTTTAACTAAAATTTTGCTTTATTTCAGCTTAAATTTGCTTGATTTATCTTTTTTAAAATATAATTTCAGGGTTAAAATTTTTACTGTTTCTTGTAATTTTCTTAAAAATAGCCTTATCGGCATAAACATATTATTTCTTGCAATTTGTGAGAAAGTAGCCAATTTTTTTGGTGATGTGAGCCAGGGCCCGCATTTTACATCTGCTATGCTTTTAGATGGTTGGGTAAATGGATGATGTGGTTTGGTGGGTAAAATTGAGTGGTGATAAATATAGATGGTCTTACATGAACTTTCACAAATGAGTAAACGTTAGATCACACACACGTCCTACCTTAGGTTTTAATTTTTAGATATTATAGAAATCTGAAACATGTTTTTAGTAAAGTGGACTTCAAGGTCACACGAGATTCAAATTATATTTAAGACCACAAACATAAGTTAAAAGCCTGTAATGTGTTTTAGAATTTAGAATGACCGCAGTGAGTTCAAATAATGTTTACTGGTTCTATATGAACTTGAAATGAAATTCGGTAGTCTTTAATAAGTCTTTCTTTAAAATATTTTAGTGTACATTAACATACTTGGCTTGTGCATTTCCTTGAATGGACAATGACTAGGATGATTTCATAGAACTTTTATAGATTTAGTAATTTTTAACAAACTGGATTAGTCTAAGTGGAGTTATTTCTATATAAGCTATAAACCGACCCTAGTAACCTTTAAAAATTATTTAAATTATTAATTTACACACTTAATAAACAGTTTGCAGTACTATATGTTTGACTATAATGATGTCTTACATTCCACCTGATTGTGTTTGTGCGGTACTAGTTAAAAATATTAATATAATCAACGTATAAACGATTCCTCATTCTCAGTTAAATATACACAAATATAAATTTCCATTTGCACCTGTCGCTGGAAAATTCAACTTTGGGAAACGGTTTCATCAGAGAGGGTGATGTTCCGATAGTACATACAAGGTAGTAGATGAATTGGTAAATTTGGCATATAAGATCTTAGAATCTACCGAATGGCATTATTCCATAATACTATAGAGGTGTGTATGTGTGAATTTCAAGCATAAGCATATGGTGTATATTTTTAATTAAAATGCTTCCTATTATGATGATGGTTTGGTTGGAATGTGTTCATTTCGGACCATGAGACTAAATAAAAACATCGCACATACACACAGACACACAAAGAACTCAGCAAGTATTTAGTATCATGGTCGGCGATGTAGAGAGTCCAATCAAATCATCATAATAACATGAACTCAAAATTGTCATTAAACTTCAAAGATAAAATAAATATGCTATATTACACCACAGTGAAGAACAGGTATAGCCTGATGATTGCGAATTTAAAAGATGATGCATTTCTTGTGTGCAATATATACAGTACTATAATTATACATGAGAATTCTGTATAGAATATATAGAAATTGTATATTTTTATTTACATTCGTATGCACTGTTACAGGTGGGCGCATTTTATTTTGCCACACAGTCTAGAAGGAAAATCCATTTATGGTCTAAACACTATAGGTAAGTTAATGTTTACATGTAAAGGGATGTCAAATGAAATTCGGAAAAAGCTTTGAGAAGGAAATGAAGTTTACATTCAGAACTTATCACCAGTAGCAACACACCGCTCTCATGGTAGTGCCAGGCGACAGACGTCTTCGCTGAAGCAGTCATGTGACTTTGAATCGACCTATTGTTGCGTCCTCCCCTGCACTTTTTTTTTTCATCTGGCCGAAAGTAGAACCGTTTCAAACATTCATACGACTCATCAAACATAAAAAATGTATGGTAACAGATCAGAGCTGTAGACTGGACCGGCCAGTATCACCCAATGGAATTTTCGGAGAGAAACGTATATATTGTTGGCTGTATGGTGCTTAGAACTGTCGAGAAAGATAATACGCCTTGTTGAGAAACCATGCTTTTTGACCTTAATCTTCTGCCAAACAGATGCAAAGGTGTTGATGTATCGATCAGTGTAATACCTTTCTCCAAGAACTCTTAAGTGTAGATGCATGATGATAGAAGAACAACATCATTATCGCATTTTTTTTAGTGGCCTGCTGTTTTACTCCTCTTGGGGAGTAGTGACCCTTCATGTTTCCACTGCATACTGGCACGCTGCATTTCAGATTCAGAACGATGGTAGACGGTCTCGTGCCCCGTCCTAATATGAGGCAGTATAACATCACCCTCCATTCACTCGTGGTCCAGATGCAGTTGACAAAACCACAAATATGCTGGTTTTTGCTTTGCAGTCAAGTTTCGTTCAACCCACTTGGCACAAAACCCCAGCCATTATGTAGCCTGCAATCTATTATCACATGAAAACTACCGGGCCTATACCGACAGTAGCAGCCAATCACTCTTCTGTGATCTATCAATCTGCACTATGTAATCAACCCTCTGGACATAGCATGCTGTGATGATGGTATGCGATTTTCCTGGTCTTGAATCGTCCTTTAATGATTACCATCCGCTTAGAAACCTTTACACTCAATCCCTGATGAGACAAGCACTTAAATAACACTAGAAATGTACAGTTTTATTCTGCGGTGAATGTATGCAACCTTATGTCCTTACGGCTGTGAGAAACCGTATTACACCATGGAAACCTCTCTCACTCGCACTGAGGAGCACTGCCCAAATGTAGTCTGACTTGTTCCATTATACACGGTGTATGGCATTACCTGTTTATAGGAGCAGTTCGTAGATAGTGGTGTGGAGTGTATTGTCATTCATGTGCATTACTTTCCTTTTATGTGCTTCCACCGAGATCCATTTGAATTGCCCTTAAATTCCTTAGTATAGTAAGATTTTATAAATTTATGTTTAGAATAATATTATGACTACTATATGTGTACATAAAACCATGAATGTTTGCAAGATATAATAATTTTTATTATAATATTTTTATTACATCTTTAACGATACTATCAAAGTAGCATGATTATACATGTTTGGGCACAATGTATTTTAAATGGGAGCAGTGTGGCTTGACTCAGGGGTGCTCGGAAGTCTTCGACTCGTGATTGTCGAACGTACCCGAAGGTACTCAGTAGTTATGGCCACTGATCATCCAAGAATGCATGTCTGTTTTTTCTGGTACCGATATTGGGCATAGGGTATGTCAAATCGAAAAACTGTATTTATTATCTGATTTTAAACATTCTTTATAAAGTACAAAGATTTTGAAATTATTTTTTACTTTGTACCAAAATTGTACCCAGAGTATAGTGAAATCATGCAAAAGTCTCACTCAGTTACTACATTTCCAGTCCCCTTTCATTAAGTCTAATTATTATAAGATGTCGGAATAAGCACATTATTAGTTGTCTCAAATGTTTTGTAGGAAAAAATATGACACTACGAACTTTTTTTTAATATATGTATGACCGAACCAAGTATGTTATATTCATGGTATGGATCAGCACCTGCCAAAACCTTTATATGCATAGATGGCTGTTATTAACGAACCAATAGTTCTAGGACCTAGAGAATTATTATGTACGAGGCGAACTCAGGTGATAATAAGTCTTATCTTTAGTGCTCTTCTCAGACACCAATACTTCGACCAGTGCCAATCCTCTGCAGAGATATTCACCAATCCTCAGAAAATCTCCTCCCCATCCTCAAAAATCCTCTTCACCAATCTTCAGCAATCCCCCTCACCAATCCTCATCACTCCTCAGCAATCCTCCCCACAATCCTTTGCAATACTCCTCTGCAATCCTCGCCAATCCTCCGCAATCCTGACCAATTCTTCTCAGCAATCCTCACTAGACCTCAACAAATCTGCAAACCTTGCCAATCTGTAGCAATACTCGTCAATCCTCTTGGCCAATCCTCAGAAATCCACACCAATACTCCTCTGCAATCCGCAGCAATTCTCCACAACTTTCCTCAGTAATCCTCTGCAATGCTCAACCATCCTCAGCAGTCCTTCACAATCTGCTTCACCAATCCTCAGAAATCATCCACACCCATACTCACCAATCCTCACGAAACATCAGAAGTACCCTTCCACAATCCTATGCAATCCTCCTCCACAATCCTCCACAATCCTCATCAATACTCAGCAATCCTCACCAATCCTATGCAATCCTCCACAATCCACATCAATCCTCTACAATAGTCAGCAATCATCAAGAATCATAGCAATTTTCCTTTGCAGTCCTCAGCAATCTTCCTCGCCAATCCTCTGCAATAAGTCTCATCCGCAATCCTCTGCAATACTCACCAATATCCACTGCAATCCTCACCTATCATCAACAATTCTCTACAATCCTCCTCTGTAATCCTCAGCAATCCTCACCAATGCTCCACAATTTTCACCAATCCTCCACAATTTTCACCAATCCTCCACAATCCTCACCAATCCTCATCAATCAAACCCACGAAAGCCTAGGTACAATTTCTGCACAAATTAAAAAATAATTAAAAATATTTTGTAATTAAAAAAGAATATTTAAATTAGATAATAAATACAGATTTTATATTTGACATAACCTACGCCTATGAAATCAATACCAGAAACAGACTTATATGGTTGAAGGGTCAGTGGCCGTAATTGCTGAGTCCTTCAGGTTCGTTCGCTTCAGGTCGAAGGCTTCCGAGCACCTCCTGAGTCGAGCTGAAGTCTGCCGATCACCTCCGAGTCAAGCCGAAGACCCCTCTCCAGCCGCACAGCCGCCCACTGGCCAACAGTACAGATCCCATTTAAAATACATCGTGCCGAAACATAGATAATCATACACTTATCAGTATTTTATTCAGCACAGTAACAGAAAATATTCCGTGCAGCAATATTTATTTTACATTTTACATTAATGGTGTGGTTTAATACATTCATAAAAATTTATGTATGTTGTATAACGCAGCGGACCATACAAACCGAGCGAAATAACAAAATTGTCATTTATTGATTGTACATAAGGAATAGGTTAAATTGGTTTAAAATAGTGTCTTTCTTTTGTTAAGAGGAAACAATCAACAGCTAAGTTGTACGGTTACTATTTTTCAGCATGCCTAAAAAACTTTTAAATATTTGTGTTATGCTGGTTAACTTAAACAACATATTCAGCCTTAATTGTTCTGCAATGACTTGCATTAATGAAAATGAACTGCGTACTTTCAATTTCAAATGCATTTACGACTTTCTGTGCTTGAATTTTGTACCATAATAATATTTCATGGTTTTATAAATTAAGTATAATCATAAATATAATAAACAATGCACTTGCACTTAAGTGCACTTGTGCCCACTGCTCACTTGCTTGGTGGCGATACGGACGACGGCCATGTTTACCCCTGCACCAGCTGCACTGCTGCGAGGCTACTAGATTGACATGAGTGTGTGTTGGTGGTTCCCTCACAGCTGTGCCGTACGGCATCGCGGCCCGGCGCCGAAACTTCCACCGCAGCGGGCTGCACTACCTGAAGCACTCCTACCTTGGTGCCGCCGTGGGCCGGCTGGTCGCCCGCCACTTCGCCGCCACAGGTGAGTACTGCTAACACCCTCCAGCCTGCTGGTAACTCCATCCCACACGTTCTTCTCCACAGTTATCCCGTACGGTGCCATGTCGGAGCCCTTCTACCACACCTCCTACCCCAGATGCAAGCTGTTCGCCGGTATCGGCTTGATGATGGCACACGAGATCACGCACCATTTTGACCGCACAGGTACCCCTAGCCCGCACCACCTCACGCCCACCACTGCCCGCGGTCAAGCGTAAAACATGCGTGCAAGGTCGCAACGCGGGTGGGACTACGAGCTTCCAGCTGATGTTCGTTCGTGAACTGACTTTGAAAATTACCTGGAACACAGTGAACCAAGTTTAAGCGCTTTCCCATGAGTTAGTTTCCATCATCATGTGCGGTAACTATGTACCATTTATAATGGTAACTTTGTACCGAACATTTTGAATTAAAAGTGAAATAAAATCTACAGCCTCCACCTTGATATTTAACGAACTAACAAACAGATTTATTTATACATAACAAAGTAAAGTGCACAGAACCTTCGGACCTCCATCTGAAATCATTCTAGGGAGGTGGTTCAAAGTTTCCCATGATGGTACGAAGTCACCCCAATTGACTGTATAGGTGTATTGCTTGATATGCTATTGTATTTATGCTATATTTTCCAAGTATCAAGCTCGCTTTGCCTTACGCTCGACCGCGAGTTGCATGAGCCGAATTTAGCACATAGCTGGCAGCACAAATGACATAATAACTAGATTACTTTTATTTAAGCATTTCTGAAAGCCCGGCTTAAGTTCTTCTTTCAATATAATTCATGTCCTTCTGCCATATATAAAATTAACACTTCAATGTATAGGTAATAATTAGTATCCCCGCGTGCATAATATGAGGATGTGAAACTGCAAGGAACATAGTTATATTGATATTACAATTTTTCTCACTCTGGTTTTAACATAAAATAAACTACTTCTAATTCTCTGCCAGCGTCACCGATAAAATACCGTTCAATACTTATGCCTTTACAAGCAGGGGTAGGAATTATTCCATATGTTGAGGTGATGTACCTACATGAGACCACGATACGAAGAGACTTTGTCTCCATAAACGTATGGCACAAATTCACCTTCATGTGAAGAATTCGGGATCCATAGAAAGAGTGGTTATAAGCCCAACTCTATTATGGAATATTAACCTCTATGTTTTGAGAGATCATATAAAGCATGTCCATCCTCGTATTCTCCCCGTCATCTTGTCAAAAGGGCATGTGTACACTTCAGGTTCTTCACTAAAATGAGCTTATGCCAAGTATCAATACAACCAAATGCCTGGTAGGACACCCTTCAAATTCACACGTCTTGATAAAGGTCCGCGCTAATAGCTCTCAAAAGTTTACCTTGTGCAACTCGACTCCGTCCAAAATGTTTACAAGCATTGAATCTTCGAGGGCACTGAAATGCAAACATCAGAGCAAAATAAAGCTGTTTGGAATAAAGTTGATCTATGCCTGGTCTGTTTTAGACAAAATTAGCGTTGTTATGCCCAGCCAGACTTTTTTGAAGCTAAGTACTCCTGTCTTTCCATTGCTCTTAGATGCTCTTAGTTGCTCTGCCGCACATAAATGCAGCCAACCAACTAGTCTCCCTACAATCTTCGGACTGCACAACACCAGGGCGTTCGGGTACATAAATATATAGTAAATATTTGTGCTGTATACAAATTAACTACTCTTGGACTACGATTGAAGAACTGAAGGTTTGCACGGCCGTTGTCAGGTTGATTATCTTGGTATCTAGGATGGAGCGGCGTCTTTTTTGTTTCTCTAACCGACAATATCTCCATGCGTTGCAATAGTCATCTTCAGCGTCCTTCCCAAAAACTGGAGGAATGCCTCCAGCAAACTGCAGCGCTTTCTCTCGCAAAGCAAAAATATCGTACATTGGCCAATAACGAAGTAGTGAAAACACACTAGTACAGATACACATGGTTTATTTACCATAGGTATGCAATATATTGCCTGCTGATGGACCCAAAATTGCAGCAAATTAAGACGCCTAAGTAAGAGCCGAGTGATCACTACAGTTATTCCCTGCTTAGACCAACCTAGATCATTATAAATGTACCACACACAATAAACATACACAAACTCCCGTGCGAATGCATATTCCCAATTACCTCATACACACAAAACCCACTTGTATTCTTGAACACCCGACAATCGATACTTCAGGTGCAGCAGTGGTACCTACAACTAAAGAAATCTTATTTCTTAAGGCTTGGCTTTACCACTTGGGCAGAAATCCTTCGTTTTAGCGTCATAATTTTGGATTCGTAGTAAAGACTGTTCACGATAAAGTAATCACTTTTGAGATCAACCTTTGAAAAAATTCACTGCTCCTACCTGCATATATTTTAACAGGCGCACTGAGTTACATGCGCCCAGTAAAGTTGGTAATGATGGAGGGTAAGTAGTTCCGTTACTTAAGGTCGAATAAAAAGTGTTAGATAACCATGAACCGAAGTGTAAAAATGAGCATGCTTGTATAGTAATTAATTTTATAATAATTTCAGTTTCACTTGACCTACGCATGAATAAAGTGACGAGGGTCATGGCATGCTAATTTTACATAAGGCATACATTTTACATAAGGCACAATTTTACATACAAGTATATCTCAAGCAGGACTTTCAAAAGTGCTCATTTTACCGTGAACAGCCTTTAGAAAAGTTTTATTTTACGAGTTGTTTAGTATTTTTGTCAGTAATTTTAGTTGTGTGTTTTCCGCTTGTTGTAAAAAGTCCAGGACTTATTAATAACATATATGTATGTTCTCAACTTTTTAACAACAAGCAGATAACGCACATTTAAAATTACGTACAAAAATACTAAACAACTCATACAATGAAATTTTTTTATAATCGTGCATTGTCAGTAATTACTATGAATCTGAAATTATGACTCGAAAACGGAGAATTTCTTGAAAAGGGGTTAAGTCGAGCCTTAATTAAATACCTTACATTATGCAGTTCAGAAATCTCTATTTTACAACTTTAATACTAACAGTTATACTTATGCGTGGGATAATGTAGATTGGAAATACACTGGAGCCAGGCATGTTGTTAATATAACACTATTTATACTGAAAAACCACATATTTTGAGTTGTAGCACTATTGTACTGAGGTATCAAAATGTTCTTGCCTGACCTTCGCTCAGCAAAGCACATACCTTCACTAACGTGTATCTGCTTCATTTGCTTTTACATGATTGGCTATGCCCATATTTCTCCATGTCATCGGACATCACTCGCGACGAGTTTGAAAGCCTCGCTGTGCAAGCAGTGTATGTATCAGGCGATCTTATTTGTCTATTTCTGGTTTTGTTCTAATGTGTGTGAGCGTGTAAAGTAATTATCATTCATTTGAACTAAACAATAAGTTTTTTTAGCATGTATGAATCATGAGCAGACAGCAAACGTGCAATAGCACAAAAATTTATATAATCGTTCAATGTAATTTTATAAAAATATTTTCCAGAAAATGAAGTATTGACAAACATTTACTGAACACAAACAGGATCACTTTTGAAATTTTATTTTTAAATTGCATGTTTAAAATGCATTATATAAAGCAAATTGACTTCGTAAAAAGGTGTTCACTACAAAATAAATAAAAAAACTTTTTTTTTTTTTTTTTTTTTTTTTTTTTTTACCAGGAGCACAAACGTTTTCCTGCGACTTTTATTTTGACCTTCAAAAACAGTCATGTATTTATTAAGAAATCGGTGTTTATTGAAAATTCACTAATTTTCACTATATCTGAGACAACCCTCCTCTTGTCCACTTCACCTTACATGTTTTGCAATCATCTGCACCAAGTCTTATAACCAAATAAATACAAGGCAAATGTGTATTCTTTAATTCGTCCGAAATATAACAAGTAGAAAATATAGCTGGACATACTTGTAGTACTTCCAAACCAGCGTGCTGTTAACATCTGAATGTACCGATTAACAGGTGTGTCTATATTTTTTGTGAATTCCGACAGACAGCGAGTGTTAAACTTTGTGCTGCCAGATATTGTTGCCTTGCATGATAAATTTACACCACGATCTTAGAAGGACAGCTCTGGACGCAAGCGTACACGCCTGACCTCCTGAATGACTGATTTATTTAATGGAATAAAATTAAATCATTGCGGGCAGGAAAAATAAATTTCGCTATTCACACAAAAGTTTATTTTATTTAACCAATTAACCATGATGGAGAAAAAATAAATAACAAGACTTTTACATTTACATATACTGTATCATAAAACTTTACGTCCTTTTGTTTACTGTGTTATTTTTATACAATTAAAGTGTACTACAGTACTGATATGGCTAAATATCGTAATAAGTAAATATGATAATATATTTTTCGTCATGAAACTCTCAGATCAATACAGTGTTCGGAAAATAATCACACGTCCTAGTAATAAAATATTCAGGTATTTATTATTGCTTATATTATCACGTGCTAACACTTTGTTAAATGCTACAAACTTATTTACAACTGAGATTCATTAACATTTTCGATGCTGCAAAAGCATTTACTTTGTCAAGAATCCAACTAATAAGACACTGGCATATGGATGTCTTATGGAAAAGCTTAGCCAATATTGGCATAATTTTTTATGACAGGAAAATGGGCGCGTCCAGGTATGTCCTTCTATTATCGTTCTCTAGACGTTGGAAAAAGGATTTAAATGTTAGTTTTCAAAAAATATTGATGTCAAAAAAATAGTTAATTCCCTCCACTTGCTGGATACAATACTATAAAATCTAAGATTTTTATATTTTTGCTTATTGTAATACCAAAGTTTTCATTTCAAAATTTATACATAGAATTTGAAATTTTTTTAAAATTATATATTATATTTAAAGTTTAAAAAAAAACTAAAAAAATTTAAAATAACGAAGATTTTTGCATAGGCCTATTTAAGTTTATGAATATGTATATATGTGTATAGATAATATTATATTTGTAACACCTGGCCACTTCATATGTATGTTTGTATGAAAGCGGCGCTGACGTCACATTATCTCCCACTCCATCTCAAACGTGCACATTTTCGTTCACCAAGCAGATATAGGCTGTTTACGCTTAATTGAACACTTTCGAAACCAACCCTTGAAGAATTTCACTGCCCCTGCCTGCGTATATTTTAAGGTATTTTAAGGGACTCACTCACAAGCATGTGCCAAGGAAAATTGTTAACACCCGAGAGAAAGTTGTCCATTTCATAAACGTTGAATTTAAAGTGTTAGGAAACCATTTGTGAATACCAGATTGATTTCTTTTGTTTTTGTTTTTCTAACTCATATTAGTGTAAGAATTGCTACGTTCGTAAAATATTTGGTTTTTTATTAACTTAATAGTTTCTTGACAGACGCATGAATAAAGTTGTCAGGCTCATGGCAACATGGCAATGTAATTTTTACATATGGTGGAAGAATACATAATGTGCATACAAGTGGATCTTAAAAAGGGATTTTGAAGGTGCTCAGTTTAAAGTGAACAGCCTATAGAATTCTCTACTCACTGCTTCGATCATGTGTACCCACATAACTTTTTGTCTTTGGCTTGCTGTCTTGTGAAACTCAGATGTATTTGTGTATGAAAAATGTTGTGAATAACTTCCTCGTCTACTTCATGATTATGTCACTGTAGTAGGTTTTATGTACCCTTAGATTAGCTCTTAGAGCCAGGCACGTGCTTGTTTACATTGGCTGCACATATCCATTGGTGTTCCATACACATAATTCGTTGTGAGTATAATCACTATAAAAAACATTTTTTATTTCACGTAGGACGTTTTACCCGCGCTTTAAGGATTCTACACAACTGATGCGAAGTTAGGTTTTTTACATCTATACTTAACTTAAAAATATCCTGCCTTGTCATACCGTCAATATGCGTTTCACAACAAATGGTATAGCCAACCATCTGACCTACTGTATGATCGAAGGCTTTCTGCTCAACGATATGTTTCTTGACGAGTGAGTCGGAAATCGTGCTCCCCGATTGCACGTGGGCAGTGGCCATTTTATATTTCTCCTTGCCTCTTCCCAAACCCTATCTCTCCCCTCCCCCCTACACACCCTCTCCCTGTCGTACAGCTCCCGAGCGCACTTCCCGACTCCACGAATTAAAAACTGAAAGAACTTTTTTCAGTGGAGAATAACTCATGGGTATTTTTGTGAACATGAACTACCATCTGGAATCGCTTCTCAAGGGGGTTATTATTGATTATAATTACATAGTTATTGAATCAGTAACTTCAGTCGTACTTTCACTATGCAGTAAGTCGACTGATAAAGGATTAAAATCACTGGTGATAAATGAAAATATCAATAATTGCATAAAATAAAAACTGCTTCCTACTGTCACAAGGTTCGTGGTGCGTTAAAACAGCACATCATACACATTTATACAAAAAATTGAAAATCACAGCAAGAATAAAAAAACATGTTTCTTGATTGAGTGTGGGAATCAGGCACTTTCGCGGTGAAGGAAACAATGTCAAGGAATACAAAGAGGAGGGGGTTGCAAGGGAGAGGGGCGAGTGGGCTGGATTGTTCGACAGTGGATAGTTTTGGGGAGCTCTTAACTTCCAAGTCTTGAGAGTCGATGAGGGTGAAGTGAGATGAGTATGGACCAGTGCCAGAATGCAAGGGTGGAGGGGGGCGGGGCGGGAGAGATCCCCGAGAAGACCCGCCCACCAGTGGCATCGTCCGGTGTAACCGTGGAGTTTTACTCCCCGTGAAAGTGTACCTACCCTGAAAAATTCACTAGTGTATTTTTACTACCTGCCACAGGGATGTCTAAAGAAAACCCAGGAAAAAGACCAGTGAAATTTTACTCCCACGAGCAGGTCGAAAGCTGATATAGGACAATATGCCTTACGCCATTTTCGAACCAATAGACTTAGATACACCAAAATTGAATTGTAGATAATGCATACCGCCCCCAAAAAGCCGACACGGACAATTATGTTATAGTTAAATTTATAAGCATATCTGGCCACCATTTCCGAACCGATAGACGTAGAAACACCAAAATTGATTTATGGGTAATGCTTACGATCCCCAACAAGTCGATACATACCATTATGCCTTAGCTAAATTTATTGGCATATCTGGTCACCATTTCCGAAGTGATAGACTTATAGGCATCAAAATTGAATTATAAGTAATTCTTACTACCCTCGACAAGCAGATACAGACCATTATGCCATAGTTAAATTTATAAGCATACCTTGCCACCATTTTATATGTAATGCTTACGACCCCCAACAAGCCGATACATACCATTATGCTTTAGCTAAATTTATAAGCCCACCTGGCCACCATTTCCGAACCGATAGGCATCAAAATTGAATGTAGGGAATGTTTACGATACCCAATAAGCCGATACACATCATTATGCCTTATGTTATTTTATAGTCATACTTAACGGCCAATTTCAAACCGAATCGTAGCTACTACTTGCGACCTCCAACAGATCGATTTAAGCCATTGTGCTCTAGGAACTTTTATAGACCTATGTATCCACCATTTTCGATTTGATAATGTCATAGTCACTAAATTCGAATCCTAGGTACTACTTGCAACTCCCAATAGGCCATAATGTCTTTGTCCATAGTACATACATACCTAGCCTATATAACTGAACTTATGGGAATAGATTCATCAAAATCGACTCTGAACTATTTGAAATGCCCTGATACGTCCTAATTAATTGAATAAGCATAGTTCACAAAACTTTCAGATTGACAGAATAAATCTGTGATAATCAGTTGGTAGGCAGTCCTCCAGGACTAAAACACTCCAATATTTTGTGGCAAGTTCCCTTTATATGCATTACATTTTTTTCTATTCGTTAGAGACATTTTCCAAGTCAGTTCGTGTAGACATTCAGTTTTATACATCACACATATGACGTAACTTTCACCGTTACCCACGCACATATGCAACACGATACCTATACAGCTCGTATGAAGAAACCATAATAGTGATCATACAAACTATCAGATCAGCCATTTCCGACAGCCATATCGGAAGGTATTTGTATAGTGTGTGAACAGAACCAAGCATCTCCGCGTCTGAACACACAGCTGCTAAGGTCTTGTGCCCTGCAAAATCTATGATGTCACTCCAGAAGGAAAATAACAATGCAAGGAAGAGTTTGAGGGCATCTCCGCAGTGGTAACCTAAGCCATGTACGACCAACTATCTTAACTATGCTTTAAACAAATTTTAAAGTAAGTAAATCACATAGCTTACATACTACAGCATAGTCTCATCAAGACTAATTCAAATACCTATGTTGCAATCGAACCGGCTATTATATAACCGCTTTCCATTCAGATTACCTACTCAAGTGCTCCCCCCCCCCCTCCTTTTTGGATAAAACAGCGTGCACTAAGTACGGGAAGACTGAAAAGCTTTAGTATGTGACCCTGTTACAAAAATAAAATAACACATGTGCACGTGACTTATATGTATTTTTTATTTAGTTAATGTTTTATTTATGCTGGCAAAGTTAGAACCGTATAGGCACTCTTACATCTAACCAGCTGTTGACGTTCACTTACATTTAATGCAGTCATTATTTTATTACAAAACAAATTATGTGCAGAGGGGAAGTGATAATTGCCTGCTGAATTTTTGCTCCCCTATAAAGAAAAAAGTATATTATGAGTGCCGGAGGTCTCGAAAGCTGTAGCATGTGGGCCAGTCAAAAAAAAAATACCCTTGGATACGCGACTTGCATGCACGCAGGGGATGTAAAAATTCCGTAGTGAATTTTCACACACCTTAAAGAACAGCATACAAATACTGATTAGAAGTAATTTCCATGACTGTAGGACATGATAAAGTTATAAAATATAAACGATGAATTATTTTTCTCTAGGGTTAAAGCACTGATTTGTACAAGGACTTTATACTGTCCCCAGCATCCGCAATAAGTACAGGTAGGTTCTAGAGTTATCATGAATTAGCTGGGTCTGTTAAGTAACAGAAGCAGACAGGAATGAAAACTATGCTACACAGCATTAATTTGAGAGTTATCTAGAAAAATATGTAATTATCCCAAGTGAATTTTTACAATTATGAAGTATTAAATCAGAAACTTCGTAATTTAGATGCATTTCACTGTTCGTGAACAGTAAGTATATCTATATTTCCTGCTGATGACTTCACATTTAGCTGTTCACCTATTGCGTTCCTAACATAAAAACGAATGTGTATGGACGGTAAGTTCCTTTATTGATCATCAAACTGAACGTTTTCATTAATTGGGTGTCACTTTAATCGAATGAACTTGCGCTTATTGTAATTCCAAGGAGTTTTTCATGTCGCATAGTTGTTCTGTTTGCAAGAGAAGTGTTCACTGACGGGACACAGCGGTAAAACTGTTACGGTTTCTTCATAATTTCTGTTGATCTAAATTCCGAATAATCCTATGTTAGACTTTTCATGATATTTTGAAAATATTCTCATTGAGAGTAAAGTAACTTATCAGTAAGCCTTGAATTTTTAGGCATGTGTGGCAATTTTGGCCTAATGTGCATTATTTTGTACACACAACAAAAAATTGCTATTGTAAGAACTATAATATTGTTTAATCCTAATGCATTTTGCAGTGGTGATGAGCAGTTAAATTAAAATTTATTATTGCGGACATACGCCTTTGCAGAGCTAAGTTGTCACGAAACCCAGAGCCGTAAAATAAAACATTTAACCAACCCATATTAGCTATTGTTAAAAACCAAAGGACGAAAGGCAAATGTCTATTTAGTTCAATAGCACTGCCACTCGTTTTTAAAGAGGATTTTGCAATGAGATAAAAGTCGCACATTCCTGTAGATTTTTTTTTTTATTCTACTACGACAACTTTAACATTTTTTAAATATTGCCATTCCACTTTTTACAAAATTATTAACACTTTTTTTATACCAGTGCCACCAACATTTAATAGCATATCGGTGTATAAACTACAGTAGACAAAAGTGTTTTCCATGTAATATCTGTCTTAGAATTCGACACATTTTTGACAAACTGATAATCAAGAACAGTAATGCATTTTGAATAAATACGCTGTTGATTATATCGCCAAATAAATCATTTTTATTGTTGTTTTGAAATGTTGTCCTTATATTCAAAAAGAGACGTTAGCTGAGCTGTAATAAGTAAATGGCCGAGGATTTGCTAAACACTACCTGTAAAGGTATTTTAATAATATTTAATCCAGAAGACTAAAACAAATTTATAAAAGCTTTAAAGAGAATAGTTGACGTTGGTTCGAGAAAGAATAGCGCATAGTGATAACATTTACACAGAAACAAATTATTAAAGCACGTATGTAGAATGCAGTAAGGGAACACACACTTTTACAAAAGCCCTGACACAGTGAGAGGAAAGTTTTTCTGTAGATCCTACAATAAACTATTAAGATTTCAATTAACTTTTTATTGAAGTCATCAAAGGCGCAGTGTATATTAAACAAGCGTTTGCAATGAGGCTTCAGAATTAGCAATGAACATATGATTCGCAACGAGACAGATGAAGGGCTTGTGTACCTTTCAGTATCTACAGAAACCAATTTTCCCACGAACAGACAATGTGTATATACAGAGTAGTAAAAAATAGATCGAAAACTCTGCCAGAGCAATGTCAAAAAATATATAGAAAATACTTATATACACGACATAGTCCTGAGGCAGCTTTAGTCTCGTGAACATGTAACAACAAAATGTGTTTATTTCCAGGAAATAAAACACCATTGTAGGTGGGACGATATGTGTCAGTGGTGGCTATGCAGGTATGCAACAGTGTCTCACCGATAACAGCTCCCGTGATAGTAACAGCCAGGGATGCAACCTTATGTATGTAGAAATTATTCGCAATGCGATGTGGACCACGTTTACGACTGCAAATTGTTCTGCATGCCAAAGTTAACAAAATGGTCGCTGTGTTGTAATTATGCACTAAGTGGAGCCTTTGGGAGACCCCAGCAACACATAGTAGCTAAAGAGTGGCACCTCACAATTTCATTATGATAGGGGTTCTCCGTATCATAGTTGA
The DNA here is from genome assembly GCA_029891345.1 of Dryococelus australis. NCBI lineage: Eukaryota > Metazoa > Arthropoda > Insecta > Phasmatodea > Phasmatidae > Dryococelus > Dryococelus australis. The sequence goes on from CM056999.1 coordinate 55,513,893, forward strand.
ATGCCTACGCAACCCTTAAAAATAATAAAATAACACAGACTACTGTCCCAAAAGTAGTTTTTTATGACACGTTTCTGTAGCATTTACGGGGGAGAATAGCTCTTACAAAGAAAGAGTTAGACCATATTTCCCCATAATTCGTCGCAGTGATCAATGAAGAAAAATTTTAATTGAGAAACACCCTTAATATTGGCAGTGTGTTTGTTTTATATTTAAATAATTTATACTGATTTTTTCATTGGCAGACAATTCCTGCTCCTAATAAGAAATTTTAGAGCGAACAGTGTTCTAACTACAAAAATATGACAAACAGCTAAATTCACTTGATAAAACAAAATAATGGATTTTTTTTTGCAAAAATATTGGCTTAGTGGCATCAAAAACCATGTAAGTGATAATAACTGATAGTTAGGAACATAAATTATTTTCATATTCGAATTATATAAAATAAAAATGTACACCGTAATGACTAGTAGATTAAAACGCATCGTACAAAAACATGTCATCTCAAAGCTCCATTACCAGCTGTAACGTACGGAAGTGAAACAGGAATGGCAACAAAGAAAGGCACAACAATACATGTTGCGGAAACGTAGTTTTTATAAACCTTCATAGGCCGAAATTCCCATAGGAAATTCACCGATGATGATGCACAATTCTTCTGTGAATCTACTATATTTATTACCGTACCTTAGATGCCACAGTTTTTTGAATATTATTTAAAAGGTATGCGTATGCACACAAGTCGAACTACTACAGATACAGTGTCTTGAAAATGTCGGTATTGCAGCACTAAGGTATTGAGATGGACCTCAAAATAATAAATGAATCGCCTTATATATTATCACACACGTTGTCGATGTAACGAGAGGCCATGCCAGCTGCAGAAACAAGCTTCATCCAGAAGACCATTTTAAAGCAGTGTTTTCTGAGTGGAAAGAGGCGGTGGCAGGCCAGTATGCTACCTGCTACCTCAGCCAGCGGGATTACAGAGGGTCTGAAGGCAGGCGAGTGTGTTGACAAGTGAGGGGATAAGCAGACAGCAGGAGGCGATGGTCATTGTGATTTCTGGTCGCGCAGGTGTAGCAACTTTCCCAGGGTGAGTGAAAGGAAGAGATTTGGACGGCTCTTAACATCGGGGTTCCGAGAATAAAAGTACACCTGTCCAGCTTCCTTGGCTGGTCTGACTGGCGGGCTGTCTGAGTTGCGCCGGGACGTGCAGCGCGTCCTCACCTCTGGGCTATGTGTTCTTTGCGGTCTGGTGAGGGAAACTTCCTCAGCCCGCAGAGAGATACAACTGCTGCAACCGTATGGGTGGTATAAGGGCCCGAGCACACCCCCCGCTCTGAGCTTCGGCAATGAGGGAGAGAGAGAGGGCTTGTCCACGGCGCATCTGCAGGCAACACGCACATTTAAATACTGGAGTCTAAATATTTGCTCATGCTAGAAATAGAAAGACTACGCTACGAAATAAATACTCAATATTTTTCTTCAATGGATATATTTTTTAAGCTAAAAACCAATAAAACTAAAATTCTGTACAAACTAAATTACAAAACTTTCATTAAAAATAATTTTATTTCTATGTAAACCCTGCAGGAGGGCGGGAAAATGAAAGTGTCACACTATCATCCAGCTATTTAGCTTATCTTTATAGAAAATTGGAAGGCTGAGTTTAACCTGAGTGGAATGTGTACCTAAACACTTTTTTAGTTATTTACTGTCCGTGATATTTCTCGCAAAATTTATTGACACAGTGAACCGTACAACAGACATGTTTATTCTAGTAAACTATCCTTTCGCCTATATCGCTGAAATGTTTTGATTGTTAATGGAAACCATGAATCTTATTGATTTGTGTTTCGCGGAGCAGTGCCTACGAAACAAAATAAACTAAACGTATATGGAATTGTAAAGGTGGAATAATAGCAGCTAAGTTAAAGACTACATAAAAGATTTGTATTAATCGAGTAAACGTTTATTAGATGAATAAATTTTACGTGATGATTTTGAAATATTTTATTCCGTTCGTTCTTAGTTTTAAGTGCTGTAACTAAATAAAACGTTTTGCCAGATTTAGTCAGTCCTGCAATTTTTACTCACAAAAAGTTACCTTAAAAAAATTATTTTTTGTTTATTATATATAATAAACTAATTATTCCTAATATTATACAAATAATATAAAATAGTAATAAAATGAGCAAACATTTGAGGGCCGGTGAAATCTGTCAATACGTATTCTTTTCTTTGCATATTGAATTGCTCCTGAACAAATAAAGGAAGCCTTTGTTTGACTAATCAGTTTTCTTAAAATTTACCAGATTACATTAGTGCTATGACACCGTTACTCATGTGAACCTACATTCATTCTGTAAATAATTTTCTCCAAATACTGAGACATTTATTTTTATATTTTAATTACTGAATGCAATGTATACACATTATGTTTCTTATAATTAAATTAAAACTTATATAATCTATCATATCAAAATGAAAATGTACTATCTGATGTATTAACAAACAGATTTACATTAATAATTTATTGCATATCGTCTATATATTACAGGACAACAACTATAAGAACCCCACACATTTAAATTGTGCGAGTTTTTAAACATCTAAAAATTAAAAATCATTACATTTTCGGTTAACTTCGTTTTGCATTAAAGTTCTCTTAAAAGTATCGGATGGCAGCAATTTTAGCTGTAAAAGAACCCCTGAAGTGATCAGCCATTTATAATGATGCATTTACTTTGTTCTGAACGTCTTCAGAAGTAGCACTAAATGCTACTAAATTTTCCCTAAGGGCTGGCATAGCGCAAAAGGGGCGGAATGCAAGGGAGTGGGAGACTAAAATTTCCCGAAAAAAAACTATCAGGTTTCCCGCTTGTGAAAACGCGTGTGAGCTGGGAATCAAGTTAACTGAACTGTAAACTGCAGTGGTCCCTGCTTAGCAGCGAGATTACGATTCAAAGAAAGTGAAATGAGCGTTTTATGAAGCAAGAACAAAGCGTGTTTAGTTTCAGAAACAAAACACGCCTTGTCATTGCTCCTTAAAAACGCAAGAGTATTTCCAGACCCCAATAGTAATATCTATTCTGGCAAATTTCTTACCAGAATGATCACCATCCAGTAAATACTTGCTGTAAAATCTAGAATAAACTGTTAATGAAGCAACATAGTACCACATTTCTACTCGCGTTCTTTCACTAGGCCTACTACCGCATCATAAAGGTGGAGCAGTTTTAAATTGGAACACATTTGTACTAAAAAAGTTAACACCTATAATGAATGAATACTTCCTAGGAAACCTCAGTGGATGAAAACATGAGGTTAATAATCAAACAAATGTGCTCGTGTATGTGTACGCTCGCGACGTGAGTATCGTCGTGTCCGTGTATGTGCAGTGTACTTGCGTGTATAGATATGCCTACAAGTAGTATGCACTTTTCTCCCTCCGACTGTTTCATTCCTTTTAACTTAATGTAATATTTGGTGCTGCTAAATTATTTTGTGATTTTCTGTAGTTTGTATTTGTCTGTTGTACTTTGTAAATTTTTGCTATATTGTGAGTAAATATATAATGGGGGTTCTGGCACACGGAGTAACTGTCACGGGTGGAGGGGTAAGGGAGATTCGGGGTGCCATTGAGGATTTCCCTTTTTTCCCTTCGAAATTTCCCTTTGTTCTCTTTCCCCATCAAAATTTCCTATTCATCCCCAAAATTTTTCCTTTTTTTCCTACAAATTTCCTGTTTTTTTCAATAATTAGTAAAAAAAAAAAAAAAAAGTGCTTTCTCATCATTGTGGCTGCCGTAACTCCTCAATGCGGCTGAGATACCCCGAAATTGAATTGACAAAAAGAATAATTTAATAATAATTTAATAAAATAAAAATGTTTAAAGACGTAAGTATTAAGTGTTATATATCAACGGTCTCGTCTTTTCAACGCGCACACGATCGTGACGTCATACCACTATTCTGTCTCGATTTCTTATGTTATAACATTCCATTTTGTTTCTTCCTGCTCTATCATTCCATCCTGTTTTTTATTCTTTTTCATTCCGTCTAGATTTTTCCTGCTCTGTCATTCCATCCTGGTTTTTCATGCTGTATAATTCCACCTAGATTTTTCCTGCTCTGTCATATCATCCTGGTTTTTCATGCTTTATAATTCCATCTTGTTTTTTCATGCTCTATCATTATATGTCTTATTTCATGCTGTGCCGATCCACGTTGGCTCTCTTTCTCTTTATCTCTTGTCTCTCTCACTTATTCTCTTTCTTTCTCACTCTCTTTCCTTTTTCTCTCTTGTCTGTCCAATTCGTTCGATAATACACATTCCCTCCACTGCTATCTCGTAAATTTACCACCAAAAATATCCAGCGACGCCATATTGGATTTCGCCTCCGGCATTAATTCCACTAGCCGACTTTCGGACGTCCTTTTTAGTTTGCTCCACCTCTTTCACCTTTATCGACATCGGCATGCGTAGTGCCATAAGATTTAACCTGGGGAGAGTGTCGGAGGCGAGGTTGGTATATAGGGAATTACGCTTGTTCGCCCTTATCGACAATCACCTAAAAGTTTGGTTACGTTCGGTCATTTTCGGATTAGGATTATCATAATGTTTAAGAAAATTACGTGTTTAAATTAAAAATATATCTATTATTTTTTTACAAAACAAACATAACCATGGCCATCTTAAATTTGAGTAAACATAGAAGCAATCTTTATTTTATTTTTAAAATAATTATATAACCACTCAGACCATCAAATATAACGCATCGCGTACCTTACAACAGGCCATTTTTTTTTAACTATGCCCTTTCTGACAAGGTCAATTATGAATTTATGTCCTTTTGTAAACTTACTCATAATTTGCGAACCGTTGATACTATAAAGATCAATTTTATAACATAGACACTGTATCCGATATCCGTCACGGTGGTAAGAATATTTAAGCCCTATGGCCTTTCTGACAAGGTCGGTTTTGAGTTAAGCTCTTTTTATAACCGTACTCATAATTCCTGAGCCATTAATGCTATGCTCATCAAATTCATAACATAGACACCGTACCCGACATACAACATAATGTTAAGATCTTTTGGCCCTAAACCATTTCTGGCAAAAGTTTAATTTGAGTTACACATTTTTGTAAATATAGTCATGATTTCCAAAACATCGAAGCTATGATAATCAAATCCATGACATAGGCACCATAGCCGATATCCAGCATAATTATAAGGGCATTTAGGCCCTAAACCTTTTCTGGAAAGGTCAATTATGCGTTTAAGCCCTTTTATATCATAGTTAGTCATAAATGCACCAAGTACATTCTCATATAAGATATCTTTAACAACTTAATTTATTTCATTTCCGATTTTAACCAAATTCTATTTGTGACTTGGGTGTAGATGCTAGGGGTAATTAATGTACTGTTAATTTCGGATTTTGGAGTTCGATCCACAGTCAGGGCACATAATATTACTTTACATCCAAATAAAAAAGATTTAGTTGTATTTTATATTCCTGCTTATAGTAATTAATGTAATGTTAATGTTTAATTACAGGGGACACACTTCGTAGTTTAAAAAAAATGGAAATGCATTTTTATGCATTCACTTATGATCGCTGTCTATCATATTACCTTATCAGTGTATACTTCTCAGCTCACATGTTATATGTTCGATGTCAACTGTCGAATGGTGGAGAATGATGTAATCATGTAATTAACATAATCGTGAAAATCCGTACCTGCATAAACATGCAATGAATATTTACTAGGTATGCACGTACACACATGAATAATTAAGAACTAAACATTCACCAAAGTAATGTATCCTCTCAGCAAAACAGCCAAAATTCAACTGTCACATACCTTTTCATTTATTTCAGAATTTGTAATTAGAATAATTTTTTATTATTATTAGTTATCGAAGGTATTATACTTGCATTATGCTAGCATTCACTATACACACATATCAAGTATGCACATTATATGTAGAGAGAGTAGTGAGTAACTACAGCTCACCGTAATAATTTTTTCATAGGATATTTTCAAGCAAAAACTGTTCTCGCTTTATTCCTATCATGTCAATTAACCCTAACAGGAAAATACAATTGTGTATGCGGTTTCAACATATACCAGCAACCACAGACATAATATTTCAATGAATTACTCTGATAAATCATTTCATCATATAATAGCAAAACACACTTACGACACATCAACCCCAACAACAAACAAGACTACAAGGTCAAACACACATATAAAGCCCTTTTATAAGCATACTAACACATAATTTCTATATACCAAAGATACAATCATTGAATTCATAACTTAGGCATCGTATCCGAAATCCAACACAACGATAGTCATTAAGGCCTTACGCTTATTTTGACAAGGTCAATTATGCCTTAATACCTTTTGTATGCTTACTAACTCATAATTTCCCATGTACCGCAGCTACAGTCATCAAATTCATAATACGCACAACAACCCCAACAACAAACAACACTACAAGGTCAAATGAACCTAAAGTCATTTTATAACGATACTAACTCATATTTTCCTATATACCAATGTTACAGGCATCAGTTTCATAACACACACACCATCACTCACACAACTCATTTGCACATACCATACCAAGCAATTGCAAAACCCCATACCATTAAACTTTACAAGCAAAACTAAATATTTGAAATCTATATTAACATATCATACAACTCAAATGAACAAAACATACAAAAAACAGTCACGATCAAAATATGGAACCACTTACAACTATATTACTATCAACATAGCACCCAACTTGCAAAACCCCTAACATCAATCGTCACAAGCAAAAATTAATACTTAACAACTAAATAAAAACTATCATACAACACAAATGAACAACTTTACCATTATCTGTCGTCCAATACACATTATCACACATAGTAAATTTTAAGTATAGTGATATACAAAAATAAAAAAGCCTTACCAAGATTCTGTTTATCCAAGTTACTATATAACACCAATTAAAACCAAATTAAGATCCAAATAAAAGAACTCATCGCACTCAAATCGTGCTATCCCATACTACATATAGCAATCAAAACATGTATATTACATAAAAACTCCATAATCAAAGAATGTTTGTCAAGATCTGCGCTTTCTAACAGTTGATTCGATCCTTCTAAAATACTTCAATCTTTTCTGCGTAACAAGTATTTACACAATTAAAACTTCTTTCATCTCACAAAAAGCTTAAGTTTTGTTTACATGTAACTATATTTATCTACTACGAGAAGCATTAAAATCTTGCATACATACTGATTTAGTCAATACTTCAACCTAAATGAAGGCATGTATAGTTATACTAACACATTCTTTGTTTTAAATCCCAACAAGGTAAATGCACATAAATGAATTGCTATGTGCGATATTTTTTTAAACCCACTCATCTTAAACATTAAATAATTCTTTAAAACTAACATTATTTTTATCTATCATTAAGTTATAGACTTGCTCATTTAATATAGTGTAATAACGCACCCATTAAGTACTCATTATGCAACAAACAACTACTTTACATAATGCAAGTCAATGCACTAGCTAAAATATACTATCACAGCCAAAAACATTTAAATATTTTTTAATTATTCTAGGAAGACTATTTTGTGAATTGCTAGCAAATTCTCGCAAACTTCCGAAGAACACCATGTTTAATTCTTATCTATGCAGCATAACATTTTGAGTAACTATAAAAAATGGTATGGATAATGATAGGTTAGGCCTACATCGGGAGAATTGAGCGCACGCGTTATAAATTATCAAAAGTAAAATATGTATATTCGCATAACAAAAATACATATTTAGCAAGAATATTTACATATAAGTAGCAAATATATAGTGACTCAAGAATCATACAAGATAACAAGACATTTCCTTCAATCGCGTATTAAGTAAATTAACCAAAGTATTGGTGTAATGAATATCCAACTGCAAATAGTAAGAATGTGATGAGATGAAATCAAATACCCATCGACAGATGAAAATCAACAAACAGGAAAGGAATATAACTATAGGTTTGAGAATATACTCATTGCTTCATTGCAAGTCAAACCCGCATTTTAACACTAGTATTTACATCTTGAATAACTATCATGTTTAATTTCACTCTAAGTATACAACTTACAACAACCAAAACTAACATCCAACTAGCATATGCGTGATAGTATCCATAACTTATACATGCTATCTTGCAACACACTACACAGCAAACACCTAAACAATATGCATTTTCATTAACGTTCTCATTCTATATTCAACTCCAATACAGCATTCATTACCTCTCTATACCAATCTATCAAAGCTCATCGACAACAAAGAAACACATATACTCACCCATACAGGCCTCCATCAGTCCAACATAATCTCTGGAAGGAGAACAACTTTCTCGCAGAAAAGATGCAAGTGAGTGCTTTATTTAAGAAGACTACACAATCACAACCTGCATAACATATGTAATTAAAGCATACTATTAAAAAATCTTTTTCAAAAATTCATACACTTTATAAATGATACATTCAACACAAGCATGTGTGAAATAACTATTCTACATATAAATCCTCAATCCTCTATCCTCAATCCTCAATTTCCTGACCTTAATCCTTAATCCAAAATATCATTCCTTATTACTCAAAAATTGGTTCGTATTCCTCGAAAATAATTCCTTATTCCTCACAAATCATTCCTTATTCCTCAAAAAACATTCCTCAATTCTCAACCCTAAAAAACTGCTCCATATTCCTCGAAAATCATTTCTAATTTCTAAAAATCATTCCTCTATCATCAATCCTCAATCATCAAAACTCATTCCTTTTTCCTCAGAAATCATTCCTCAATCAGCAGTCCTCAATCCTCAAAAATCGTTCCTTATTCCTCATAAATCATTCCTCAATCCTCAATCCTCAAAAATCGTTCCATATTCTTCAAAAAACATTCCTTATTCCTCAAAAATTGATTCCTATTCCTCGAAAATTGTTCGTTATTCCTCATAAACCGTTCCTCATTCCTCAATCCTCAACTCTAAAAAACTGCTCCATATTCCTCAAATTGCATGACATGGGTCGATACGGACTTGTGGGCCTTACAGAACATAATCTAGTTCCTTAACTTACTTACTTTCCGGCCCAAAACCCCGTAATGTACATAAATTAATTCGCGACTATCATCAGATAGTCTCAGTTATTTATACAAGATCTGATGAACCTCACATGGCTTATAGTGTTAGACACTAATACAATCTGTAAAAAAAATTGGGAACAACATTACTATCACGGAACTATTTGATAGACACACACTGAAGAAATTTGTATGGTACAAAATCCGTAACGCTCCTTGGATGATACTAACTGAATAAGAAAGAAAATGAAAGAAGGAAATTGGACAAAGAAAAAATATATAAAACCAAAGACAAGATAATCAAGCCCGTTTTAGAGTTTCACATGATAGTGTTAAGTATTGCATATATGTAAAGCCTTACTAGAATATTTCACATAAATTCCTGATACACCTTGTTACGGATCAGGCTAGCTAACTTGATTGCCGCACCGAACACGGAAACCAGAATAAGGACCGCGGGCGTTTTGAATAACAGGAATGTTGTTTCATCAACATGGGCTTTAAATTAAGGCGGGCAGAGCAGCGGAAAGGGTCTTACCTCACTGAGTCACCGCCGAATGAAGATGAAGAGAGGACGAATGTTGCGTCTGTCGTAGGCGAGAATGATACCAGCCGTCGGCAACACTATTAAGATGAAGACGTTCCTAACAGACTTAAAATAGAGCCGTGGCTAAAACTCTATAAAGTTTATAACTTTAACACTTAAAAGCTTGCTAATAACTTAATAATAATGAATTCACTTTCAGTTCCCCCGAGTTGGTAATAAAATTGAATTTAGCGAGAGTTATGTTAATTATTTTACATAAAGAATATTTAAGATGAGGAGTTTTGAATTAAAATAATAAAGTGCCGCCTCTGAACCATGTCTTCACCAAGCCAAATAGAAGTGGTTTGCCCCTTCTTAAAAGGGCATAACAACCTACTACTAAGTTCGTGAGAACCAGCCAGGTTTTGATCTGGAACCAAGTCAGTCAACGAATGCACAATTTATAAATCCATTAGTACTGAAAAACGAATGCCACAGGAGTACATTGCTTAAATACACAAATTATAAAATTATGCACTCCATTTTGTGCTCCCATGTTAACACATATTCATCTACTTTTTTGCGATATTCAGCAAGCGGTTCTAAAACTATCCCTGTCGTAATAACAAAATTCGAACCCGAAAGAATATAATGATCTGCGACCGATTAGTATTCTTCTTACATCGTCAAAATTAACTGAAAACTTTGGTTAAGAACAGTTAGTCTCGTACACAGAAGAGATAATCTTGCGTATGAGAAGCAATCGGACTTCTGAGCTGGGTATAGTATAAATAGCATACAATAGTGGATGTGACCCCCAGTTTTTACAAAGTAGTAGACTAATTAACGATCAAGGGTGAGAATTTGTGAATTCAGTGTCAGCAGAATTTCACAGGCTCACAGGGACACAGAAGAGAATAACCTCTGCATATCACCCACAGGCAAATGGCCTTGTCGAACGCTAAAATCGAATGATAAAAATTGTACTGCTGAAAATTTTGCTGGAAAATAATACCACGATTGTTAAAGTGCCATCCAAGGAGTGTTGTTGCACACAGATGCAGTAAGCATAGTTCAACTGGCTACTCCCCATTTTTCTTGTTATATAAAAGGGAGCCTATCTTTCCAGTTGACACATTAAATGAAGAATGGAGACAAAATGACAAAGAAATGTGTGTATCAGAGAGTTTTAATTAATTAATTGACAACGCAGAACTAAACAAATATGGCCTCTATTCTGGCCATGAGGAAAAAAGTTGATTCGTATGTCACCGAATATATGAAACAGTCGCAAGAAAAACAACGTGATATTTATGGCAAAAGACACGAAATACAGAACAGTAGAATAGGGATCGGTGACAAAGTTTTGGTGAAAAATGTGCGGCGAGATGATAGAAAGAGAGGGTGGTGCGATAGACCCTGGACTGGCCAATACATTGTGGTGGCTATAACTCGCCGTGGAGGGGGGAGCTACAAAATGTTAATGCTGGCAGTGTCGTTAAGCGAAAGCACAACATTTCACATTTGAAGACGTTCTTGAAAAGAACGTCGTACTCTGAACAGTCTGAGGATGAGCCATTGAATATATTTGACCAGCTCAAAACACACAGCTGACTTTCAAATTATAGATGTGATCAACCAGGAAAACCAGAGTCGCGTTTTCTTTCTTATTGACAGCAAATGGCAAGAAGAACTAATTATTTGGCTTTTTTTTTTCCAACAGCAAATGAAAGAGTTTCATCAACCTAAAGCTTTGGGTGTTCCCAAATAAATGCATGAAACCATGCCGGATGGTAATTATTGGCTTCGGTGTATATCGTTTGTTATGTCTGGAACTGAGAAGTATCACATGATACTATGGTCACCTATTGTTAAATTAATGTCGCTAAACGAAGACAGAATAAGTGTCTTATAGCAAGGGGTGACATTATATTTGTAGAACCGAAATGTTCAATGAAAAAGTTTGGGCAACTGAGGTAGAGCTGTTTTCCACTGCCATAATGCTTCAAACTAACATTTATGTGTTCTGTAGAAATATAGATTCAATGCTGATTCAATAAAAGTCTATTCCAATGGTCAGCTTGATTATAAAACTTCATAACCCATACGATTAATTTATGTACATTACAAACACCAATCTCACTATGATGCAGTATTGTATGTAACAGGCTGCAAAGCGTAAAATTATTTAATGCTTGTTATTCAGCAGGTTTTATAATACCCAGAAGTACAATATGCTATGTATAAATATATTCAGCATACTTTCTGAAGAAAGGAAGGTTTATCAGATAACCTTTCCTGCTTGTGATTTATGTGTGTGTGCAGTGTGTGCAGCTGCCCGTGTTTCCCCAAACCAATTTTTGAAAGCGTGGACCTATTTTTACCAAACTCGGTACACTGATAGCGTTCTGTAATGACACCTCACTTTCATGCTCTTGAACCATTTAGTGCAGTTATTTTCAAAATGATGGCCTTTTTTAATTTGTCTTACTATGTCGTATATCAGGAACAATATTACTAACTCGAAAAAAATGTGGTAGGTAAACAGAACGCATTGTCACAAATAAATTTCCAAAAAATTGTCATTGAATCGCCATTTTCAAAGATAGTGGCATAGAGAAAATAAAGCTGATGCCTGATGTCTCAGCAACCGCTCAACCAATGCCTACAAAATTTGGTTTTCAAGTAGTACAATGACAATCAACTTAAGGTTGAAGTAGAGCAATTGCCTATGGAGCACTGCACCCGACTATACAAGGTGAAAAACTCATAACAAAAGGAGTACAGATGCCATGACAATTGTCAGAAAAATTTGATTTATGGTGTATATGAAAGAAGAATGAATATCTTTTGCAACATTATAACATATTTTACCAAAATATAATTTTTAAATATAAAAAATTAATCTACTAAAAGAGTTAGCATTTTAACCAAATTGAAATGAAACAGTCCTTTACGTCTGGAGTACACACTGCGTTTAACATATGATGGCACCTTCAGTGCGTGTAATGCTGTACTTCTTAAATACATTAAATTTAATGTGGGGAGAGTGGCTGAATTTCTGAATATTGATGTCGTGGGGAAACTAACTGGTGATCTGCCAAGTGATATTACTCGGTAAAGGGCGCCAGCCTAAATTAAGCAAGATTAAATAACTGAAATGATGTTTAAGACTGTATTTCATTAACCAATGTGACGCGTGTATGAGCTTCTACCTGCGTGCATATGTGGTTGATTTCATAGCTCATGCACCTCCCTCTCGTATCGCATTCATTCATCGGTTTGTTGGCTATATTTATAAAATTTGGCATGGGATATTAGTAGTCTGTTGATGCATCTCAGTAACAAGTCCGCTCGAAGCCAGGCGGACTCCAACTCCAGACGTTCTCTGCGTACCCAACTCACCTTGTTACACAACATGACAACCCATAGTTTGCTAATCAGCTGAAAAATTATTCTGACATGCAAAGACTATTAAACCTACTTTGCGTTCTTTCAGATTCAGTTTACATATGTTAGGAGAGGATCCAAAATAAGAAATCATGTAGAAAAGAGAATACGAAACACGTTATACACAGTGTAATTTCCAGCAATTATCCTTTTATTCAATAAAAATATTCAGACATGTGTAAACTTAAAAATCAATGCTGGAAAATGAAGCAATGAAACAACCCTGAATGGCAATGACAATATTAAAGAAAAGATTTTTAGAACCTACACTGTAGTTAAGGAGTGGCTGGACGTAACGGTCGTTAGCATATATGAAAGTCTAACGTAACACACTTACACTGTAAAAATCCTCTCTTAAATAAAAAATGTCTCAGTTCAAAAATCTACTAATCTTATGCCTCTGGTGTAGCTGCTGCAGTTAAAATACTATAGCTCTCACTCGGGTTTCTCGTGGTTAGTAAAAATGTGCTGGATTAAGCTACGGACGCCTAGCCAACATGGCGTCGGGTTGAAACTTCTAGAACAAACGCCATCTTGTCTGTACTAGATACGTAGCAAAATTGAGTACTGTATTTCTCACGTTACTGTAGAGTTGATCTCGAAGAAGAATGCCATTTATTTTGTAGGAACAGGGCACGATTAAATCTTGTAGGCTGAGGATGCAACATTAAGAAGTGTACGAGTTCTGTATTACGTGGCTCACAGTTCACGAACGTAGCGACGTCTAACTACCTGACTATTTACTAAACAGCTGCTTAATACTAACACGGAGGAGATCTTTCACGCTCTATTCGACGTTAATACACGAATAAAAAAAATTAACGCGAGCTGTTAAAACTGAGCACCCTAAAATCTAACTTAAATATCCTAGGCCTCGTCCAACTTCTGAACGGGCGTCCTGTTCTAACATCTTGATTCTTCGGAAGATGACGGCAGAGAGAGCGATATTCTAACCGAAGTGGACCTGCCTACCCTATGCTGGACTCTTCCGCCAATAAGGGTGCAGGGTTCAAACCTGCTGACCAATCGAATGCCTCGCTACCTAAATCTAAACTGACTCACTCCAAAACGGCATAAATCCCTAATCCACAGAATTTAAGGTCTCGTAGAAATGTAATAAAAATATACAAAAAATATCCCTGAAACATTAACAATCAGTTAAGACCGTGAAAAAGTAATTAATATAAAATATTAATTTAAAAACACAAACAAAAATAAAACTAGCTAACTAAATGCATTTAAACATGAATGTCACAACATACGGAAAATTACAAGAGTTAAATATAAACAAATTTTAACGCGTGAAAATCACTTAAATTATGTTGACAAGATGTATAAATAGTGAAAAATGTGGATGTTACTAAATTTTAACACATTTCCAATTTGGATGCTTCAGAAAACCGAATTTACAAGAAAATCTTCTTCAAGACTGATTGTCATAATATTGTTACAATTTCTCTCTAAAAATTAAGTTGGCTAAACCAAGTTCTTTAAGGGTCTTAATTAGATAAAAATTATAATTATAATTTCCTAACAATATTTACAATAACTACAAACAAAATTCTCTCAACTCAACATCATACAATAAATTTATATCACTTAATGACCCCAATTAATACAATTTTGAATTACCACAAAGAAATCAATGAAATAAAATAATTAAAAAATCAGTCCCAATAGACAGTGTATCAACTTATTCAATTATTTTATAAATTATGCGTCCATATTTGACAGTTCCAATATTTACAATAAAATCCGTATTACATGTTCATTTTCAGTCCATGTCCCGCCAGTCCGCAATGTTCTAGAGTCCTTCGAGCCCCCTCGTCGGTTTCACACCCTCTCGTCCATTCATACCACGAACACCTCGTCCACATCGCACCCCATTTATCTTCGCGCCCGCACGCGGCTAGATTGCCTTCGCCAAAGACTGCTGGCTGCTGGACCGCGGCAGTATATATAGTGTCGTAGGCCGTTACCCAGAATTTTCTCTAACTCGCGCACTGCGCCGAGCGTCCTAATTCCCAGAATATTCATGCGCCTCCTACTGGTGTCGGCTTCTTCAACGGGGGGAAGAGGGCGGCCTGTGATGCCAGTCGGTCTCACCGGAATATTCTTGCACCTCCTGTCGGCTTCTTCAGCCGGGGAAGGGGAAAATGTGACGTAAGCAAGTCTCACCGCTGTCAGTTATTCACGGGCTTCCCAAAATTGGGGAAACCAGGCAGCGAGCGCGTCTTTCCGGGAAGAGGGGAGGGATAGGGTGGGTCATCCTGGGCCAGGTATAACGGGAGCCGGTGGCAGATGCTAGCTACAGCCCGTAACAATGCCCCCTCCTTAAGTCTGTTCTTCCCAAACAGACTCTCCAACATCACGACCTCCGTACAGCACCAGTTGCTCTATGTAGACAACCTTAGGCTTCTCCCAAGAGCCCTGTCGACAAATTCGGTAGACCACATAATTTATTTGTTTCAGGATCCTGTACGGGTCGTCCCAAAATTTTTGTAGCTTCCGACAATACCCCTTATTCCTTTTAGGGTTGTATAACCACACCAGCTGTCCTCCTTAAAAAGTATCCTCAGGCATTCTTTGGTGTTATCATGTTTCCATTCTGTCACTATTAAATTTAAGGTGCTTCTGGGCAAACTTAGGAATGTTGGTTATCTTCTGACGTAGTTGAATCGCATATTGTAAGTTGACTGCTTCTTCTTCCACTGGATGTCCGAACAGCAGTTCACCAGGTAGGCGGAGCTCTTTTCCAAACAGCATCCTTGAAGGTGTTACCCCTGTGAACTCGTGAACCTACGAGCGATATGCCAGGAGATAAAAGGTTACCTTGGAGTCCCAATCTTTCAAATTGTCTTCTATGAAGATCGCCAGATGCTGTTCCAGGGTACGATTTATCCTCTCGACCATCCCATCCTACGTAGAAAGCCACAGTCGGCAGACTGTGGTTTTACTACTGGCACTGCTGGATGATTGCTGGCTCTGAATACTTATGGGTACACACTAATGGCCCTGTTATGGTTGACTGCTGGCAACAGGACACCTCGCGTGCTATTTATGGCCCACTGATGGAATTTTGATGGAAATGAAACTGGTGGTTGAGAGTCCATGCCCTATTAATGGCCCATAAATGGCTTACCACCTATATTCCAGCAATGGCCGCACATAACCTATACTTAGTGCTGGTAAATATGGGTAGCCATCTATAGGTATTTTGATGGCCGTGAAGTGGTACATCGATGGGCTATTGCTGGTGCAATTTGGCTTACTATAGGAATTTTTATGGCTCCCACTTTTCGCAGATAGCTTCTTCAAACTACACACACACACACACACGCATTTATGTACATATGTGTGTCTTATATAATTATAGATTATTTGTAAATATATACTGGTGGGAATATCTACGGCAAATTGATGTAAATACAGTGACTGGGATTGAATAATTTGACAAATCTAATGTTTTCCATGTATGACTGCATATAATTAAATTGAGAACTCAAAAAGAACAATATTTAACCATCTTTAGAAAATTAACATTGAAGTGCTTTTGCTGTTGCGCATCACAAAAATATTCGAAGCTGCCATCTGCCTTTCAAAACAGATGAATAGCATCCAGATGGCATACATACTGCGAAAGATTACATTAAAACCAAGTTTTTTGATTTAATATCGCTATTCATGTAGGAAAATTTCTCTTAATGTCAGTATTTTATCTATCCGCATCTTTCTAAAAAAAACTCATTTGTTCACATGGTAAATTTTAAGACAGTTAAATATCTGGTGTAATTTATATTATATTAGTGTTTGTTAATAATTCAAGTCCGAATACATTATAAATCAGATCATCTAAACATAAGGAGACCCAATGATGTAATAGTTAGCATGCTGGGCTGTCGATGCAAGCAGTGTGGGTTCGTGCCCCCTCCTGCAATGGTAAGCATAAGATTTTCATGTCGTATAATGTGTTTAATAGTGGAGTAAAGGGAATTGAAAACAAAGAAAAGTTTACATTGATGGTCGAAATAGCTACTTTTAAGAGATACAGTTAAATATAGGGTGAAAGCATGGCTAGCACTCAGTAGGCCATCTGATGGCTGTGAAATGGTGCATAGATAGGCCATTGCTGTTGTAAGCATATGGGCCATGCTTGGGCCATTTGTGTTCACCACACATGGCCTAGTTATGGGCAGAGTATGGCTAGTTAGTGGTGCCACTTCAGGACCAGGAATCGTGCTGGATGCATCTCGACTGTACACCATCCATGGGCCATATGTGGTTTGCTACATGGGATTCGACTAACTGTGTAATACTTTGGTATGGGTTATATTCATTCCTAAAATCCTAGTTGCCTCTTGGAAAAGAGTTGCTTCAAAATTTCGTCCTTGAGCATAATGACTTAAGTCGATCTGTTGGGGGTCGCAAATAGTACCTATGAATCTATTTGGGGGTCTATGATATCACTAGTCCGAAAATGGTCGTTAGGTATGATTATAAAATAACTTAAGGCATAATGGTGTATGTCGGCTTGTAAGAAGTCGTAAGGATTACCTACAATTCAATTTTGGTGTCTATCGGTTCGGAAATGGTGTCCAAGTATACTTATAAATTTAGCAATGACATAATGGTCTGTATCAGTTTTTTAGGGCATGTAAGCATTAAATACTATTCAATTTTTTGTTTCTTAGTCCATCGGTTCGGAAATGATGTCCAGAAATCCTTATAAATTTTATTATGGCATAATGGTCTGTACCGGCTTGTTGGGGCTTGTAAGTATTATCTACGATTCAGTTTTGATGTCTCGAAGTCTACCGGTTCGGAATTGATGGCCACGTATGCTTATAAATTTAGCTAATTCACTGGTAATTTTCCTTGGTTTTCTTTGGACATCCCTGTGACAAGGAGTAAAAATTCACTAGCGAATTTCCAGGGGGGATAAACATTCACGGGAAGTATTTGATTGTTTGATCTTGATAATTGTACAATTTTGTTTGCATACTGATAAATAATGGTGCACTTTTATGAAGTGGTTAATGTTTAATTGAATTAAATTTTTTTTTAAGTACACACTGCTCTTTCATGTCTGGTGTAAGCTATAGATCTGTAGCCTTTTGAATGCAAATTCAAATTCATAATGGACCTCTGACAGTTAGCATAGTAGTTCCAGAGATTCTGTGTTTTTTTTTTGTAACTTGATGTGGTTATAAAAGTGAAATTGTAATAGATCTTATAGATTTTATTACTACAGCCTCTGAGCAAATGTGGCCCCTTGTTTGGGTGCTATAGCCACTGAACCACTGTGACTCCACTTCGGGGGTGCTCTACCCACTAAGCTACTGTGGCCCACTTTTGGGTACTCTGTCCACTGAGCGAATGCAGCCCCACTTTCGAGTGTTCTAACTACTGAGCCACTGCGGCAAAGCTATTGGGTGTCCTAGCCACTTAGCCACTGCTGTCCCACTTTAGGTTACTCTATTCACTGAGCCACTGCGGCTCTACTTTTGGGTCTCTAGCCACAAAGCCACCGCGAGCCAAATTATCTGGTGCTCTACACACTGAACCACTGCGGCCCCACTAGGATGGTGCGCTGGCCAGTGAGACACCACGGCCCCACTTGAGGGGTGCACTACCAACTGTGCCACTGCGGCCCCACTGTTGGGTACTCTAGCCACTTAGCAACCGCGGCCTCACTTTTGGATGCTCTAGGAACTCAAACCCTGCTACCCCACTTTTGGGTTCTCTAGCCAGTGAGCCACCGCGGCCTTAATTTTGGGTGCTCTAGCCATTAGGCAACCACAGCCTCACTTTTGGTGCTCTAGCCACTACGCCACCGCGGCCTCACCTTTGGGTGCTCTAGCCACTACGCCACCACATTATCATTCTTTGGTGTTCTAGCCACTAAGCCACCGCGGCCCCTCTTGAACGTTGCTCTACTCACAGAGCAACTGCGACCCCAATTTTGGAGGCTCTAGCCATTAACCCACCGCGGCCTCACTTTTGGTTGCTCTAACCACTGAGCCACTGCGGCCCCATCTATGGTTACTCTATCCACAGAGCCACTGAAGCCCCACTTTTTCGCTGCTCTAGCCACTGCGGCCCTGCTTGAACTTTGCTCTACCCACTGTGAAACTGAGGCCCCACTTTTGAGTTCTCTAGCCACTACGTCACCGCGTCGCCGCTTGAATGTTACTCTACTCACTGAGAAACTGCGGCCCCAATTTTGGGTTCTCTAACCACTGAGCCACTGCGCCCCCCATTTTCGGTGCTCTAGCCGCTAAACTACCGTGGCCTCACTTCTTGGCGCTCTAGCCACTACGCCACCGCGATCTCACTTTTGGTGCTCTAGCCACTAGGCCACCGTGGCCCAGCTTGAACGTTGCTCTACCCACTAAGCAACTGCGGCGCCAATTTTGGGTGCTCTAGCTACTACATCGCCTTTTCCGGAACATACGAGCGTAAGACCCAAAACCCATTTCAAAATTCTCAACGGTTAGTGCCACGAATCGAACCGTGCTCTCCCGGGTGACACGCAACAACACTACTGCGTGAAGGAGTAAACCATTTCCTCGCTTTATGCTATTGATGGTAATCACTTTCTTGTCAACATTTATTCTTTTGTGTACCAAACGAGAAGTAAAATTAGTTATATCTCTTCAAAAATCCATAAAATAAGTTGAAAAATCACAATATTCACTATTTTATGCTTCAATATTTTTAATAGGTATTATTCACTTTTATAGTCCTACTTAAGTTCGTTGATATGTCGCGCACGCTCTCATACATCTAAGTTATTCACTTTTGTTGGGGCTATAGTGAGGAGCAGATAGAAATGGAGGAGAGGCGAAATAAAATGGTGGATGAAACGATAGGTTCTCAAGAATAACCGATGGACAACGTCAAAGTCCACCATGTTTCCCACATGCGAGTGAACGCAACGCGTTTCGAACCCCGTTCGCCGTGGTGGGAACCACGTGGTCCGACCACTTCATCACCGCGGCCCATATACAGAATGATTCGTAATTAGACCGACAAACTTCGGGAGGTGATTCTTCATGAAAAAGTAAAAGGAAAACATATGTTACACCTTATATCTAAACCGAATATTATGGGAGGTATGAGCCCTTAAAAAACGAGGTTTTAAACCGTATTTGCGCAAAATATCGGTAACGAAGTAAAATTCAATGACAACTCTTGGAACATTATCGTGTGTTATCGGGACCTTCAACGTAAGAGCCGATATTTTGCACAAATATGGCTTAAAATCTCGTTTTTTTTTTTTTTAAGGGGTCATGCCTCCCTTAATATTCGGTTTAGGTATAAAGTATCACATATGTTTTCCTTTTACTTTTTCATGAAGAATCACCACCCCCCCCCCCCCCCCCATCATAAGTTTGTTGGTCTAATTGAGAATTAGCCTGTATATGTAAACACACACGCACATATTCGAGGGTGGGCTGTTTAGAAATTCCATCGTGTGGTGACACTTCGTCTGTTCTGAGGAAGTGACTCTGTGACAAAAGAGCATAAATGCTATTTACGATAAAGTGAGCGCTTTTGTAATCAACCTTAGAGAAAAGTAGTTTCCTCTATCTGCCGCACTGAGTGACATGCGCCCAGTAAAGTCGGTAACGATGACTGGAAAGTAGTTCCATATCTTAACGTCGAATCAAAACTGTTAGGCAACCGTTTCTGGTGAATTATGTTTTCTTTCGCTTTGTGTGTTTTTTAATGCACCGAAGTGCAAAAATGAGCAGATTAGTTAAATATACATATTTTCCTTGTAATTTTACAGTTTCGCTTGACCGACACATGAATAAAGTAATGACGCCCATGACCACGTAAATCTTACATAAGGCGGAAGAATACACAACGTGCATACAAGTAGATCTTAAGCAAGGTTTTCAAAAGTGCTCATTTTACCGCGAACAGCCTATACAAGGACAGAGTTGCAACTCAGCTGAATAACGAGAGAAACTTGTCATATTCGTTCGTTAGCCGAAGTCGGCCGAAGTAGGTTCTACGGTACTGCCAACATTAGAACACAGAGTTAACTCCAAATATCCAATCTTTTATGTTGGCAGACAATTTAGCCAGCATGTTTTTCTTATTTATTTATTTCTCTGCAGTAATATTTATTGCGTTATTTATCCACAATTTTTCATACCACAAATGGGTTTGAGAGAACAATATTATTAATCATGAAGATGAAACCCAACTTTATAAACAGTATCATGCAAATATTCACGAAAATGTACGTGGTATGAAATAAAACTTGTGAAGACCACACAGACAAAGAATAATCTGCCACCATCATCAAGAAGAAAATATGCAATGAAGTACATATTTCTACAAAATCTAAAAAAGAAAAATTTATTGTCGTTTATTGTATATTTATGTGATCGGGGTAGTAAATGTCATGTTTAAATATGCAGAAAATAATTTTAATTCCGAAGAACCTCGGCTTCGAATATCTTCGCTAAGGATTCGTTTTCCTTATTCGCGTTGCTGCGGCCTGTCTGCGACTGTTACCCATGAATATACTCGTAGCTCATGGCAAGCTTCTTTCGTGCGAGTAAAGCCAACGCGCGTATTTTTTTTTTTTTCGCTAGAACTGCAGTTTTTATTATAACGGAAGATGCTTAAGATATTACCTTTAGTAACCAGACAAATGTTTACCACCATATTTTATGTCGAGTTACGCAACTGTGACCAGGAAACGTCAAGCAAACGTACGATGAATAGGCAGTGGGAACATAAGTCGTATTCAAGTGGCGGTACCATTTCAAGGAAAGCCGAAAGAGTATTCAGGATTAGTCGAGAATTAGGTACCCAGAAACATCAGTTTAGCTTACGTTTGTTCGATCAATAAAATGAGGTTCTTCTTTCAGAAACGGATCTGCTTTCACAGTGTTCTCGTCGTTCATAGATCTATTTTCCATTATCTCTTTGCGAAAAAAGTATTTTCCCCCCTTTGGGATGGAGGATGGGTTATGTAACTCGAAAAGACGCCACTATTTTATGCTATATCCCCTGTCACGAATGTGGGCTGCTTCCCCCTAATCTTTATTATATCTGCAACCCACATCGCATCATATATGTGTTACGGACATAGCTTTCTAACTCGCTTGGCAGGGGGAAACATAATTTCTTCTGTACGTTTCTTTCCTTCACTTAATTGCAATCGTTCACAAAAGACATGACTACATTGTCTTAAGCATTAACTTATTTTTAAGGGTGGGTCTTAAACCATTAATAAATAATGTTAACTACTAACTTCAAAGTAAATTACTGTAGTAAGGCTTTAAATGAAAGGGAACATTTGGCATTAATACATTATAAATCATCCTGTGTACCATAACATTAATTAGATATATTTAGCACCAATCTACTCTAAGACTCAATTTCTCTTTACATCACTGGGCAAAACACTAAATAGAAGCCAAAACATTGACTATCTAGGGGCACTTAGCCTGAGTGCCGTCACCAGGGTAACCCTATGTAAAAATCCAATAAACACCCTAAAACTGGTATTCCATTTCAAATTGTTCTCACCCTTCAGTGATTATATACTAAAAGGGGGAAACAAAACAGGAACTCAGCCCAACATAACACCTACTGAGGCATAAAACCAATAAACAACCACACATATGGCTTGGTCTCCCTGGGCATTAAGATATAGAGACCAGAGACGAAAGCAGGCTTTCAAGTGGGACCACTAAGAGTAGCCACGATCCCCCACCTAGGACAGCTCTCCTGCAATACTATGAGTTGCCACCCCACAGCAAAACAATGCTCTCGCCCAAGGAGAACCAACACATTAAAATCAAAACAACACACCTGAACTATTATAATTCACCAGGGTGGGTGATACACCCATACCTACCATGATACATAAAAAACAAGGGTTGAAAAAGTCATCAGAGGGTATACCACGAGCCCTTTGGGCAGTCCAGGCCATGAACTCCCTGTTCGACCATGCCATCTCCATGTCGGCCCCATCAACAAAGTTCCTGGAGGAACCGGTGCTAGCCTCACCAAACCTCCCCTCCAGGTGGCCGATAACGAAAACTACAATAAACTACTCAAACACGCACTAACTATCGCGTCCGCGCATTTCCTTCTTTCACATTAAATTTAAGAATGGGGGTATCCCCTTTATTAACTTTCTCGGCCCAGTGTGTTCGAGAGTGCAAGAACTAAGTTTTGGGGAATGCCCGGTAACCAGAAACATTCCCCGCCACCTCGCTCCCGAACGCAAATGGCATTGTCGAAACCACACTGCAGTCTATCGAAATGGTCTTATTTACACTCAAACATATATAGTTCACATCTCACTCTCACTTTTCCTTGACCTCAAGAGGTCCTTCTGTCAGTTCCCATCTCTCATTCCAGTGCCATCTGCCTTGGTCGTCATCGGTTGCTGGGCAGGTTTCCCCATCCATTAGTTGTCTTGTTTGGTATGACATGAGCCATGAGTGATTGAGGGATATGCAGTGGGAGGGGGTGATTTCCATTTTTCCTTTCCCATTCTTGTTCCTCCATCCTGAGATCGGCACAGCCGAGAGGGGGGCTTGCAGACTCCTTTTCGGTTCCCCTCCCCCGCATCTATCCTTCCTCAATCAGGAATCCATCGAGGGGAAAACCATTTCTTGTACCTTAAAACATTGCCATGTCGTCAACAGTCAAAGGTACGCCTCCCATGTGTACGGACAGTATCCCTTAAGATGTCGGCTTCATCGAACTGCTCACCTCTATGCCAATAATATTCCTCGAGCTGATTTAGTAAACCCTGCTGCTCAGTCGGCAGGCCTGCCTGGACGACGACAAGCCTGTCGACAGCCTCCATCCTGAGGAAGAGAATTCTGCCCCCCCCCCCCCCCCTCAATCTGCCTGACTACAAGGGCCAGAGTAGCCATGAGTGTATTTATGTCCTCGAGTCTGGAGAGTATTGCTCCCTGTATCATCTCGTTATAGAGCCACTGTAGGTCGTCTGGGTTTCCTTGAATAAGCCAGGCCTGCACTAAGGCATTGACCATATTCTTATCATCCAGCCAGTCTATCGTCATAGTTCTTTGCGTGACCGGGGTTGCTGCATTCCTTCTTAGCAACTCCATATGGAGGAAGATCTCCCTATTGGCCTCTGTTTCCCTAGGCTGTTTAGTTCGAACTTCCTCCATTGGCACTCCTATTTCCCAAACCTGGCTGGCGCGGTTCTTTGCACAAATCATTTTTTTCCTGTTAGCCCTTTGGAGCCGGCCTATGCTGCATGCAGCACAAGCAAATCCTTCTCGGACAAACACCACAAGGCTCCAGCTACAGTGCCAACCATCTCCATTACTCTGGCTTCCTTCGCTCTACTACCCCAGCTCCATGACTTTCGCCTCAGAGCTGGGACGGGGCAACTCCTCTCCTACCTTTAATTTTCCATTTCCTGTGTCAGGCTTCTCGGAGGGGGACTTCAGCACTCCTCCCTGTAACCCCTTTCTGTTGTTACATCCTTGACAGGAACCAACTGTTGCTGGCTTCCTGCTGCATGTGAGGCGAGAAGACCCTCCTCACACTTATCCAATAATGCCACTCTTGGAAAGATGTGTTCACCCATTCCGAGAGTCAGTGTCATCTTCGCTCTTTGTACTGTCTCCGAATTTGAGGCTTAGCTGGCGACTCGTCCACCAGACATCGAAGTTCTCCCTTTTCATGCCTATTCTGGCATGGTATCTCATGATTTCCCTGATCATGCCCCTGTCCCTAAGCATGTCCCCAAGGTGGAGAGGTCCGTGTTTCCCCTCAAATTACAATCTAAGATCATCTTTCTTGGCACATTCCATCATGCAGGCCGTGGTGTCTGGCACACCGCACACCACGCAGTTGGGTCGTCAACCCGGCTCATAGAAAACAACTCCTTTCGAAAGTTCCCATGCTCAGTCAAGAACTGGGCCAGATAATGACTCACATCGAGCCACTTCTCCAGCCTGAGTCTCTCCTGGATGCTTGGGAAGATTTTGTAGGTGATCCTTCCTTTTTCCGAATTCTCCCATCCAGTCTGCCAGTTTGCCAGTGTGGTTTCCCTCATATTCCGAATCTCCTCTGAGGTAATACATCATTGTTTTCTTCTGGCAATTTCTCCCTTTTTCTTCACCAGCAGATCTAGTGGGGTTTCCCCTGCCAGCACTTGTAGTGCCTCATTCGCTGCTGTTCTATAAGCCTTCTTGACCACCAACAGTGCTGATGTCTGTGCATTTATAATTCTCCTTTTCCCATGGACTCTATCCACCTCTGGAAACCATGCCCCACACGTGTACGTGAGAATGGGCGGGAACACCAACCTGTACATCAACTTCAATGTCCGGTACCCGAGTCCCCAGTTAGCAAGAGCCCCTGCTCTCAGCTTCTGGAACATCACCATAGCCATATTCGCCGCATAGGCAATGTGAGTATGGAATGCCAGACGACTATCAAGGATGAATCCCAGGTACTTTAGTTCATTGACCATCTTAAGTACTCTGCCTCGGAACCTGATCAATGGAGTTTGCTTTAGGTTTCCTTTAAAGAGTATTCCATTCATTTTCTCTGGTGATAAGTCAAATTTAGAATTCTCAGCCCATCCCTGAATACTCCGCAGGGCACTATTCGCATTCTGTTCCAATTCGCTCTGTGACCAGGCCAGGACCAGTAACAGTTCATCATCTGCATAACCATAAATCACGCAACCCTGTGGGAGGTTCAAACTTAGCATTCCCTCGAATATCACGTTCCACAACAGTAGTCCAAGTACTGACCCTTGTGGGTAGCCCTTCAAAAACACCTTCTTTTCTCTGTGGGTCCCCATATCCAGGGTGCACATTCTCTTGCTCAGGTAGCTTTTCACTAGTCCGTACATATTCCTGGGGTACTCCTACAATCGCAGTTACCACAGGATCTGTGGCCACCAAACCGTGTTAAACACCCCCGATATTTCCAGGAATGTCACGAGAACATATGTCTGGTCGTAGTTTAGCACCTGGTCGACCATATCCATAACTGCCATCTCTGTTATTTTACCCCGTACAAACCTGTATTGCCTGGGAAGAATACCCTGAACCATGTCCAAGTATTCCACCAGTCTCCTGTTTAATAAAAACTCCAGGATTTTCCTCAATACTGGTAACAGGGTAATTGGCCTGTACAATTTGGTCTTTTTCGGGTTCCTTCCACCGCCCTTATAGGTCACTATAAGGAGGCCTTTCTTCCACACCATGGGAAAGTATTTTCCTGTAGGCATTTATTGAACAGAGCCAATAACTCCTCATATATACTCGGATATGACTGGATGAGCATTTCCCCAACCATACCATCCAATACTGGAGCTTTCCTGAGCGTAGTTCCTTTAACCATGTTATACAACTCCTGTAGGGAGAAGGGCACTTTTTCTTCTGTTTCCATAAGCATTTGTTGTAGTGTATTGCCCATATCTGGAGATGATGCTCCATTTCCCCTGTCTGATCATCATCATCTGGCAACAAGACCTCCATCATGTGCCTCGTTATCTCCTCAGATGACAGCAACAGATGCCCATCAGCCACAAGTGCAGGTAGCTCCTCTGAGCTTTTGAACTTTCCTGTCACCATCTGATAAACCAAGCCCCATGGGTATTAATTTCCCTTATCTGTGACAAGCTCTCTCCATGCTGTTTTTTTTTTTCTTTCTCAATACTCTTTTGTACTCCCATCTTACGACACTGTACCGCGCCACTGCTCTTTGCCGATCTGCTAGGTGATAAGTTCTTTTAAATTTCTTTCGGAGGTATTTCACCTCTTTTCCACATTACTTCGATCTCATCATCCCACCAGGTATGATTGGCCACTTTTCTCCTGGTCTGGGGGATTGCCTCCTCACAGGCTTTCAGTACTATTTCCCTTTCTTTTTGGCTCTTTCATGCAGGGACATTTTGCTGTTTAGTCCCTTTATACTCGTTGAGACCATGGAGCAGCACTCTGTCGAAGAGGGGCCAGCTGGCTTTAGCAGTCACATACCTGGGCCTTTCTGGTTTGGTCTTTCTTTTACCATCCATAGAGATGGTCAACAGGATCATTATGTGGTCACTGTCTACTTCATCAGATACTCTCCAGTCCCCAAAACTCCCAAATGTCCACACCGTTGCTACAGTTACCTCGAGATACGATTCCGTACCATGGGCTGGAGACACATAGGTCGCCTGATGTCCCTGTCCGTTCATAACCTGCAAGTTTCTCTCCATGAAGTACCTGTTGACCTCCTCCTCTCGATCGTCTATCCATGGAGAATTCCATAGCTCCGACTTGGCATTAATATCTGCACCGAAGATGATGTTCTTTTCGCATGCTCTGGTCAGTATGTTCTCCCACTGATTCAGGTGTGTTTCCAGTGAGTCCTGGGGTTGGAAGTATGATGATATAATCATCACACTCCTTCCTCCCATCTCCTTCTTGACACACGCATAGTGCATGGTCGACAGAGCCTCCATCTGGATTTAAAATATCTCGTGATTACATACCCAGTTTCCTGCCATCGGATTTTCTCTAAATAGAGTGAACCGACCTCATAGAGTTGGTATTTTCCCCCTGAGCATGCAAGATTCCTGTATCACGACCATATCCAGTTGTTGCTGCATCACAGCCTTGTGCAGCTCCATAGTAGGAACTGCACTCCTCTGCAGGTTAATTTCGCTCCATCAACAGACCTAGACCAATGGACATGCTAGAATTTCTTGACCTAAGAGAGGTATCTACAGACACTCTACCAACTGTTGCAACAGACCTGGCCCATTCCATCTTCCCGATGAACAAGGGCATTTCATACCACTTATGGGCAAGGGGTAGTCAGATTTCATGGCGTTCTTCATAAATCATAGTACCAATACAGGTACCGATCTAGCCCACAAAGGCCCTTATAATTCCCCTGCCGAACATGCCGCTTGAAAGAACCCCAGAGAGGTGTCATGGGGTAGCCGTAACCACCTATGCACAGCTGCCTTCACAATCACATCACATGCCTTGAACACTCCAATCGTCACCCTGGCAAATGCCAGCTGGTAAATCAAGGAGGGGAGTACGAAATTTTTAAGTAGCTCCAACCCCTGGTGTGGTTTGAAGGGAGCAGATGTTATACTCCCAAGTAGTACTTCAATTTTGTGTTTGACCATTTTAGCCCATTTCACAGTAAACCTAATTCCCAAATATTTGAAGGTGCTGTATATGTCTAGAGGAGTCAATAGCTCCTCCTTCGCCTTAAACATGAGTTCTGAAACCCCTTGTAATTTTTCTCCCTGCCCATTGCTACCACCACCAGGGTAGACGACTTAACAGCAGACAATACGAATCCAAAGTGGGCCAAAGCCCCATTAACTTATCCAAGTTGATATTTAGGCCTGCCTTTGACCTGGCCAAAAGAACAACGTCGTCAGCAAAGGCAAGTCACGAAATTACCTCCTCACCCAACTTGAACATAATGGACTGGTCCAGGTCCACCATTGCCACATCCATTACCAGGTTGAATGGAACAGGGAAAGTGGGTGCCCCTACCTCACCCCCTGGTTGACTGGCACACCTTCAAGTACTTTTCCAGGCAATTGTAAGAAGGTTTAACCCTACAAATACAGTCGCCTAATATGCCTGAATAAAAGAAACGGAATACCCCTAGTCCTCAGGATATTCAACAGAGGGGTTTAACCCACATTGTCAAACACCTCCCAGTTATCGATGATAGCCATATACAGGGGTGTATAGAGGAAGTAGACACATCCAAAACCTTCACCAACAGCGAAATGTTCTAGGCCAGGCCGTCTTTGTTCACAAAGACCCTCTGCTCGGGCGATATATTGAGCCCTATCTGAATTATATTGCTCAACAGCTTGTGATAGTGACGGAGGACAATAGACGCGATGGAGATCACCCTGAACTCCACAGCGACTGTCGGATGGGACACCTTCGGTATCATTGCTGTCAGCGCAGCCATCATCCAACTGGGGACAGCTTCAGACAGCAAAAATATATTAAAGATACATTTTTTTATGTCGTCCGGTACTATCGACAATCCCCCAATGCTGATCCTGTCAGGCCCAGGTGAAGATTGTCCATTCAACTTAGATTTAACTACTTCATCAAGTGTGATATCCCCTTCTTACCATGCAGGTCTTTTGCATAATTCTCGAGCTCTTCTACCTCTAGGCCTTCACCAGAGGAGAAGAGATTGGCCCACCACTTAGCAGTTTCTGGAGGATATTCACCACAACCACTCATTTCATCTCCCAAAACATGGGCTGCCTCTCTGGATTTTTTTTCCTCCAGAGGTATTGTAATGAGGCATATTCCTGCCTCCTCTGTTCTCTCTTTGAACCAGAGAGAGGACATACTACAGCCTCAGGAAGGGGACCCATACAATCTTTCATCTGGAAAACCCTCCGGAACCAAGCATCAACGATCTCAACCATAGACTGATCATTCAAAGCTGCATCCACTGCAACTATTAGATTTTCGAAATGGTATGTTTCATGTTCCATCTCACCAAGTTCAGCCCTCAGGTCAAGAAGACATTTTCTCAGAGAGGGTTCCGATGTACCAACCTCCTCCCCTTCAGGGACCACAACACCACCTCTCCGTGGAATACAGGTAGTACCCGTAATCCTCCTGTTGGTCAATGGTGACAATGGGTCACCATATTCAACTCTTTTTATTTCATCCATAATCACTTTGTACCGAACCAGCTTTCTCTGCATCTTAATCGATTCAAAGATCCTCTCAAGAAACAGGCCTCTGTGGTGCACCGCTGCCACCAATGCCTAATTAATGAACATTTTATCTGGCAGAAGGAAAACTTCTTCCCTCGCAAGAATACACAATACCTCATCCGTCCATATGGCTTTCTTGGTCGCAGGACCAGGTAGCTCCTCGTTGTATTATCTTCCATGCATACTTCTTTCCTGTTGCGAGACCCCTGACTTAATGACGAATGACCTCTCGTACCACCGACACCATATCATGATGAGTGGCTAGGGGACTTACATTAGTCTAAAAATTAACCCTCTACTACATTACTGTTCTTTAGTCCCATGCAGACCATGATTGCCTTTTCTCATCCCTCGAGGAGGGGGCAAAACCTCCAGTGGCTGGACGGATCACACACATTTCACAGCCCACAGCACTGAATTCCCACGATTTCCACGCCCCTCACTGACTTCTCTCGTATTCCCACGGGGTACTCCACGATACTGCAAGAAATTACCGCGCCTAGACCAAGCCAAAGCTTAGCCTAGGCTTTAAATAGGCCCGTACTCAACCCAGCACCCGAGCGAACGCACTGGCTAAGAATTGGTCAACGGCTCTCCTATGAATCCAAAACGATGCTGTCCCCGTGGCCCGTGTTGCCAAACTGCTGACTTGCGAGACCTCGGCTGGTGAACTCAGGGCCCTGGTCAGCACACACATTTCGCAATAGGTTGGGCCACCTTGCGCCTGCCAAACTGCATGATTTTCGGAAGTCAACCACTGAACTCCCGGGCAGCCGACATCCTCCGCAAATCGCCAGCTCAACACGCACGTAAGTACCCTGCCTACTGTAAATTTCCGGGTTACGCACTTCCTCAGTCGCGGCAAAGAAAAACACAAAACAGAATCACAACTAAACCAGGCGTCAAAATTTTTAAACACGCCACCCCTTGCCAAGGTTGATTTCACAATCCTCTACACAATCAAGAAGATTTCATTTGGTCTTTTCATGCTGCCAAAATCAGAACCCAATCTCCTGCTAAATTTTCCCAAACGGAATTAAGCCATCCAAGTCCATAATATTTACTATTGATGCAGAGCCCTGCTGGGCATGTCAGGAGAAATGAAACACGTGAAAATAACTTGACACCTAGTATGTTACTGAATTATGATGCGTAATTGAAACAATGAGAGTGGTCTTTACACTTAATTGAGCACTTTCGATACCAACCTTTGTAAAATGTCACTCCCCCTGCCTGCGTTTTTTTAAGGGGCGCACTCACAAGCATGTTCCAAGTAAAATTGTTAGCAACGGAGGGAAAGTTGTCTATGTCTTAAACATTGAATTTAAAGTGTTAGTAAATCATTTGTTGAAGTTAGGGAATTCTAAATGACTACCAATTCAAGATAGTGTTAAGTCGAATACTCGGCGATCGGGAATAAATATTTTTGATGGATTTGGAACAAATATAAATGGTGTTGGAACAAAATTTAGGCTGGAGTAGTGATTCAAATTTTGAAGAGTGGCCATCCATCCGGCACTCAGGTGCAAGTGCTGTGCTAAATTAGCTGTAGTGGTCACTGTGGAGTTGGCTAAATGAAAGTGTGTAAATAGTATTTGTAATGGTTAGGTTAGTTAAATAATTGTATATAAAGAGAGAGTGATTTGGTATCGTGAAAAAAATATTTTGTGTGTTGTGAAATTTCAAAATTTCAAATTAATTCCAAAATAATAACGAGTCCTTGAAAGAGTGCGTTGTGTTGAAAGTTCATTTCTTGTTATAAAATTTGACCTTATTTGTGGGGTCTGAATTCGTTAATGCCCATCTCCACTTTGTGGGTTTAGTGTATATGTGTGTGCCTAACTAAACTTAACTTAACCTAACCTAACCTAACCTAACCCAACCTAACCCCCTTAACTGGTAAGCGAACTGACATATATTCGCATAATCTCTTAATAAAACTGTCACAAATCCACTCTCATGCAAACTTAAATGCTTTATGGTCACGCAGTAAATAAAACAAATGAGTAAAATCTGGTGTAATTTACATACATTTCTATGACTGATGTAATAATCTGGCTGCTGTAGAACAGTTATTTAAACTATGGCATAGTACTTGTAAACAAAGTGCCGCTTAGAACGGTATGAACAGTCTTTCTTTGAGTAACGGCTACAGAGTTACTGGAATTTAATCAAACAGCAAGGATCGTACGATATAGTCTTGGACGTGTCTAAACTTGAGCCATGCCTTCCCAGTGATTAAAATATTTCAATTTAAATAGTTTTCGAAATTATTCAACCCTTTAACTATCATCTTATGTGTAAACATGCTAATTTAATACGGTTTCTTGGACATTTGTTTCTATTTCACGATTTTCTGTAACACATTCATCTTCCATTTTGTTTGTTTATTTTAAGTAAAGCCGTGCCCAAAATTTCGGTATGTTGTAATACCTGGAATTTAAATAATTCAGTTTAATTAAAACCGTTTTAATTGTCAGAAGAATTAACTGGCTCACTGATAATCGCAGATGTAATCACGCAGTTTATGTGGGGGGGGGGGGGTGGGGGTGTTTTAATTTTTTTCAAGGTTAAAATTGAGAAAAAAAATTTTATGTGAAAGTGAACGTGATAGCATTTATACGACCGCGGGAAGGAAGAGGTAGTCGTATTATTCAATGCAGAATGCGCAGTTTGAAAGGAAAACCAGATTATTTAATATTATGTGCTATACTGTAGTGCTGCTACACAGCCATTCCAACTAAAAACACTATTGCGCCGCTAATGAAAACACTTTTTATTACATACAATATATATATATATATTTCGTCTTTCCTTTGTATTCATTAGGAGAATGTTTGTAATATACCTGATATTTGTTTAAGTGCAGTATCCTGATCCACCCACGATCATTCTGAGGTATCATGTTCGTTAAACGATCAACACCTAAGCTCAAATTTCAATGGCTTTAACTAACCTTACCATGATTGCATACAATTTTATCAGTCATAGTGTCGTAGTAATAGTAGTAGTAGTAGTAGTAGTAGTAGTAGTAGTAGTAGTAGTAGTAGAACATTGACGTTCAAGGAAATGGGGAGTCGTTTCCGAGGAGGGGGGCACCATGTTGTTACGTCACCGCCCACCATCTTGGATGTCATTGACCCTGACCATGACCTTTGACCTGTAACCTTAACCTTGACCCCGGTGACCTCTGACCCCAAAACACCTTAAAAATAAAAATTATAAAAATTATAAAAATTCTAAAAAAAAATTCCGAAAAAATTTATTATTAAAAATTATTTAAAAATATTGAAAAAGGATCCTCAGAAATGACCCATATTTCCAGGAGCAGGCGAGGTGGACTTGTGACTCTGAGCCAGAAGAGTCGGACTCAGGACCATTGACCTTCGACCTTTGACTCCAAAAATCGAAAAAAATTCACAAGAATATTCAAAAATATTCACGTTTTTAAAAATCCCAAAAGATGTATTGTTAAAAAAATTAAAATATTACTGAAAGATTAATTATTAAAAATTGTCAAAAAATTATTTTAAAATCTTACATTTCCGAAGGTCCCCTCAGCACCACGCCCACAGACGACTGCCTCCCTCACCCCCACAATAAACCAGCTATAGTTGCCGTCAGTTTATGCGTTGTATTTCTGATCATAACTCAAAATGTTGAACGAGCCCAGTTTTTATGGCACGCTGGTTTCCATTACTGTAACTATACCGAGCAATTTTACATTAAATTAATGTTGTAAATTTCGAAATTTTATTAATGTATAAATTCACTACAATTTATTTTACGCCAGAGAGTTCATAAAGAAGGGTCTGCTGCCCTTGTATTAAGCTATAGACGCTAAAATATTCTAATAAGAAATAATATTTTAGCCAACATTATTATTTTCGTCTTAGTTGCACGTAAAATGATATTTTTCAATAACACAAGTCATCGTAATCATTGCAAGCAAGATAACAAATAATGTAGGCCTGGCATGAGTAAAACGCCTAGTATATTATAATCAATTTCATTAGTTTTCTAAGCTATGATACACATGTACGCAATCAGAATGTAAAAAGCATCACCCATATATTTGTTTTAAATTGATGACACGAATACTGATTTTGAGAACGTGTTTCACCCCATGTGCATGTTTATTTAAGGTGTGGAGTATGACGCTACTGGGAAATACATGGGACTGAATTCGCTCGTAAAAACAGATGAATTTGTAACCTGGAACGAGAGTTATTTCATGACGGGAACAGAAGTATGGTCTCTTGACGACGGACGCAACGTCACACTAGAGGTAAGAAAGATTTTTTTACGTCATAAAAAAATTATCTATACTTTAATCAGGTTATATTTATGTACGCAGCATTCGCTTGTTTTTTTTTTTTTTTTCTCCCGCCTGAGGCCTAGGTTCGTTTCAATATGGATGAAATTACAGGAGCTTGGGAAGTGCAAGTGGCTGCCTTACCTAAAGCAGGTTTCAAAATTACGCTATGCGATGCGATGCGACGCAACGCGACCGACACTAGCAGACGACGACTAACGAAAGGCAAAGAGCTCTTTGTCGTTAGTCACTAACATAGGTCATTTTTGAGTGCAATGATATTCCCTTCCTTTTAAAAGTAATATGATCATTCGAAATGATTATTTAGGACATTAACAACTTGTCAAGCATTAGAAAAAATTATACGTTGACCTTCAATATAAATTTGGATTCCTGTTAGTATCTCTGCAGACTGTTTATTGCATATATTATTTCTTATTTACCTCAGCTGCTCTTCAGTTTATGTATTAACCTTTTCAGACCCACTTTAATTTTCGGTTTCATGTGTTGAAAACAAGAAATTTTATTATGCGTACTGTACTTACGTCGACAAAATACCTTTTTCTTTTGTCATAGCGAATGAGCTGTAGTCTATGTTTGGCTACAGTTTATGAACCAATTATGACCTAGGACAGAAACGGTTTGCGAATAATTTACTCACTGGTAAGATCATTGATCATTGAGCTTGACAATGTGCAGTAAAGACCAAAAATTAAGTACACAAGCGAAATGTACACAATTCTGTACACCGAGTCAGAATGTGTTAAGACATGCACAAATGTTATTCTTCTTATTGCCCATCGCCGTCGCTCGTGCAACGCTCTGCTAGCGTAAAAGTTCTGATTGGCTGAAGCTTGTCGGACTGCATCGCGTCGCGTCGCTCAGTTGTGAAACCCGCTTAGTAATGGAAATGACGTATTGTACCCAGGCAGTCAGTCTGGAGGGTGGGCGAGGTGAGCTACAGCAGGGATGGAGCAATGACGGAATAAAGTTAATGAAGGAAATGCGAGAGCAGTGAGAAAACCCTCATACTATGAACCTGTCCCTTGCCGGGGCTTAGGATTGAATCGCAGCCCCATCTGTGTAAAATTGGTAACTAACCAATAAGTCCCATTTACTCCCATTTACATATTTAGACTATATAATTAGTTTAAAGTGAAAATTGACTTCTGTGTTGTTTCTGTCCATGGAGGTAATAGATGATGGAGTGGCAACAACCTATCTTCTCCACGATTATCAAGTGAAGCCGATTTCTTGTCCGATTTGTTTCAACTGCGCATGCGCAGACCGATTTTTTTTATGTCGGCCGCCATATTAAGAGTGGCAAAAGTTACATTGTACATTGGTATTACCAGTGACGTAATCATTGCGTTTTGTTCTTGCGGGATGTTTTCAAATGTATGTGGCCCAAATAAGCCCGTGCACCAAAATGCTATACAATATTTTTGTTACTATCCGGAATTAGTCAAATGAAAAACACGCCCATTTAATTACATTTAAACATGCACCTTTTTGCCACTACTAGCCCTGTCCTTGTCTTTCATTATCGTCTGCTGCCCGGCTTCACTTTCGTGTCTCGGCTTCCACGCCATAGAATAATACCTCCATCTCGCTGTTAGATATACCCGTGCTGTAGTGTCACAATATATAATTTTTTTTATCACTTTTTAGGCATCACAATTGCTCACACAGTTAGCAAGTATACTTAAAGCAGCTATAAAATGTTAGTGCTAAAATCTTGCAGTTAGTTGTACATTAGGCAGCATCCTGTATTTGGTTATATATATAATATATATATATATATATATATATATATATACATATATAATAAAGTGCTTTACGTTCATCACAGAAGTGTTTTATGTTATTTTTGCTATTTTTTATTTATATCTTTTTCGCTGACGACAGTTTCAAGCCAAAACAGAAGTCAGTGAGTGGGTAATTTTAATTCAGAGCTATGTCACTTTAATTTTGGTCAGCACTCTCACTTTGTGGTTAACAGTGGTTAGGGGCAAGCAAATAACTCAGCCTTTGGCTGTCCATTGCAAAGTAAAAAGCTTGAAAAATTGAATTAGAACGGCCTGCAACATTCAAGTGTTGGCAGAGATATTTGTGTATTATAATATGAGTCATTCGTTTAAGTGAATTGCCTAAAATTAAGGGAGGTATATTTCTATCCACACAAAGACTAGCAGGTTTGATTGCCACGCCCACAAACATTAACTTTCATCTAGCCTGACGTAATTGTTCGTAATTTAAATTTAACTGCAGGTGTGTCGTCCTTTAGTCCACTCTGCCTCGTGCTCCTTGATATCCTCACTAATGCCTTGATGGCTTGAGCCGATAGAAAGTTAGCACCAAGGCCCGGCCACTAAGTGGAGCGCTGGGATACTGTGCACTCAAGCCTTTGGTGGCCAAAAGCCTGAATTTCATCATGAAGATATAGCCACTAGATGTAGTAATGAAAAACGCACAAGTGCCATGGAAATTTAAGCAGGAGCACAGAACGATCGGTAGGTCCCACCTGAGATTCTCTCCGTCGAGGTTGGACTCGTGCTGGCACTAGTTGACTCCGCGTGCGGGAGGAGACCTGGAGGGACTCCCACCTTTTAAGGCCACATTTCTCGATATATTTTTTTATTTCATTACATTAAATATATTTATATAAGGACCACATAAATGTAAATATTTGTAGTCAAATATTTTTCAAAATATAGCACCGAAAAGTCGAAGATTCCGGAATATGGGAGTCCAAGATTTTATGATCCTAATTAGCTTCGCCAACTAAATCATGTCATGTGATCTATGGTATATACACAACATGTTAGCTAAGTATCAACGATAATTAACAATCGGTATTCTGGTACTGGTACCCTCCATCCCTTTTAAAATATATCTTACTTTTTTGCGAACACAATTTTATTCGTCCAAGAGAAACTTATAAATATTAATATTATTTTCTCTCCGACGAATAAAAATGTGTTGGAAAAAAAAATCAATACCTATTTTAAAATAGATTCAGAATGCCAGTACCCGAGTAGCGATTGTTAAATATTGTTGATACTTTAGACGTGTGATGTAGTTGGCAAAGTTAGTTAGGAGCATAGAAACGTGGGCTCCCATATTCCGAAATTATTGACTTTCCCGTGCTATATTTTGAAAAACCTAATCATTTAACTATCAAAATTTACATTTATGTGGTCCTTATATTACAATACTCTTTCAGATTGGGAAATACAAAAATATGATGAAATATGGCTTAAGTGGTCGATACAGTGAGAGGCGACACAGATCCGGTACTGTCCTGCTTTATAGAGGGGACACAGATCCGATACTGCCCTGTGTTATAGAGGAGATACAGATCTGGTACTGTCCTGTGCTATAGAGGCGACACAACAAATCCGGTACTGTCCTGTGTTATGGAGACAACACAGATCCGGTACTATCCTGTGTTATAGAGGCGACACAGATCCGGTATTGCCCTGTGTTGTACAGACTAACAGATCCGGTACTGTCCTGTGTTATGGAGGCGAGGTCACCAGGACCGCGGGTTGATCTGAGCGTGAAGATCTCTGTGACAATTTGGGAGGGCAACGAAGGCGCACGACTGTACCAGCCTTGGCATTCATGTCTGGCCGACTGTTGTGTTAGCTAGAGGTGCTTGCGCTGATTGCGACTTAATTCCCCCCCCCCCCCCCCACGTAGCTCATACTTCAAGACGACGTGATGCCTGGCTTTAGTGCATTTCGTAGAAGGGAAAAGTCATGAGCTCCCTAAAGTTGGGAGTAAATCGTCTGCGTGTTTGAGGTGTCTGGGCAGCATCGTGCCCTAGTATCTGAACGTGGTCTTGAAAGTCGATGAAGGCGAAATGAGGTGAGAATGGAGCAGATCCAAAATGAAATGGCGGGGGAAATGTGAGATCCCCGAGGAAACCCGCCGACCAACGGCATCGTCCTGCACGATTCCCACTTGCGAAAATCCGGGAGTGGCCCGGCCGAAGATTGAACCCGGTTCGCCCTGGTGGGAGACGAGCAGTCTAACCGCTCAGACACCGCGGCCCCGTACGTGGTAACAGGCGCGTTACTCCGGAGAGGCTGCATGACGTGTCATGCATAAGCTTTCCCCATTAAGGCGACTTTCAGGATCCTCGCATGATGCTTTGGCACCCACCACCTCTTGGGTTTAAGCAAATGAGAGTTACACCGGTCGTCGTCTCTTGCCACGCGGGATCTCTTTACCGGAGAAGGATGTATAGTCCATTCACGGTTACTCCAGCCTTTTCTGAAGACCTGCTAAAGTTCTACTTCAAGGATATTCCTCCGCCTAGTACAAACTAAGCATAACTAATCCTGGAGGATTACACCAGGTGGACAACGCACCACATTCGTGCGCACTCAGTGTAACAGTATTTTGTACAAGGACTATTTCTCACTTGGCGCTACCAACATACCTATTTTCTCCTTGATTTTTATTCAAATTGTTTATAAATGAAGTATTATAATTTATATATAAAATATGAATAACGTTTCAATTTAACAGAAAGAAAAAAAAAAGTAACTTTTATGAACGCAAGTATAAAACGCTTGAGATAAAGGGCGTATTTAGGAAATAACTAAACACGTCATATATGGGGAGATTTTTCAAAGGTTTGATTCAAAAAGGCCGAAGAAACCGTGAATGGACTATATCTACCATGATGGATGTAGTCGTTAGAAGATGCCGAGACCGACCACTAGGATGGGTTTTGAATTACATTCTGTTTAAAAAAATTATGATACGATTGCAAATAATTGCATTTAATAATGACAGTGTTTTACAGTTACATAAAAAATTACAAACTATTAAGGTTATTGGCGCGTGGTGAAAATCATCACATCCTGGAACCATGCCATATTAAAATTTCGTGATCACCAAAGGGTAAAAATGCCTCTCAGAGCCTATGAAGTTCTTAGGCTGTGTCCGAATCTCCTAAAGTGCATACTTGTGCGTACGTGTCCCCGGAAGTGACGTAAGTGGTGTACGAATTGCAAGTGAAGTATGCAAGTGTGAAAGTATACGAAATATATACTTCTCGCATACTTGCGGAATATATGCTGCCATTTCGAGAAGCAATTTGTAGGTTACAATTGATATCTGACATAATTATTTTATTTTAAGTTTAATAGGGCATGAGTTAGTAATTATAGCAAGATTCACCTTAAAAAAATGTCTAAACATTAAATTTGTATTACGCCAGAAGCTAAGATAAAAAAAAAAGGAATCAAAATTGCACTCCCATACAATAATTCAAGATAATAAATGTTATGTAAATGAAATTGAAATATTATTTAATACTCGATTTAACCACTAGAATTTTCCGCAGCTATCACATTCTTAATCGGAATACACGTACATACATTAAAATGGTTTGCTGGCTAATAACTGTTACCGAAGCCAACAATACTGCCT
This sequence comes from Dryococelus australis, assembly GCA_029891345.1. NCBI lineage: Eukaryota > Metazoa > Arthropoda > Insecta > Phasmatodea > Phasmatidae > Dryococelus > Dryococelus australis. Next base: position 55,553,553 of record CM056999.1, read on the forward strand.
GTCCGAATTCATCACGTTTGGTGCCATGGATAAGTGAAGTATGCAACGATGCAAGTACGCAAGTACATACCTGATTTCAGACACAGCCTTAGGGAGCTCAGAAACTCAGTCCCGGGTAGATTCACAGCACAAATCTAGAGACTTGAGAAGTCCACACTCGTAGTCGTAAAGCCCATTACAGAACACGTGTTTTATGTCACATCATAAACGGACTAAAAGTCAATGAAAGTAAAAAACTCACTTAAAATGTTGGTCAATTTTTATTTATTTTGTCAAACAGTGGTATTATTTACCACGGGCTAATAATAACCCCATTTTTGGGACCAAACTGTACAAAAGTTTATTTTGTAATCAAAAAACAAAAAACCTAAAACATTAGTTTTCACATAGATCAAGCCATTCACTTAGCCCTTGACTATCATAAATAAATAACATTTTAATTTCTACATTTTTAAATCTGTACTGGACAAAATAATGGATATTGTCTGTAGAATAACTCGAAATAACACTTTGAGATGTATAAAATACGTATTATACAACATGAAATATATTAATAAATGCAATTTTCAAATTTTATTAGCCAAATTTTAAACACAAAAATATCGCATGCACCAACTGCCTTAATTAAGCCCTCAAGTTTCACTTGCCATATTATAAATGCTCTATGTACCCTCCACCAGCTGCATGGCTAGCATCAAGACGATAGATGAATTCGTCACAAAAGCTTTTGAAAGAGTCTTCTTCACATCAAAGTGCTCGCATATGTATGGACTTAGGAAACAACGTGAAACTGTAAAGCATTAGCGAGATTCGCCTAATTTTAATTTTGTTTCCGATATTCCTCTCACAAATGTTTATGGCAGAGCCACGTTCTTCGATTTCAAAATGAAACATTGTCACAACGTTTGATAGGTTATACGTGTCCCCAAGACTTGACACTACAGTCTTGGCTCCCAAAATATCCATACATTACAGGGACCACGGTGGCTGAGCGGTTAGACCGCTCGCCTCCTACCAAGGCGATCCGGGTTCAATCCCCGGCCGGATTTTCACTCGTGGGAATCGTGCCGGACGATGCCGTTGGTCGGCGAGTTTTCTCGGGGTTCTCCCGTTTCCCCCGCCCTTTTATTTCGGCGCTGATTCATACTCATCTCAATCACCCTCATCGGCTCTCAAGACCTTGATATTAAGAGCCTTCCAAATCTCTTCACTCACTCCATACATTACGCTCTGCGACTTTTTCGTGTTGTGATACGTAAAAGGACATGTTTAGTTTTTGTTCCACTAATATGCTCTGTCTTGAATAATCTCAAAAACAGAATCACAGCTGCAGTAAATTCTGTGGAAGAAGTCTATTATTAGTAGCACTGTGCTTTCCCATAAGTTGTTCCAGAGATTGCACATTATAGTTACACACCTTAAGAGTGGTCGGGCTAGATATGCTAGTCCAGACTGCTACATATTAACGGTAATTTTTTTTACGCATATAGAATGATTGAACATATTGTCGGTACATTGTGTTGTTTTCGCTGCCATAATTTCGTTTAAATACTGATTTTCTTTTCCTAATGCCAACTCTTTCAGAATAAACAGTAATTTCCGTAACTCGCACAAGTACTGATTTTCGGAAAAATAGGGCAAACATATCTTCATTATTCAACATATTCTCCGTTTACAGCAACACATCTATGCCTAATTTCACAAGGCTCTCTAGCTAGTCTCTGGGGGGGGGGGTGTAGCTCTGTGAAGCGAGAATTCCCAGAAGGAACTCTTTGCACTAGCTCTGTTTTTTAAACAACCTATAATTCAGGAAGTGGCTTTATTAATTAAACTCATTGTAGTCTGATAAGTTCTGGGAATGTCAATAATGCAGGGTAACTTCATTACTCAGGTCACCTTGTGTTTCATAATTTTTTCCACGTGATGTTTGACATTGTCTACCGACAGCAGAGGATTTTTCATGTTGACAAACGATTATTGCTTTTCACACAGCTGTCTGTGAATTTCTGTACATGACACAGTAGTAACAGTTTAATGACTACAACTTTGTTATGGTAAGTCACTTAAATTTATACAATCTTCGTACATTAGACACTTATTTTCGAAGTGGTATTCACATACAAATTTAAAATCAGCACGCCATATATACAGAAAAAATAACAATTTCAACCAAACTTGTTATAATTGCAATTCATACTGCGAGAATTCTCATTAAGCTCTCTTACAGTCTCTTTTGTCGGCCATCTTGTAAACGTCTGCCGCCCGAAACATACTGATCTTACACCATGCCTTCGAATTCGGCATACGCCTAAACTTTAAGAAGCACAGGTATTTATTTTCAAAATTGATGTTTTATAAATATTTTAGGCAAGTGTGTCATATCCGCCGAACAATTGGGCATATTTTAATCAAACTTTATGTACTTGCATTACCTAGGTGTGCTTTATTTCACTCATGTGTTGCCTCTTTCTTCGTGTTACACATTATATGTCTGGAATAATTACATAGATTTGAATCCAGTATAACATGTGGGCAGTTCTTATTGTGTGCACTAAATGCACGTTTTCATAACCTCTTTATTACACTATTCAGAAAAATAATGCCACATGATAAATTTTACTGAAATATATTTCAGTGATCTTTCAACCAAATCCCACCACACCTTCCGTGCAAACAATACTATGGAAAGTCACCTAAATATTAATAAAGTTGTCTCTCATTTTCAAAATGGTAGTTGTATTCTTTTAGTGTTATATTAAATCATGTTGGTGTCACCAAACCAGTTTACATCAAACTTGATGGTTTGCAGTACCTACTATGTGCACTAAACTCACTACGTGAGACCTTCAATTATCTGCCATTTTGAAAGGTATTGTCACCAAATGTTATTGTCATAGTAAACATTACATACCAGGAATTACTCGATCAATTATCATCAAATCTGTTGGAAAATTCCTTCTGCTTGGTCCTTTGTAACACATATTGTCCTAATATCTACGTATTTGAATATTTAATTCTCATTATTTAATTTATGTGTAGAGAAAACTAGGTAAATAAGCTGTATCTACAATTTCTTACTGTAAATATGGATGATAAAAAACATATTTTAAATTGTGACCTTAGGTAGTGCCTAGAGGAAAATAACTATACGGAAGGAGTTTTATTGGTTGGAGTGAGGCAATGTTGACTTCCTTCAGTATGTCTCAGTTTTCAAGTAAATGTCTTTGACCAAGAACTTTTAATATTTCAGGTGGACGACAGCTTAAGAAACCTGTGGATGGAAGAGCTAATGGCTGATCAAAGTGGACTGAAGTTGGCCTTGGAAACTTACAAACGTTTAAACCTCTCGCAGGTTGATAAAGTCCTTCCTTGGTTAGGCATGGACGCAGAAGAATTGTTCTTCCTGTCAGCGGCGCAGGTATGGAACTGTTTGGAACATTTCCAACACTCACGTGATGTTCATTTTTTCATCCTTAAGAAAGTAAGTTGGCAAGCCTCGTCCCCATTTACAGTCGAGATATCTTTGTTGGTTAATGGAATCTGAGGATTTGATATTTCAAAAGTGGTTCAAACTGATGTACGACTCATATGTAAGCCACGGCCTGAAAAACTGTAACTTGAAAAGCAACATCTAAAGCATACCTCGATATAACACTAGTTTTTACCCTATTTTCAAAAAGTACTGATTTTATGTGAGGCCAGCACTAAGTAATCGCTAGCAAATATATCTAACAATTTTCTTTCTTAAGCTCCTGTCACACTATCAAATTTTTTTCCGTCAAACAGCTTCCAATAAGTTTGGTCAAATAAAGTTGGACTGTTATGACGTCATCGAAACGTCAGGAATGCCGCCATATTTGCATGGGCAAGTTGGATGCCTTCAGTTTCCATCAAACATTTGAAGATTGGACTGGTTCTAAAATTGCTTTGGTGTTTGATGAACTTAGCCAATCAGATTCATGCACGACAAAAATGGATGACAAGGAACTTTAAAATAACGAACAATTGTATTAAATGAAGTAAGTTATGAAGAAAATTAATTTACTTAAAAGCTGTCTGTGCATGCATGTTATTTTAAGTGAATATTGAATATAATATTTACAAACTCAGAGGCATTAAATTTAATTGTGAGGGAGACATCTCTAATAAATAAACTTTGAATTTTTGTAAAGAAGCAAAAATAAATTGCAACAGTCCTTACATTTCGTCCTGTAATGGACTGCATGGAAAAACAAAAGCAATATCGAACTATGAAAATAGTTTTTAATAATAATTCAAATTATATTCTTCCAATAAAAAATTTTTACAGTGTGACACATTTTCAAACACATTTAAGATAGTTTGATAAAGTTTGTTGCAAGGAAAAAATTTGATTGCTGTATTTTGTCTTCAAATTTTATTGTCAAATATAGTTGAAGGGGAAAATTTGACAGCGTGACAGGGGCTTTAACCATAGTTTGCCCCGAAATTCTTTACTTTGACTGCCGTGAGAAACTTTTAGAGACAAGCTTTATTTAACTAGTCACTAAGGTTATGCTGAGATTCTCGGTTCTCTTATGTAGTACAGCTAATGATGAGTTGCAGAACTTTACAATTGGAATTATAATTGCAGTTTGCAGCACACAGTTTCCACCTACAAGCAGTAACCAAACTTACCGAGTAACGTGGCACAGTGTTTAGGCACTGTGGGATCACATTCGGGAGGACTTGAGTTCGGTTCCCGACCTAGGTATCCTTATCTATTTTTTCCATCGTTTCACTAAATCACTATAGGCGAATGATTCCTAAAGGGGAATGGTGCACGCAAACCGTATATTTATATAATTTTGTCACAGCTCGTTTTACAGCGGATTCTTCTAAATGTTTGGCTCGATAAGGCGTAAATAACAATCTTGAGCACCTTCGTACATTGCTACATAGTCACTGTGTTCGTTATTCTCGGAGCACTGATTGAAGATCTGAAAACAAAAATTCTTAATTTTCTCCCATCAGTGCTCCGAGAATAATGACGGCAGTGAATATCTCACAACGGAAAAAAAAAAAAAGAAAAAAAAAAAAAGTCTAAAATTATTATCTGTGTCTGGTCGAGCCAAAATCTCGACAAGCCCTTTGGAAAATGACTTATTATATGGAAAATCGGGTAAACACACTGCTTTCATGTACCATTCCCCTTAAGAGTATTCATCACAACTGCTCAAACTGTGCACTGCAGGCTATCACTAATTGTGTGATGGCGTTCGAAACATTTAACACACTAAAATTTTTTAACCACCGATCAATAAAGAACATTTAAATTATCGACTTTAATCAAAATATTCTTGTAATTTTTCATAAATGACTTCCTTTTTTAATTTCAAAAATAATTATCATTTTCGGTATATTTTATGTTTGTCGTACAAGTTCAGAGTAGTTTCT